>CM076569.1:395980580-396444537 GCA_034641835.2 Pinus albicaulis | reverse complement strand
TCCTCTCACTGCACTCCTTGAGCAGGAAATTGAAGAAAACAAAGAGGCATGGCTTGAAAGAGCCAACAAACACTTGGAGATGAAGCTTGAAAGAGCAAACAGAGATCTCGAGTTACAAAGGAAGAGGACACATCACTTTCAAAAGTTGAATCAGTTTGCCCGATGCAAACTAAAGGCAGCCCAAGAGAAATTGAAGAAAGCAAAGGGGAAGCGCCCGGCACGGAAAGAGGAGAAAGGCACATCAACTCTTGAAATTTTGGCCTCAGCTTCAGAGAATGTTGCTAGGGACCGTTGAGGGTCATGCGTGCCAATTTTGGGCCCATTTCGACAACTTTTTGTTTTTTGGCATTTTTTGAGTTTTGGGTCGAAAACTCATAATTTCGCCATTTCAGTTTGAGGTTTTGTCAAGGGAGGAGGATGACACCATTTGATGCCATAATTTTATGATCAGGTCCTCAGCGATTTTCAGAGCATTTGGAGATCATTCGCCCCCTCAAATTGGCAAAAAATGCTCACTTTTTGCACATTCTGCCCGACATATCAGCAGTCTGCAATTTCCTGGATTTTTACACACAAGTACAGATTTGGAAAAATTCCATGCATCAGATTGAGGTGATTTCAGTTGCGCCGGAAAGTAGACACAGAGAGCTTTCCAACGGGCCATCATGAGCCTCATTTCGACACCGGGAAGGCTGCCAAATGTTTCCGGCAAGTCAGGGGACCTTTTTCTGATATAAATTTGAAGTATTTTTGTAATTTTTGAACCTCAAAAATCTGCTTTTTCCAAATGTGCGTTTAGCTATTTTTGCACTTGGAAAATGATGCAAAGTCAATATAATTTCCGTTTTTAGCATTTTTTCTGATATTTTATGGGATATTTTGTGCCTTGGGCTTTGCAAAGCCTCAAGGACAAGTTTAGATATTTTGATTAGACCAATGGGATAGCTAGTTGCATCATGAGGTTTTCCTCACTTGAGCCTATTTATTCCACAAGGTTTCATTGTAAAACAAGGCTGAACTTGAGAGAAGAAGTAATATATTAGTCATATGAGCTTTGAAGAACATACTTGTGTTATGATTTTGGACTGCCTCTTGGATGCTTTTGATGAATGGCGAAGGATTGTTGATGGATTCCATGATATGGTAGAATGGTATAGTGTTTCTTGCTTTGTTGTTGTCTTCTAGTTTTCATTCATGATACATGCTTCTTGCTGCTATAGATCAGTAGAGATTAAGTTTGAGATATGCCCATGGAGGCACCTCAAAATTCATGAATCTTCATAGCTTTGTGTTTTCTTCTTCCTTAGTTGTACTAAAGAATTCTTAATTGCTCTTTAGTAACTTAAGGATACTGTTGCTAGTTTTATTCATAAGTTCTATGCATGTTGAGTAGGATGTATGGTGTGCCCTGCTTACCTATAGCTGTCCATAGTTCTGTCCATGAAACTATCTCTTTGACTGATTAGTTTATCATCTTGTTGAACCAAGGAGGCCTAGTCCCGATCTAGCCCTTTGCCTAAAACTATGAAAGCTTGTTTTTCAAAGTGCCCAATAACTTAAAGACTGTGTTTAGGCATTTCGGCATAGTATTTTGAGTTGTTAGTCCTTCTTATGTGTTTTCCCCAAAGTCTGATAGCCATTTCCCAAAGTTAGAGGGTCTTATACTTCTATGCATGGTTGGAATGTTTGATTTCTATGTATTAATTAGCTCATAGTTACATTTAGCATGATTAATGGCTTGCTATAACATGTTTATGTCTGCTATCAACTAGTTACACTTGAAATCCCTCGTCTTTCACAAACTTGATGTCCATTTACTCCATTTTGCCCAAAGATCCTTTCTACCTTGAATCAAATCGGCCCTACAGCAGCCTTATATCATCATATGATAGCTTCCTTGACCTTTTTGACCCCATAGCCCAGTTGATATGACTTCTTGTTACCCATTTTACATCTCTGATCAGTTTTATCCCTCACAAACTTAAAAAACCAAAAATCAAAAACTCACTTCATAACTAGCCTAATATCAGAACACCATAAGCAAACACACCGATATCTTTTACATATAATAGAGAGAGCCCTCTCTGAGTCCAGGAAGGCTAGGTCCTCGGGCTCCAAAGCTTGGTTTGATGTTACATCGTCATTTGGCTCACCAATCAAACAAATCACGGGACCCTAACACAACTCATAAATCAATTCAATATAAGTGCGATTGCACGGACCCGACAAGCCAACAGAGCAACAAAAATAATTCTCTAAAGTCCTATTAAGCGTGGACACTTGAATTTTGAATGCGGAATTCACATTTCGCATAACTTAATCGTAAAACAAATTCATTATCGCATAAAAGTTGCGATGTGCGGTTTGAGCACATCGCATTTCACAACATTTATGGGTAAACATTACAAAAGGTAAAAGTTATATATGGCGATATGCGAACTAACAACATTTAATTTCTCGAGCATGCGAAATGACTTATGTTGTATCAAAACGAAATTCGAGATCTAACGGCCTAAAGTTGATTGATACATATTTCTTGTGAAGGTGTAAGAGATTTGATTTTGAAATAATTATTGATGATTATTGTTATATTTGCAAAGATTCATATCTATTCATGCATGTTTGATATAAACGACGGATTTGACTCTTTTTTCTCTATACTTTTAATTCTCTCCCTGTTTACTTGAAATCAGGAAACCATGTAACAGATTAAGGAGGATTGAAATGAGAAAAAAGGGCAAAGAGATTTCTCAAGCGCTGCCTATTAGAGACTCAGACATGTCTCCCTTCTTTTCAAATACCACCTGCAACAAGGATTGTGGTAGTTCATCATGGGAAACAATGTATAAAATTTTCAAAGATGAAAATCCAAAGGTAATAACCAAATTCTCCACAACATGCACGACATCTACTTCAGACATGACCTAATTCGATGTTGCATGTTCATTTGTCCACAAGGTAGCCGCAACACCGAAAATTCTCCCTTACATAGACATGGTTAAGTGGGTAATTTAACACTTAAGCATGGATGACATGAAATTCAAATATTCAAAGGGAGAAAACATAGGGTCTTTCAGGGCAGAATATTTACAAGCAATGTACCATCTACCTTCCCCGCAGCAGAAGTATGACAAATCTTTTATGAAAAGCTTTAAAGCAGAGCATCCAAATCTCATGAAAGTCATCAAAGAATGGAAGGAAGACCAGTGAAAGTTGAAGCGAGATAAACTTGGTACGTACCCAATTTCCTAAATTCCTTCCCCTTATTGTTATGTTGCCGGTATATTGTGTAGATTATTTTCCAAACCTGATACCACTAGGTTTTTAGTAGAATGGGTTCCATAGATTGACGCAATCGTCAATTCCTCAATTCTCAATTGGGCAAACATCCTATTTGATAGTTTAGCCAAACACGTCACATAATATAGGAATAAAAGGAGTGTTTCATCTAGAGAAATACCTCCCTTTTATATGCATGGCAATATCATGGACGCAATCTTCCTTTCTTCTAGTTTTCCTACCATGGGATGGAAATAGACTACCTAAGACACTACCCCAATCCACATTTACCACAGAGACCTTTGGGATTCATACTTCCACCTGAATTTCTATAAAATTTGTCATGGAGTCATATTGCCTATGCACCAAATGATATTCAATAAAATGCCCATAAGGTTTCTAAAGAGGCTAGCGCATATATTCTTTATGTGGCTAAGTGGTTTGCAGAGGATAATTTTACATATGTCAGAGTATTCAGGAGTTATGCTTCTCCCCACATCTTACCATATTATGTTCCTGATAAGTTGCTTGCACGAGAGATAGCTTATTAGCTTGTTAATGGTATCACTAAACAACTGAAATATTCTAAGAAGGTTGTTTGGCCTAATTTCACTATACAATGTAGCACTTTTGCACTTTTTGAGATTGGCCATACCTACAAGGAGGTTTCCAAAATCAACCTATTGAAATTGGCAGAAATTCCAAATAGGCTATACGATCCAATTGATGTAATTAAAAATTACACTACAGAGCTCAAAATGAACCCTTTTGTAAAGGAAGTAGATGGATTTGATGGTCTCTTCCAAGGCATGGAAAAGTTTTCAGATAGAACCAAGTTTGCATCAAACCAATTGAGCCAAGATGATTTGGAAGCATTCCAAGTATATAGAAATAAGAGACTGGAGAAAGACCCTCTCAATTTGTTAACTATTGAAGATGTCAACATACCTACTCCAAGTATTAGTTTGGATAATGAAGAAAAAGATATGTCTGAGGATGAATTAGGTAAATAGGAGCATCAATCTCACAATTCGGGTCACTCTGAAAATGAATCCGAATCCAGAAAGGATATCGTAGAAAATATAATTGATCAGGTAATCCAAGAGATAGAGATGCAGGAGCGAAGAAAAAGTAATGGAACAGATTCTACTTCTCAAGAAGTTTAGCACAGTCATGAAACACTAGATCAGTCTGAAAAGTCACAAACAAAGAATTTTAGTAGTAAATGGGAGGAGTTTTCTGAATCAATAAAAACTCCTAAAGCTAATCCCAATACTGATCAAGTAACTAGCTTTCAAACACCAGAACATTCCCAGAAGATAGTGGAAACTGTTAATCCACTACAACAAGTTCTAGAGACTCATGATCGAGAGATCATACCAACCCACCCTACAAAACAAATAGTTTTAAAAGTTGAAGAAATTCCTTCACTGGATATTTTCTACAGTCCTAGGTATAAGGCTGCAGTTAAGACGAACAAAAGAAGCACTGATGAAATAGTCTCAAATCTCACAGATGAATTAGTCGATGTACTATGGAAGGATTCCTTAGATGACCCTACGAAACATCTAACTAAATTATCACAGTATGCAGGGGCATATGCTACTTCCACTGTTGATAAAGTTACTGAAGTTAGAGTGTTGCTGAGGAAAAACGAAGCTAGAGTACAAGAACTAGAGAGGCTGTTAAATGAAGAAAAATCCAACTCCAGTGAGAAAATCAAAGCAAATATGGCCCAATTTCAAAAGGATTTTGAGAATCTTAAATTGCAGCATCAAGCAAAAATCAACGAGAAACAAGAAAAACTGGAAACAACAATGATCATGTTACAGAGCCAACCACAATTAGAGAAACTAATAAAAGAAGCATTGGATGTAAATGCTAAGTTAAAGAAAGAACAGTAAGTATTTTGTCATCAAGCTTCTATTATTGACTCTTATTGTGATTCAAATAAAATATTGATCCAACAAATAGCTATCCAGAAACTTGACTGTGAAATAATTGAAAAGAAAATCAATGAACATATTCAATGGAAAGCATCAGACTCAGGAAAGGAAGCTAATCTATCTCATGTAGATAAGTTTCATAAGGAGATCCTATTCAGATATTGGGAAGCACAAATCAAGCAGGCAGAGAAAGCAGCAAATAAAACATCAAAATTCTCAAATGAAATTATTGAGTCTGTATGTGAACAGCTGGTGAAAGAAGAACTTCTCAAAGAGTACACATCTGAGGTGTTCTAAGAAGTAAAACAACTAGAAACACAGTGGAAGTAGAAGGCAGACACACAAGATGAAGTAATTAAAAATGTAAATAAGTTTGATCAAGAAAATTATTGGAATTTTCTGATCAAACCTTATCATCAATATCATATTCTGCAATCCTTAACAAATTCAACAAAGAGATCGCACCCGGTATTTTCAAATGCAATATTCAAGGGATAGTTCAGATCAAGTATTTTGTAGCCAACTCAACTCAAGAATATGATAGATATTTGTCAACTTTGTGACCAAATCAAGAAGAAAGGGCGGAATTCATAAATCAAAATTGTCAAAATTGTTATTTTATTTTCCTAGATTGTAGTTTAAGTTAGCCTTACGAGGATGGTTGTTTGAAACCTCCTTTATATTTTTGTAATAATCTATTTTAGAACATAGTTAGTTTAGTATTTAAACCCCTCTCATGCATTTAGAGAAGGGTTTAGAAATTTTTCAAAAACATTTGCAAAGAATGCACTATTGTAAGTTTGTGAATGATTGGATGAATTAATGGATCACATCTGTTATCTTTTGACAATTAAAGCTCTTTAACTGATGTTTCACTACTGTGCTCTTTAAATTGCTTGAAAGTGTGAAGGAGAAGATCAATTACTGTCAGTTTACATGAGTAGAACTTCGTACTTATGGTACTTCTATTCACTTGTATTAAGTTTTGCTTTATAGATTGACTGACATATTTTTATTGCATTATATATTTGAAACGCTATTATAGATGAATTTTACATGCACTTATGTTATAATATTTGTCTATAGTTTCTTATTGAATTTATAATCACAGTTATGAATGCGATGTATTTTTCACAATTCTTCTAGTCAAACTATTTTGTTAGAAGAATCATCTTACATAATTTTCATCTCTTTCAACCGTTAAATGATCTATATTACTAACAATTGAAGGATATCTTTGCAGATCGCATAAAGGAAAAAAAAACCCCGGGTATATAATAGAATAAATAGTTTATATAGATGCATAAGATAGATTAAAATCATTTCCATATGCATGCCATATAATCACACACCATCAAAATCATCCTTATTAGGAAACTGGTCCCATTATCCCCAGTCGGAGCCACTACACCAAACGGAAAAGGAGTTGCTTTAAGGTCCGGACCAAGTGGTTTTCCCCCATGTTTCAGCAATGGAATTCCGAGACCTCAAAATTCTGGTGCTAGAAGGAGGGCATGAACCCCTGTGAATGGCAAAAATATTTGATCAATCTAAAGGTCAATCGAAGAGTCTCTCTCCCTCTAGATCCCCATCAACTTCCGAAAAATTATCCAGATCCTCATCTTTAAAATCTGAAGTGGATCATCCTTCTCCTAAGTCTCCTAGTGATACTCAAGCCATACTATCTCTTGATTTCCATCAAGCTTCCCTAGAAGTTTAGTCTTTGATAGAAAGGTTAGAGAGAGTATCTATTTCTATTAAAAATCCTGAATCTTGTCAAATATCGGATATCAGTATTTCGTCTTCTTTACAACCTCGAAGAATATTAACTCAATCAGAAAGTCGAAAGATAGGAATTCTCCCTTTTGAATTTCCTGTCGATAGTACTCGAAAGAGACTAAAGAGGAACCAATCAGAGTCAATCGCCAGCGATATCTTATCCCATTCACCTCCATTACCTCCGCTCATTTCCACAACTTCCATTCCAACAATTGGTGTTACTTTGACTAGTTCCAGTACTCAAACTACTATCCCTTTAACTAGTCCTAGCACTTAGCCTGCCTCTTCTTCAACTCAAAATCCACCTAACCAACCTATCCAAAATCCAATGGCAGGTCAACCACCTCCACAAAATGTAAACCCATGGAGCAATCCAGGGGTTGTAAACATGCCGGCTCCTCTTCATACTCTTCCCAAAAATCCTGAAAGATGGCTACCTAAATTCAATCCTAATGATGGTCCTTCGGTAGAAGAGCACATTCATAATTTTAAGTTAGCTGTCAATTTAAATGGAGTAGTTGAAGAGGATTGCATTGTAAGATTATTTCCATATAATTTAAAAGTATCTATAGGATCCTGGTATTTTTCACTGTCTACCCGCTCTATAACTAGCTGGAATATGTTCGAAGAACAATTTCTAGCTAAGTTTGGGGATGACAGGACCACTTAAACACTCATAAATGATTTTTCAAATCTAAAAGCTGAAACAGGTGAAAAGATAAAAGATTTCAATTCAAGATATAATAAATTACTCAATAAAATTCCTCCTACAACAGTTCCTAGTGTAGAAGTTCAAATTAAGTGGTATATTTCATCTCTTCCATCTAATATAGCTATCTTTGTTGATAGAGGAAAGCTAGCAACACTTGCAGAAAATATGAAAGAATCTCTATCTGTTGAGAAACGTATTACCGCTGTTGAGAAAAAGAATTCTCAAGAAGATCGAAAATCAAAGAAAGTGTCTTTCAAAGATGATTCTAAAAAGAAGGCGCCAAAAGATCCTTTCGACATAGAAGGTCTTCAAAAAGTTTTTAAAACCACAACAAACGAGATGGCAGATATAGAGAAACAAGTTGCTGAAAATGCTACCTCGAAAAAGACTTTCAGAAACTTTAAGAAAGTTCAATCCTCTAATACTCAACCTCCAAATATCATATCTAATGTTGAATCTGATCAAGAAGAAGAGGAAGAGAAAACATAGGAAGAAGAAGATGATGAATAAGAAGAGTTTGAACTAAATGGAATGTGGGATTTCATCCTACAAAATGAAGAGAAACTTGAAGCTTTACCTGTGAGCATAAGGAGCAAAAAAACTACTGAAGCAACATAGCCAAACCAATAGCAAAAGATTTCAACTCCTGCTAAAGACAAATCGGTAAGCAAAAAGTCTAATTCAAAGGCTACACAAACAAACCCCATTACTTTAGACACTTCACCTACATCTAAGACAATGGTAGTCTCAGATACCATTGAGTATAATGTAGTTGAAGATATGAAGAAAACCAGGGCCAACATTTCAATCCATGAGCTTACTAAATTGAAGCAGCAAAGAAAATATTACTTAGAGACTTAAATGTGGTACCTGCTTCAAACTTACCTACTCCATTAATAGTACAAGCTGCTAATGAAATGGGTAAGCCACCTTATCCTTCAATGAAAATTGATGCTACAGACTTAATTATGATAGGTGATCGATCCATCTCTCATGCTCCTCCATTTATCCTTACCTATGATATCTACAACAAAAACGTCCATAATTGTTTAATAGACTCAGGAGCTTCCTCAAACATAATGCCAAAATCAGTTTGTGCTAAATTTAACATAACTCGGTAGAGTTCACCTGTTCATATAATACAACTTGATAGAACTAGAGTAGATGTAGTAGGAGAAATAAATTATGTTTCCATCAGATTTTCATCAAACCCAAAAGTTACTCAAATAATTGATATATTAGTGGCTGATATTCCTTAATTTTACAGCTTAGTTTTAATTCGAGACTAGTCTGAAAAACTTCATGGTTATTTTGCAACAGACTGGTCACATTTGTGGTTACCATATAATGGAAATCCAAATCAAATTCGGGTAGACTGTGAAAAGTTCATGAAGCATACAGTCACTGATCTTGAAGGAGAAAATGAGCCAGTAGCGTTCAATAACAACATTATTGGAAACTACTCAGCAGGGTGATTTTTGGGAAATTTCAATGCTCAACCATCACCTTTCTTTGATAATGTAGTTGTTTCTCAGATTGAGAATTTTTCCCAGCCAGATAATTCCAAATGTATAAATTTTGCAGATATAAAAGTAGTTAATTCTTTGTTTTGGACTCTTTATTTTGATGGTTCTAAATCGAAAGATGGTGCAGGTGTAGGTTGTATTTTCATAAACCCAAAAGGAGAAAATACCATGTTAGCCTACAAATTAGAATTTGATTGTACAAACAATGCAGTTGAATACAAAGCATTAGTTCAAGGCTTGTTAAAATCCATTGATATTAATATCAAATATCTAAAATTTCTAGGAGATTCAGAAATCATAGTTAGACAGGTAAGAGATACTATTCATTGTAATTCTAGACATTTAAAGCATTACCAATCATTAGTCCAAGAATTAACCACTCATTTCTTAGCCTTCAACATTTCTTCTGTACCTAGAATGCAGAATGCTAGTGCAGATCTACTAGCTAATGTAGCATCAAAGTTAATCCCATCCCAAGAATTTAGTTCCGATAGATTTTCTATTGAATTGATTTGTAGACCATCTATTCCTGATAATATTACCAATTGGAGAGTATTCAATAGTGATTCAGATATCATAGATTTTTTAACATCTGAAGGATCTTATGATAGTCAAATTTTGGATGAAAATGAACATGACATTCAGATTAAAAAAGAACAAGATGAAAATCCTAGTCCTAAATCTATTGTCAAGTTAGATGACCTATATGATCTAAAAGACAGGTTTAAAAGAGTGAATAACTCAAAAACACAAAGCTCTACTTTAAGATTTGAGCTAGTAAATCTAGGAACTGACGAAAAATCTCAAAATGTAAATCTAGGTCTTGGTTTATCTTACGAAGAAAGATTATCATTTATCAAATTGTTTAGAATGTACAAAAGTGACTTTTATTGGGATTATACTGATCTTAAAACATATGACACTTCTGTGATTCAACACATAATTCCTATGATCTCAGAAGAAAATCCTATATAGTATAAATTGAGGAAGATTCATCCAAATCTGGAAAATCAAACTAAAATAAAACTGAACAAAATCCTCCAGGAAAAATCATCTTTCTAGTCAAGAATTCTAAATGGGCATCAAATTTGGTACCTTTCAGGAAGAAGAATGGTGATATTAGAATTTTCATTGATTTTAGGAATTTAAACAAAGCTTGTCAGAAGGACAACTTTCCATTACCAACCATGCAGGAACAAGTACTGCAGATAGTAGTTGGTTCTGAATTCATGTCCTTTCTATATGGATTCTCAGGATATAATCAAATTCTCGTACATCTAGATGACAGATTGAAAACTACGTTCAGAACTAAGTGGGGAACTTACGCCTATCAAAAGATGCCTTTTGGATTAATTACTGCAGGTGCCATTTTCCAGAGAGCTATGGACATAGCTTTTAGGGGACTCATAAATAAAACAGTGGTTATTTATTTAGATGACATTATAGTCTTTTCTAAAAAAGTAACCAATCATGTGAATGACCTAAATCAAGTCTTTGAGTGATGCAAAAGGTATGGTATCTCATTGAATCCAAAGAAATAATTTTTTGCATTAGATGAAGGAAAAATTTCAGAATTCATTGTGTCAAAAAGTGGTACCTATATTGATCCTGAAAGAATTGAAGAGATCAAATGAATACCTTTCCCTCATAACAAGAAAATTGTGCAGTCATTTCTTCAGAAAATTAATTTTGTTAAAAGGTTTGTCCCTGACTTTTCACAAATTGTTTTACCTTTATAGAACATGATTAATAAAAACTTTGTCTTTAAATGGGGACATAATGAAATAGAAGCATTTGATTTGATTAAACAATCAATTGTCAATGCTCCATTCCTGACTACCCCTAATTTTCTTAATCCTTTTACATTATACACTTTTTCATCGGATACATCATATGCTGTTGTTTTAACATAGCTGAATGACCAACAAATTGAAGCACCAATATCATTTTTCAGTTCAAATTTACAAGGTGCAAAACTAAATTATACATCTATCGAAAAGCAAGCATTTGCTATCTTTAAGGCTATAAATCATTTAAGACCTTTTCTCCTAAAAACTCACACTAAAATCATAGTTCCATTCTCTGCAATAAGACAACTCTTGATGTAAAGGGAATTAGGAGAAAAGAGGGCTAAACTGGGTTACCGCTTTACAAGAATATGATGTAGAAATTAGACCCTCTAAAATTATTAGAGGTCAAGGTTTTTACAGAATGCTTACAGGAGCATCCCATCTATCATCAGAGGAATAATCAGGTAACAATGTGCAAATATCAGAGGTAAGCCTCAACGATGCACAATCACAATATGTTGATCTTATATTATATTTGAAGAATGGATATGCTCTGAATCAACTCAGTTAAAAAACAAAACGAGATTTAAGATTAAAGGCCAAACAATTTGAATTAATCAACGATGTCTTATTTACGAGAAATTTTGATGTTGCACTTTTAAGATGCTTAGAAAAATCTGAAACAGAGAAAGTCTTGCAGGAACTCCATGATGGACCACCTGGAGGACATTTTGGAGTAAATACGATAGCACACAAAATCACATGTAGGTTACTATTAGCCTACACTTTTCAAGGATGCTCATGAATATGCAAGAAAATGCTAAGTGTGTCAAAGTACATCTGGAAGACAAAGGAAGCCAGCATTCCCATTACAACCAGTCAATATCGAACAACCATTTGAACAATGAGGATTAGATATAATTGGTGAGATTGTTCCTAACTCTTCAAAACAACACAGATATATTCTCACAACTACATATTACTTTACTAAATGGGTGGAAGAAATTCCATTAAAAATAGCCAACTCTGAGAATATCATTGATTTCATCAACCAAAATATCATAACCAGGTTTGGCTTACCTATTGCTTTAATGTTTGATAATGCATCTTACTTTTCAGGAACTGTTATGATGGAATTTGCAATTAAGAGAGGTTTTAAACTTAAGTATTCTGCAAATTATTATCCGCAAGGAAATGGTTTGGCAGAATCTACAAACAAGAACTTGATTAGAATAATCAAAAGAACTATTGATCAAAACCAACAAAATTGGCACAAGTCATTAATTTTTTCTCTTTGGGCAGATCGAATAACTCAAAAATATTCTATTGGAACTTCTCCATTTAATCTTGTATATGGAAACAAAGTTGTACTTCCTACCAACGTAGTTATCCCCTCTTTTTCCTTAGTACATTTTATTGATGAATCTCCTGCTTCTTCTTTACAACTTAGAAAATGTCAAATTCTTAAGTTAGAGGAAGAAAGATAAAAATCCAAACAGACTCATGCACATCATCAACAGATAGTAAAAGCCTCATTTTATTCAACTTCTGTTACTCCAAAAAAAATTCAAATTGATGATTTGGTATTGAAATGGGACAAAGCGCATGAGGAAAAAAGTAAACACACAAAGTTTCAAAAACTCTCACAAGGTCAATTTCAAATAATCGAAGAAATAGGCCCATCAACATTCTTATTGCAAGATCTATCAAGCAAAAAGGATTCTTTGCCTGTTAATGGGAAAATTTTGAAAAAATATTTTTCATAGGAGGTAACCCCTTCTATTCCTTTTATATGTTGGGTATGTGTTATATTCTTTCCACAACTAAGCGTGCGCGGGGGGGGTAAGAGGGGGGGCACAGTGGGGGCGGTAGCCCCCCTTGTCGGGGTTCAGGGCAGCGCCCCAGTGTAAATTTTTTGTCCTTAATTTCCGATGGGTAGTCCATTCCCATGGTTTTGTGCATGGTTTTGCACATGGTTTTGGGGTACGATGGTTTCCGGCCCCTGGTATTTTATAGATCCGGTCAAGGGAACTACGGTTATGTTCTAATCCAGGGTTTATGGATTGGGTTTTATATATGCTTCGGCATGTATATATATGTGTTGTAACACTAAAAGGAATATAATGAAAAATTAAGTTGGTCGTCCCGATTTGGGATCCAGGGGAAAATCTCTGTGTTTATCTGTTTTATGTTTTATGCTCTCGCTATTATTTATTTTCTGTTATAAGATTCGTGTGTAGATAATTTATGTTCAGGGTTAAAACCTACAGTATACTATTGTCTTTTTATTTTCCTTAGAAGAAATAAAAATTGCTTAGTATAAATTTTTGGCTTTTCAAAATAAAATCTCAGATGATCCTTTTTTATTTGTCGCTTATAGAAATAAGAAGTATTAAGGAAACAATCGAAAGATTCGAAGGACAAATAGATTTTATTTTTACTGAAAGATGTAATTTCACTAAAATTATTTATTCTCTGATGAGCTCTCATCCTTGTATAGCATGATTATTTTGTTATCAGTCAAGAAAAGAATATTTAACATAGTAAATACTCTTTTACAGAAAAGCAATCTAAAACTCGACATTATCATCCAGAATCCTCGAAAGAACCAATGATTCACCCCATCCAGGAAAACTTATAAATTTTTGAAAGAAATTCAAAAAATATTATAACTAGAAAAACTTAAAAGATAATAAGTCTCATCACAAGCTTGTTTACCATGTTCATAGGGAAATAGTTGAACTAACATTACCATTACTGCCTACCAAAACAAGGTAATGACTTGAGATTATATCAAGAGGACAAGGGGTTTCATCAAGAGCCAGCTTGATCAGTTTAATTGCAACTAGTGAATGGCATTTTCATCATTTGGTTACCAAATCAAGAAAATGGATTTTAAGTAAATAAAAATATGATACAAAAAATTAGAGTTTATTTTTGAAATTTTAAGAAACATTGGATGGGACAATGAAACATTGCAGGGTAAAAGGTAACCCTGCCAAAAGCTTAAATTGCCTATTGGAAAAGAGGCTCTACCTATGATAAAAGAGTAAATTTTAATAAAGCTAATATGTAAGAGCCGCTTGCTTTATCTCTTTGATCTAAGTAAAAATTGGTATAGATTTTCATACTTATATCTTTAAAAGAGGGATTCTTATGAATAGTAAATAAGAGAAATTTCATTGCTAAGTAAGATATTATTTGTTTGAAATTCATTCCTGCAACTATTTTTATTTTCAAAAAGTTTTAGAAATTTCAAAAAGTTAGTCAGAGATATCTAGTTCTCCCAAGTGAATCGTCAATTTTTGTGCTATGCAACACCCCCATTTATTTTAATAAATGGGGACCCTTTAGAAATAAATAGGAAATTTATTTTTATCTTTAAAAACGAAAAAATTAGGAAATAAAAGTTTTCTTTTGAGTTTTCCACTTTATTCCTTTATCGCATAGATTATAACTTAAAAAGACTCACAAACCTCCAAGTTATGCGGGCTACAAAATGCGCTAACCTTTTTCAAAGTTATTTTTTAAAAACTTGCAAACATTTCAATTATAGTTATAATCTATTTATCGCATCACACCTTATTTAAAACAACCAACTCATAAATAAATTCAATATAAGTGCGATTGCGCGAACCCGACAAGCCAACAAAGCAACAAAATAAATCTATAAAGTCCTATTAAGCGCGGCCGCTTGACTTTTGAATGTGCAATTCACATTTCGCATAACTTAACCATAAAACAAATTCATTATCACATAAAATTTGCGATGTGCGGTTTGCGCACATCGCATTTCGCAACATTTATGGGTAAACATTACAAACGGTAAAAGTTATATATGGTGATATGCGAACTGACGTCATTTAATTTCTCAAGCATGCGAAATGACTTATGTTGTATCAAAACGAAAATCGAAATATAACGGCTTAAAGTTGATTGATACATATTTTGTGTGAAGGTGTAAGAGATTTGATTTTGAAATAATTATCGATGATTGTTGTTATATTTGAAAAGATTCATATCTATTCATGCATGTTTGATATAAATGGAAGATTTGACTCTCTGTTCTCTATAATTTTAATTCTCTCCCAGATTACTTGAAATCAGGAAACCATTTCACGGATTAAGGAGGATTGAAATGAGCAAAAAGGGCAAAGCGATTTCTCAAGCGCTGCCTATTGAAGACTCAGACATGTCTCCCTTATTTTCAGATACCACCTGCAACAAGGATTGCAGTAGTTAATCATGGGAAACAACGTATAAACTGTTCAAAGATGAAAATCCAAAGGTAATAACAAAATTATCAACAACAGGAACGACATCTACTTCAGACGCGACCTACTTCGATGTTGCATGTTCATTCGTCCACAGGTTCGCCGCAAGACCGAAAATTCTCCCTTACACAGACATGGTTAAGTGTGTAATTGACCACTTAAGCATAGATGACAGGAAATTCAAAGATTCAAAGGGAGAAAACATAGGGTCTTTCAGGGCAGAATATTTACAAGCAATGTACCATCTACCTTCCCTGCAACAGAAGTATGACAAAGCTTTTCTTCAAAGCTTTATAGCAGAGCATCCAGATCTCATGAAATTCATCAAAGAATGGAAGGAAGACCAAGGAAAGTTGAAGCGAGATAAAATCGGTACGTACCAAATTTCCCAAATTCCTTCCCCTTATTGCTATTTGTCGGTATGTTGTGTAGATTATTTTCCAAACTTGATACCACTAGGTTTTTAGTAGAATGGGTTCCATTGATTGACACAATTGTCAATTCCTCAATTCTCAATTGGGCAAACATCTTATCTAATAGTTTAGCAAAACACATCACATAATATAGGAATAAAAGGAGTGTTTCATCTACAGAAATACATCCCTTTTATATGTCTACCTATGTCATGTATGCAATCTACTTTTCTTCTAGTTTTCCTACCATGGGATGGAAATGGACTACCCAAGACCCTACCCCAATCCAAATTTACCACAGAGACCTTTGGGATTCAGACTTCCACCTGCATTTCTATAAAACTTTTCATGGAATCATATTTCTCTGCACCAAATGATATTCAATAAAAAGTCCCCTAGGGTTTCTGAAGAGGCTATTGCATATATTCTTTCTGTGGCTAGGTGGTTTGCAAAGGAGAATTTTACATATGTCAGAGTATTTCAGAGTTATGCTTCTCCCCACGTCTTACCATATTATGTTCCTGATAAGTTGCTTGCACGAGAGATGGCTTACCAGCTTGTTAATGATATCATTAAACAACTAAAAGATTCTAAGAAGGTCATTTGGCCTAATTTCCCTATACAATGCAGCACTTTTGCACTTTTTGATATTGGCCATACCTACAAGGAGGTTTCCAAAATCAACCTATTGAAATTGGCAGAAATGCCAAAGAGGCTATACGATCCAAATGATGTAATTAAAAATTACACTACAAAGCTCAAAATGAAGCCTTTTGTAAAGGAAGTAGATGGATATGATGATCTCTTCCAAGGCATGGAAAATTTTTCAGATATAGACAATTTTGCATCAAGCCAATTGAGCCAAGATGATTTGGAATCATTCCAAGTATATAGAAATAAGATACTGGAGAAAGTCCCTCTCAATTTGTTAACTATTGAAGATATCAACAGACCTACTCCAAGTATCAGTTTGGATAATGAAGAAAAAGACATGTCTGAGGATGAGTCAAGTCAATCAAACCATCATTCTCACAATTCAGATCACTCTGAAAATGAATCAAAATCCAGAAAGGATAGCCCAGAAAAGATAATTGATCAGGTAATCCAAGAGATAGAGATGCAGGAACGAAGAGAAAGTAATGGATAGAGTCAACTTCTCAATAAGTTCAGCACATTCATGACACACTAGATCAGTCTGAAAAGTCACAAACAAAGAATTTTAGTAGTGAATGGGAGGAGTTTTCTGAAGCAATAAAAACTCCTAAAGCTAATCCCAATACTGATCAAGTAACTAGCCTTCAGACGCCTGAACATTCCCAGAAGATAGTGGAAACTATTAATCCACTACAACAAGTTCCAAAGACTCATGATCGAGAGATCATACTGGCCTACCCTATAGAAAAAATAGTTTTACAATTTGAAGAAATCTCTTCACTAGATATTTTCTACAGTCCTAGCTATAAGGCTGTAGTTAAGAGGAACAAAAGAAGAATAACTGATGAAACAGTCTCAAACCTCACAGATGAATTAGTCGACGTACTATGGAAGGATTCCTTAGATGACCCTATGGAACATCTAGCTAAATTATCACAGTATGCAGGGGCATATGCTACTGCCACTGTTGATAAAGCTACTAAAGTTAGAGTGTTTCTGAGGCAAAAGGAAGCTAGAGTACAAGAACTAGAGAGGTTGTTAAATGAAGAAAAATCCAACTCCAGTGAGAAAATCAAAGCAAAGATGGCCCAATTTCAAAAGGATTTTGAGAATCTTAAATTGCAGCATCAAGAAGAAATCAATGAGAAACAAGCACAACAGAAAACATCAATGACCAGGTTACAGAGCCAACCGCAATTAGAGCAATTCATAAAAGAAGCATTGGATGTAAATGCTAAGTTAAAGAAAGAACAAGAATTATTTTGTCATCAAGCTTCTATGATTGACTCTTATTGTGATTGAAATAAAATACTAATCCCAGCAAATAGTTATCCAGAATCTTGAATCTGAAAGACTTGAAAAGAAAATCAATGAACACATTCAATGGCAAGCATCAAACTGAGGAAAGGAAGTTGATCTACCTCAGGTAGATAAGTTTCATAAGGAGATCCTATTTAGATATTTGGAAGCACAAATCAAGCAGGCATAGAAAGCAGCAGTGAAAACATCAAAATTATCAAATGAAATTATTGAGTTTGTATGTGAAGAGCTAGTGAAAGAAAAACTTCTCAAAGAGTACACATCTGAACTATTCTCAGAATTAAAACAACTAGAAACACGGTGGAAGCAGGAGGAAGACACACATGATGAAGTAATTAAAAAGGTAAATAAGTTTGGTCAAGAAAATTATTCTAAATTTCTGATCAAACCTTATCATCAGTATTAGATTTTGCAATCCTTAATAGATTCAACAAAAAGATCACAACCAGTACTTTCAAACGCGGTATTCAAGGGACAGGTCAAATCGAGGATTTCAGAACCAGCTCAGGTCAAGTATATGATAGATATTTTTCAACTTCGTGACCAAATCCAGAAGAAAGGGCAGAATTCATAAATCAAAATTGTTATTTTATTTTCCTAGATTTTAGTTTAAGTTAGTTTTACGAGGATGGTTGTTTGAAACCTCCTCTATATTTTTGTAATAATATATTTTAGAACATAGTTAGTTTATTATTTAAACCCCTCTCATGCATTTAGAAAAGGGTCCAAAAATTTGTCAAAAACATTTGCAAAGAATGCACTATTGTAAGTTTGTGAATGATTTGATGAATTAATGGAACACTTCTATTATCTTTTGACAATTAAATTTGTTTAACTGATGTTGCACTACTGTACTCTTTAAATTGCTTGAAAGTGATAAGGAGAAGATCAATTGCTGTCAGATTACATGAGTATAACTTCATATATATGGTACTTATATTCACTTGTATTAAGTTTTTCTTTATAGATTGTCTGTCATCCTTTTATTGCATTATATATTTGAAAAGTTAATATAGATGAATGTTAGATGCACTTCTGTTCTAATATTTGTCTATAGTTTCTTATTGAATGTATAATCACAGCTATGAATGCAATATATTTTTCACAATTCTTCTAGTCAAACTATTTTTTTAGAAGAATCATCTTACATGATTTTCATCTCTTTCAATCGTTAAATGATCAATATTATTAATAGTTGAAGGATATCTTTGCAGATCGCATAAAGGAAGAAACATCTTGGGTATATAGTAGAATAAATAGTTTAGATGGATGCATAAGATAGATTAAAATCTTTCTCCATTTTCATTCCATATAATTAGATACCCTCAAAATCATCCTTATTGGGAAACTGGTCCCATTACCCCCAGTCAGAGCCACTACACCAAACGGAAAAGAAGTTTCTTTAAGGTCTGGATCGAGTGGTTTTCCCCCATGTTTCAGCAGTTGAATTATGAGGCCTCAAAAAAATGAAACATAGTACACAGACTTTCCTAGTGATGGAACCAACACAAGCCCAAACACATCACTGTGCACAAGCTCTAATATCTTGTTCGCCCTCTTAGCACCAGAAGGAAAACTCACCCGATTATGCTTACCATATACAAAATGTTCACATAAATCGAAATCCAGAGAGAAATTGGACATACCTTCTTCCATAAAATTACCATGCAGTATCCGAAGGCCCTTCTCTCCAATATGTCCAAGCCCTTGATGCCATAGCATGGTATTTTCTCCAGAGACCGCTAGGCTTTCCGCTCCACTTTCAAGAACCACAAAACTATTACGTCCATCAATAACAGTCCTACCCTAAAGCTTGTACAGAGTTCCAATCTAGACTCCCCTCATTAATACCAGTGCTCCATGAACCATCTTATAGGTGTCTTTCTCAAACACTGTTTTTACACCTGCATCATCCATCTTGCTTACAAAAATCAAATTTCTGGCCAATGTAGGATTATAAAGAACACCAGGAAGTGTTCTAATCCTTCCACCTTGTGGCTTCAGCTTGACATTTCCACGTTCGACGATTTTGGCTTTCCTATCATCCCCTAAGAAGACATCACCACCATCATGTTCAACCCTTAGTTAAACTCAGAAGGGGGGTGAATCAGTTTAATACATTCATGGTCTTTTAAAACTTTCTCTTAAAAATTATTTACACCTTCATTTCATGATCAAGTTAATGTATAATGAACCAACAATCTTAATATGTGAGAAAAAAGTATCAAGAAAATTAAATACAAAACATCAACACATAATCATCATGCATATGGACAACAAATATAAGTGGAAACCCACAAGGGAGAAAACCACATCTTATTATTGTTGTGATGCAAATGCAAGCTCCAACTCCCTCTCACCATTGATTTTCTGTAGGCTCCAACATATAGGAGGCTACTACCTCAATTTATGCAAGCTACAACTTGCAAGGAAGCTCCAACTCCCATCTGTTTTCTACAGGCTACAACCCATAGGAGGCTCCTACCTCAACCAGCTCCAACTGGACATCTATAAAGCTACAACTTGAAATGGAAGCACCAATTCCCATGTATTTTCTGCAGGCTACAACCCACAGGAGGCTCCTACCTCAACCAGCTACAACTGGACATCTATCAAGCTACAACTTGATATGGAAGCACCAACTCCGTTACACTACAATAAAATCATATGCTAATTTACCTGGATATCAACTCTATTTTTCTCCTTCTTCACTACTGTCCTTCCAGCCTTCAAATTTTCTTTATATCATCTCTGGATCTTCACATCTTCTCTATCTACTCAATCTTATTCTTCCACTCTCTAACCTATTTATGCATATCACAATAACATCATTTATAGAGATCACTTCATAGCTGTTTTCATTCCATATGGTAATATGAAATGAACAGGTATGACTCTTTGCCTTCCACCTTCTCATTTCCTCGCTCAGCATTTCAGGATGTTACAACTCTATATACTCATTTCAGTATTTAATTGGAGTTTTGATTTTCCTACGAAGACTTGCCTTTGCATCACAAACAATATAAAATAAATAATACATTTACAACTACAATCAATTATTTCACTTAGCCCTTTCAGTTATTTAGTTTTGTTGTGCGTTTTTCCTCTTCTGCTCGCTGTCCTTTTGTCTTTTCTGTTTCTGCCGTTATATTCCAACTTTGCTGCATAACAACCCATTTTAGCCCAAGCCTTTTCGTTTGCCTTACTGCCACAACTTTGTTCTGCACAAGATCTTGGTTCTTTGTTCTGCGTTCATCTCTTTTCTTGTAACCTTTGGGGTATGACCCACATAACTCCCTTTATACACACATCAAATTACAAATCCGAGTTTTAGCAACATACATATTTTTTGCGATCAAACAACACGTGTTAACATAACATACTCTTATAAATCAAACAATGCATATATAACATACATAGAATAGGGCTATCGGGTCCCACATTCAATCACATTTCATCGCAAATACTTTCCCACATGTTTCCCACTCTACTGATTGTGATATACCATAAACCATGCGATCTGCGATAAACGCTCATGTGCGGTGCTGACACATGGACTCCATTTATCGCATTGCGTCGTTTAATCCTTACCGCATCACAACCAAAACAACATACCTTGTGATGTCTTGAAGTTAAACCTTATTTCTTGCGAGATGCGATGTTGTGCAAGTTTGACATGTGTCCCTCCATTTCTCATCGCAAAACTTTAAACTTAACATGTAGTCGCCTTACTGCTATCTCCTAAGCGTTGCGATGTGTGGTATGCGGGAAAGGTCCATGTCATCATGCCACATCACCCTGCCATGTCATCACCATGTCACCTTGCCACATCATCATAAATTACCTGCAATCTGTGGGGTCGGGGCCACATCATCTTCCACGTCAGCTTGCCATGTCATTGCCACATCATCTCCACGTCAATTCCACGTCATCGCCACATCACTGCCATGTCATCTTTACGTCACTACCATGTCATATTTTAAGTCACTACCACGCCATATTTATGTCACTATCACATCATATTTACGTCACTGCCATGTCATATTTGCGTCATCGCTCGTCATCTTTACGTCATCGCCCGCACTTCGCAGTTTGAAAATTACGATAGTTTAACTTATTGGTTACCTCTATTTCATGTGATTTGCGGTATTGCGCCGTGCCAACATGTGTCCATTCTCCACTTCGCATCACACACAACTTAACTTTTCTTGCAACGACCTTAACACTAAAATTTTAAATGTTGCGATTTGCGAAATCACTCCTGAAGCGATTCGATATGCACCATCCATCTCTTGCCTTCACTTTTGCGATCTAATCTTGACCATCCATTCCCCTCCCTTGGAATTCTTCAAATAATTCTCTGCCTTAGTCGATTTTTCTGTTCTTTATACTGTTGCGCTCTATAACTCCAGTTTCTCCATGCTGTTTCTCCTAAGTTTGATCCTGAGCTTGCCTTTGTTATCGAATCTCATCCCGAGTTATCACACTTGACATACACCTTTTCATACTAATTAAATCCCTCTCTGTCTCTCGGCTCTCGCCTCTCTCTCTTGGCTTAATCATCCTTGCTTAATTGACCTCTTCCTCTCAGTTCTTGCCTCTTCCTGATTCTTCTATGTGTAAGATATCTTTTCCTCACCGTGTCTTGCAAATCTGATTGCCTTCTGCTGTGCACTGAAATAATTCACTGCCTCTCTGATTCATTTGCTACCTCTGTTGTATCTACTTCTTTGTTGTCTCTGCTCCTTATCTATCTGCTGCCTCTGTACGTCTCTTTTATGTTTTCTTAGGATTGTTGCCTAATTTTCTCCTTTGCCTTATTATTTTTTCTTCTCTCCTCCTTTTCCTTAGTGATAATTCAGGTGCTTCTCCTTTGTGCTCCTTTGCCATCAATGATAATATTTCCAACAGTCTCCCCCTTTGGCATTGATGGAAATACTCCAATACTTCCTCCAGGACTTCCTCCCCCTTTCTTAGAAGTGTCTTTTCTTCCTCTGCTTGCTTTTCAGAAGAGCCTTTCTTCTTCTGGTTGCTTTTCCTCACCCTTTGACATCAATGGAAAAAGGGTTGCACATTTCCTAGTGTAGTTTCTATCTTTGCACTATCTCTCTCTGAGTTGTGTTTAGGCCTTCTTTTTTCTGACTTTATATCTTGTTGCTCTGGACTGGTGTATAGGAGTTGTTGGGAGAACACTTTGAGAATCATTTAACTTGTATGTATATACACAGTAAGCTAATACCATCCCAAAGCACAAAATCCTTACACTTGTATAAAGCTGAAAGTGATGATGAGGACACTTCATAGAACAGACTTATATAATCAGACTTATATAATCAGAGATGCATCATTGGAACAATACTAAAATACTGAGAATGCTCCATACGACATATAAAGTATACTCCAAATATACTTCAGTCTATATTATAATCTTCATCTGAGATACATATCTATTGAGGAAGGTTGTAGATGGAATATGTATTCTTTTGCAATACACATCTGTTCAAATAAGATGATTCCAATATATCTTTTATAGTCGTGGTTCACCTTTACTGCCTATTGGTGGTGATATGTGCTAGACTGTTCACAGTGATATTACACTAACAGCCGAAAGGCCCTTGATATTGATGTGAACAATGAATCAAACTAGAACTTACAACTTATTGTAAGATTAGACAATATCTTTCAATCTAAGAGACCAAATGACTTTACTACTTGTACATAGTACTTTCAAAACTAACCCTTGACGCTAGATACATTCAATGCATTGGTCAGTTTCACTTATCAACTATGCAATTTTATTTATGACATAAGGGATATGTATGTCAATGATAAACCTCTCTTCAATGATGAAATACAAGAAATTCCTTTCTGTTGAAGTAGGCTTTAGATGAATCAATAAAATACTCTTGAGCTTAAATTGGTAAGATTACTACAACTAGTCCTTCATACTTCAGATACTTTAACTTTTCTATCATGATGATCTTCAACAAAACATCTTCAAGTTGTTTAATTGATATCTCAGTCAACATACTTCACAAAGTTTTATGAATGATCTCAAGAAAGAGGCCTTGAAGATATATCTGTACTGACTTGAGGAAGACATGCAATTATATCTAGAAATAGATACTGCTTCAATGCTCAATATAATACTTAAAGTGTAAACAAGATAATGATCCTTTAGCACTGTTATTGACCTTTTCATGCTTTAATAATGTAGATAATGCTGGGAATACTACCTTGAAGTACTTCTGCCATAGTACTCTGATCCTGAGGACCTGTACCATACCACTGCTCTATTGATGACACTTGGTATTCTACTGATAGGCAGGATTCTTGTTCCAAATACCAATTTATACTACTTTGATAAACCATGTAGTAATTTTACTTCAGCTCGCACATGCACCCATAGTTAAAACAACCTTCATAGTTTCTACTATTGAGCTCTCCATTGTTCTCAACACAATCATCAATATACTGAATCTAATCTTGGCATCATTAACCTTTTTCTTATTCTGTCATTCTGGTTTAAAAGCATGTCATTGCATATTCCTTTCGAGGACTGCTCCAGAATCATTTCTATTCTATATAGAATTCAACTGTTTTAAACAACATGATCTTCAGGAAGACATCTTCAATTTCTTTACTTGGAACCTACAAGGGCAGACCACTCATAGTTTTATCACTCATGTAACTACTTTCCTCCAAGGGGACCTTCCATAGATGAGTGATGTAATGATATAATGAAGATAATAATTTCTCTTACTCATCCTTCTTAAATTTATTTCATTGTTAACTTTTGTATTGGGATGCACAGTGTGATCATTCTCTATGGATATTTCCAGTTCTAAAGCTTAGAAAATAATTTTTGTGATTTTAACCATTCATCACTTAGTGTGCTATTGTCTTCTTAACTTACATGATCATAGGTGATGTTACATCTATCACCATGGTTGCTTGTTGCCTTCTCTCCTTTCATGGACTTGTTGGCTATTGAATACTTCAGGTATCCTTCTTCCTCTATAGTTCTTTGTCTGAGGAATTGTCCTTCCCTTCCTAAAATTTTAGCTGTTCTTATTCCAAGGAGCTCTTCTTAGACTACTTTATGGGGACTATTTATGAACTACTACCCCCTTGGGATTTTGCTTCTTATCTATTTATGGATGGATATTTGCATTTCTTCCTAGAGCAACTCCCCCTTAGGCTATGATGGATTCATTATGTTATTGAGGTAACATGCTCCCCCTTTCTCTTTTCTTTCCATATTTTATTGGGGTTATTCATAATGTCTGCACTTATTTTTGATTCACAGTTTTGTTTGATTTGATTGGATTCCATCATCTGTCTAGAGTTCTTTAATGTATATGGCAGCTTACAGTCTTTTTCTTTGTGACCAAGATTGTGGCATTAATAACATCTTATTTTACCTAAGAAAGGTTGAGCTGATGTATAGCATTTTGTTCCCCTTTTTTAACACAATTTATATTCAACAGATTTATGTCCAAATTTATTGCAAGAAAAATAGTAGCCATGGAATCGATTAGTGTACCTAGCGACTCGGTTGTCCTCTCCATTTGTTTTCTTGAGGTAGTCTTTTCATTTTCTGCATCCTTTGCTGGTTGGAATGGTTTTTCTTTGTCTTATAGTATGCTACAGTATGTATAGGTTTGTGGCAGGAAAAACAAGTGATACTTCTCATGGGAGGAAAGTACCTCCTTTGACAACTTCTAAATTTGTTCAATTTATATTCACGAGTGTATGGGCCTTTTGCAGTTGAATTTTTCTTCTTCTCATTCTCTGTCCTTTCATGTTGTTTCTTGTTTCTATTAGTTTCTTTACAAATCATGTTCTTGCTGGCTTCTACTTCTATAGAAATATTTCGAGCTACTTCATTATCCTTTACAGCTTTAACAAAAATGATATTCTTGTTATCTTCTAGCTTGGACTTACTGGTATCTCCTTCGTAGCCTATCCTAGCCTTTATGAGAGGAGAACTTTGAGCATTTAGAATCTTTTCCAACTGTCCATAAATTTTCATTTGTGGAATATTCATAGTTAGTTCAATTTGGGCCTTCTCTTATTTCATCCTCAGGCTTACCGCCTCTTCTTCCAATCTTCCACACTCTAGAATTTTCTCTCTTATTTGCTGCAAGAGAATGTCTTCTACTTTCCTTGCTTCTTCAAGTTGTGCCTTCAGGCCAAAAATTTCTTCCTTATCTTCATATTCTCTCTCATCACATATTTTCACCAATGCCTTAAGGTTTTTGTTTTCATTCTTCAATCTTTCTATTTCAGTCAAGGCTATGTCAAGTTTGGTTTTTCCCTCAATTGTAATTTTTTCATGGTACTCACATCCATTCACCCTAGCAGGTATCTCATTTGATTGCCCTTTTTCCTTTTGAAAGGAATTTTTATTCTTCTTTTGGTTTATCTTCTCATTTTTTATAATGCATCCACTAGTGTCTCCTTCATGCATGAGATGGAATCTATTCTAGATTCCCTTTGCAGAGGTTAAATCCATTATTAAATCAAGATCCTTGTTATGAAGACTGTTATATATCACACATTTTTCCTTGGAATTCCACTGTTGTTCTTGCAAAGAGGGAGAGTCTGTGCAGTAACCATCACATACAAGCCTCCATACCTCAGGTTCATAAGCCATTAAATCTGTTTTAACCTTATCTCTCCATTTAGGAAAGTTTGTTGTATTTAACATAGGTACATTTTGATAGTCCATTACTCAACCAAATCTCCTTCAAGCTATTAGGCTTACACCAAAGGAACCAAATCCGATACCAATTGTTGAACCCTTAGTTAAGTTGAGAGTGGGGTGAATCAATTTAATAAATTCATTGTCTTTTAAAACTTTCTCTTAAAAATTATTTACAACTTCATTTCATGATCAACTTAATGTATAATGAACCAACAATATTAATATGTGAGCATCAAGTATTAAGAAAATTAAATACAAAACATCAACACATAATCATCATGCATATGGAAAAAATATATAATTGGAAACCCATAAGGGAGAAAACCGCATCTTATTATTGTTGTGATGTAAAGGCAAGTTCCAACTCCCTCTCACCACTGATTTTCTGTAGGCTCCAACCTACAGGAGGATACTACCTCAAATTATGCACGCTACAACTTGCAAGGAAGCTCCAACTCCCATGTGTTTTCTACAGGCTAGAACCCACAAGAGGCTCCTACCTCAACCAACTCCAACTAGACATCTATCAAGCTACAACTTGAAATGGAGGCACCAACTCCCATGTATTTTCTGTAGGCTACAACCCACATGAGGCTCCTACCTCAAATAGTTAAAACTAGACATCTATCAAGCTACAACTTGATATGGAAGCACCAAATCCCTTACACTATAATAAAATCATATGTTGATTTACCTGGATATCAGCTCTGTTTTTCTCCTTCTTCACTAGTGTCCTTCCAGCCTTCAAATTTTCTTTATATCATCTCTGGATCTTCAGAGCTTCTTTATCTACTCAATCTTATTCTTCTACTCTCTAACCTCTTTATGCATATCACAATAAAATCATTTATAGAGATAAATTCATAGCTGTTTTCATGCCATATGGGAATATGAAATGAACATGTATGACTCTTTGCCTTCCACCTTCTCATTTCCTCGCTCAACATTTTAGGATGTTACAACTCTATATACTCATTTCAGTATTTAATTGGAGTTTTGCTTTGCCTACAGAGACTTTCCCTTGCATCACAAACAATATAAAATAGATAATACATTTACAATTACAATCAATTATTTTACTCATCCCTTTCAGTTTCTTATCTTTGTTGTGTGTTTGTCCTTTTCTTCTTGATTTCCTTTTGTCTTTTCTATTTCTGCCATTATACTCCAAATTTGCTGCATAAATTCCCCTTTTAGCTTGAGCCTTTTTGTTTGCCTTACTACTGCAACACTGTTCTGCACGAGCTCCTGGTCCTTTGTTCTACGTTCATGTCTTTTCTTGTAACCTGTGGGTATGACCCACATAACTCCCTTTATACACGCAGTGGATTACAAATCCAATTTTTATCAACATACATACATTATGAAATCACAAAACGCATAATAACATAACATACTCTTAGCAATCAAACAACGCATATATAACATACACAGAACAGGGCTATCAGGTCCCATAGTACCTTGAACCAATCACATTTCATCACAAATACTTGTCCGCAGGTTTCCCACTATAGCGATAAACCATAAACCATGTGATCTGCGATATACGCTCATGCACAGTGCTGACACGTGGACTCCCTTTATCACATCACGTCGTTTGATCCTTACCGCATCGCAACCAAAACAACATACCTTGTGATGTCTTGAAGTTAAACCCTATTCCTTGCGGGATGAGATGTTGCGCAAGGTCGACATGTGTCCCTCCATTTCGCATCGCAAACTATAGAATTAACATGTGGTCGACTTACTACTATCGCCTAAGCATTGCGATGTGCGGTATGCGGGCAAGGTCCATGTCATCATGCCACGTCACCCTACCATGTCACCACCACGTCACCTTGCCATGTAATCATAAATTATCTGTGATCTATGGGGTCGGGGCCATGTCATCTTCCATGTCAGCTTGCCACATCACTACCACATCATCACCACGTCACTACCACGTCATCACCACGTCACTACCATGTCATATTTACGTCACTGCCATGTCATATTTTACGTCACTGTCACATCATCTTTACGTCACTGTCACGTCATCTTTACATCACTGCCACGTCATATTTACATCATCTCCTGTCATCTTTACGTCATCACCCACACTTCACAGTTCGAAAATTACAACATTTTAACTTAGTGGTTACCTCTATTTCATGCGATATGCGGTAGTGCGCCGTGTCCCTTCTCCAATTCGCATTGCACACAACTTAAATTTGATTGCGATGTCCTTAATGCTAAAATATTAAATGTTTCGATTTG
The DNA here is from genome assembly GCA_034641835.2 of Pinus albicaulis. NCBI lineage: Eukaryota > Viridiplantae > Streptophyta > Pinopsida > Pinales > Pinaceae > Pinus > Pinus albicaulis. Next base: position 396,415,878 of record CM076569.1, on the reverse strand, counting down.
CGAAATCGCTCCTGAAGCGATTCTATCTCTGCCGTCCATCTCTCACCTTCACTTTTGCCATCTAATCTTGAAAGTTCGTTTGCCTCCCTTGGAATTCTTCAAAGAATTCTCTGCCTTAGTTGAATTTTATTTTCTTTATATTGTCGCGCTCTGTAACTCCAGTTTCTCTATGTTGTTCCTCCTGAGCTTGATCCCGAGCTTGTCTTTGTTATTGAATCTCATCTCGAGTTATCACACTCGATGTACACCTTTTCATACTGATTAAATCCCTCTTTGTCTCTTGGCTCTCGCCTATCTCACTTGGCTTAATCATATTTGTTTATTTGGCCTCTTCCTGCTTCTGCTATGTGTAAGCTCTCTGGTCCTTGCTGTGTCTTGCAAATCCAATTGCCTTCTGCTGTGCGCTGAAGAAATTTGCTGCCTCTCTGCTTCATTCGATGCCTCTGCTGTGTCTGCTTCTTTTCTATCTCTGCTCCTTGTCTGTCTGCTACCTCTCTGCCTCTCTTTTATGCTTTATTAATGCATTGTTTCCTGATCTACTCCTTTGCCTTATTGCTGGTTCTTCTCTGCTCCTTTGCCTTAGTGATAATTTAGGTGTTGCTCCTTTGTGCTCCTTTTCCATCAATGAAAATATTTCCAACACATCATACTTCTCATACTTGTAGAACCGCTCCCTATGGGGAGTGAAGTGAAAGGATGCACCTAAGTCAATAAACCATGCCTCATGATCTATATGTGTATTTGATTAAGAAGCCAAATACACATCCCCAACTTCATCTAAGGTTGTTTTTGCCTCTGCAGAAGGAGCATCATCAGATCCCTTTCCTTTCTTAGGAGCTTTAGATCTGTGGTCCTTTTTGAAGTGCCCTTAATTTCCGCATTTCTAGCACACCTTTATAGGCTTTCATGGAGATTTAGATATTCCTCTAGATTTAGATCTCCCACTCAAAAAATATTTTTGTTTATGTTCTGTGAAATTCCTGGTATAGATAAGGCATCTCCATTCTGGCCCTCCATATTTCTCCGTCTCATTTCCTCCGACAGCAAGGCTGAGAAAATTTCATCAAAATTCAAGGTAGTTGTATTGCTACCTATCACAATAACCAGACTGTCCCACGAATCTGGTAGATAAAAAAACAAATTGATGCACTTATCTTCATCTAAGATTTTAATATAAACAAATCACAAATGAGTTACTATAGTATTGAAGGCATTCATATTCTCTGTCACCGAGTCTCCATCCTTCATCTTCAGGTTATACAACTTTTTCTTCAAGAATAATTTATTCACTAGAGACTTAGATTGGTACAAAGTCCCTAACTTGACCCACAAATTCTTCGCCGTATCTTCCCCAGATACATTCAACAATACCAAATCTAAGATACACAACTATATTGTGATCTTTGCCTTCCGATCCAAATTTTCCAAATCTTCATCTAACGTTGTCGTTGGTTTAGTACACGGATTTACCGTGATCCACTGATATCTATGCACCAGCAGATCCTCCATCTTGAGATTCCACAACTCAAAAGTATGAATATTAAATTTCTAAATTTCTATCTTTCCACTACTCATCATATTATTTCACCACAAGAATCGATCCTGCAGATCTCCCACTGAACAGGGTCTACCACAGGCTTGTGAAAAAAAAACCTCACCAATAAAGGTGTCCCCTTGAAGTAAAAAAAACTATGACAAAAAATGTAGGTTTTAACCCTGTACAGAAATTATCTGCAAACGTATTCTTAAAAATAGAAAATAAACAATAACGAGAGCATAAAACATAAAGCTGATATACACAGAGATTTTCCCTTGGATCCCCAATCGGGACTACCAGCTTTATTTTTCATTATTTTCCTTTTAGTGTTACACCACATATATATACATGTCAAAGCATTAATAAACCCCAATCCATTAACCCTGGATTAGAACATCATCGTAGTTCCCTTGACCAGATCTACAAAAAACTAGGGGAAAAAAACCATAATGCCCCAAAACCATGTGCAAACCCATGCACAAAACCATAGGCGGGTCTGCTGACCTAAAATAGGGTCCAATTTTTTTTTCTCTTGGGGCGCTACCCCGAACCTCATGTAGGGGGATACCTACCCCTTACAAACCCCTATACGGGGGGGCTACCGCCCCCCTGTGACCCCCTCGCTGCGCCCGACGCAACGAAAAAGGAGGCACTATTCATTGAAAGAATATAACACACACCCAACATTCTAGGTCTTCCCAAGAGCTAGCACAACTTCCAGGATTCAATGAATGGGAGGGAGAAGCTACTAGCGTAGGAGCGATTTTCGTCCGACTTGGTACAATAAGAGATTCAGTGGAACACCGGAGATGGTTCCAAGTAAAAGACTGATGATGAGGAGAACTATTCCTTGGCTGGAAAGGTGAAGAAAGGGAAAGGGAATTTATCCCATTCCAAATCATATTATGGTCAGGCAAACAAGAAGAGATATTTTTCAAAGATAAAATGATTTCATTGTCATGGGCTTGGACACTATGCTACAAAGTGTTCGCAAAAGAAGACCAACAACTATTCCTTAGGAGGAGCGATAGGTGAAGCAATTTATTCACAGTTCGATTTGGATTTCACTCTCATCGCATGCATGGTGTCATCAGTGATGGGTTTGGTGTGGTACTTGGATAGTGGAGCTTCATTCCATATGACCGACAACAAATAATTCTTCCGTAACTTGGAGGAGAAGGATCTCCAGATGCACATTGAGATGCGAGACGACGAGAGGTATAACGCTATTATCACTAGAAAATCAGACAAGAAAATATGACATTATTAAATTTAAGGCAAAAGGATTTATAGAGCTACGACACATTAGAGGATCTGAAAAATTTAAAAAATCCCTAAGTTCAAGAGGAAAAATCAAATTGTGCACCAAGTACTGAGGTAAAATGCGCCTTTTCACACATTTTTCTTCGATAAGCATGCCTTTGCATGATTTTCCCTTGAAAAGCCACGCGGTCCTGGGAGTGGCAGAAGTCACTTTCCGGTACCACTTGGCACACTCCAGGAAATGATCCCACACTTGAGGTCGCCCAAGGACAACTACCTAAGACACCTTGGGATCTCAATTGAGCACACAAAGGAATCAAGTGTCACACAATGGAATCAACCCTCTTTCTTGGGTCACCATCCATCAATGTACCAAGAGAGGGAAGGAGAATTTGAATTCATCTATAAAAGGCCACCAATATATGAGAAAAGGGAGAGCACATTGTTACTCTGGACAAATTTCCCATGAGTAATCTAGCAGTGTGCAATCCAGAGAAAAAGTAGAGAGGGGATTTGGTTGTTGGCCATCCAAAAAATTCAATCATTTGGAGTAGAGAGAGAGACCTTGCACCAACAGCTAGAAGGTAAAAACATCCTTGCATCGGGTCTTAGAACTCCATAGTTCTAAAAGCCCTTTGGCAAGAGTGTAAACGTAGTATCTTTCTTCCTAACGACAAGCAATAAGAGGGGACCTTGATTCCGTTGTTAGTATTATTGTTATGTTTCACTCTTTATGAGCTTTTGTGTTTATGTTTAGTTTAGTTTAGTTTTCTCTCTATATATGCATACTATATCATGATTTAGTGTGTTCAATGTTTTATAGCATATTCACTAACTTGCTAACTCTTTTGTTTTTCTTCCTGTGACCAAGGCTTAGAGGCAGTGGCCACTCCTCCTAAGCAATTGTGGATTGGTACACTTGTGCACCAAAACCACAACCACAGGATTGCCAACTCCACTATCTTTACTTTTTTAGTTAAGTGGTTGCGCTTGTTGTAGGGACCTTCTCTCTGCTATGGAGTGTTTCTTGGGCAGCTCCCCTTCTTTTCTTCTTTGCTCATTCACCCTCAGTGAAAGTCTGAAGTTCAAGGGTTTTGGAAATTCCATTCTCAGGAAAACTGCGGGCTATTTTTTCAGATAGACGTAGAGAGTTGTGTGAGTTCAGCTCTGCCTGCATGTGAGTTGTGTGCCTGTGTGAAGATTTTGTGCGCGGAAACAAGAGACCAAAATTATATGCCATTTTCCTCAATTTCCCATTTGTAAGGTGGTTGAAAACCCAGAGAAAAACTGCCAGCACTGTGTGTGGTGTCCCATGACTATTTAGAACTTGCTTTTGGCTGCGTTTCAGCATTGCTAGTTGCTAGTTTTAAAATTTCAAGGTTTATCTTCACAAAAAATTACATAGTTTAAGTAGGGGGGAATTTACTTGCAATCCAAAATAACTTATTTTTTGTGAAAATAGACACCAAAAAAAACATAGATAATTAGCTGGGGTAAGTTGCCCTAATCCACATATGCTGAGCTAGTTTTCATTTTTCCTAGTTAGATCATTAATTTTAGTTTAATTTTTTGCACTAGGAGTTGGGACCAGGAATTAATTATCTTAAGAGAAGCAAGTAATCTCTGCTTCCTTTGCATCTTTTGGTGACCCTAGGCAAGCATATGAAATCTCTCTTATGATAATTTTCCATCTCCTTTTAGTTGATCACTTAGGTTTATTAGCCGAAATTGTAAGCATCCCACTATCCACACATGATTTTCTTATAGCAAGGAACAATCAAACATAGATTAATAGGGGAAGTGTAAAGGATCACTGCATATCCACATCTTAAGACCATGTGATTGTTCACTTTTTTCTCACACACTTCCACACCATAAGTGAAGTAAAGACTCCTTAAAATAACCTAATTGAACTCACTAAGTTTCCCCACAAGGGCCACAAAAAAAATTATAGTTTATGTTAGGACCATGGGGGTACTCATCCAATAAGCCACCATGGTCAGTTTACATCTTGAGACATAGAAGTTGACAGAATAGGGAGCTTTAAAATCCATCTATCCACCCACGGAAAAGAAAACCCGAGCGCCACAAAGACCCGTTTCAGAGGGGGTTAAGATTAGGCCTAGTGTGTGTGATATTATTTGGGGCTACCTAACCCATACAATGCTCGGTACTGGTAGCTGATTTACCAACAAGCTCAAGACTATCTCACGTGGGACGATAGTACTTAGTGTCCAAATCTAGGGAATCCTTCCCTATAGGTGACGGTGCAGGCAACACTAGATCCTCTACCCATTACCTTAGTCGGTTCTTCGGCTGCTGGAAGGCATCACCAGCTATTTCGAGACGTTATTCCCAGTACCCATCATAAGATATCTTCGCAAGGCCCCATTACAATTGAGAATGTGAGGACATTTTAGGTCTCTATGATTTTGAGTATCACACACAAAAAGCAACCAAAACCACTTTTTGATTGATTGATCACATAGAAATAATTTAAGGGAAAATTAACTTTTGTTTTCGCTTTGTTTTATGTATTTGGTCACCATTTTTTCTTTGATACTTCACCTCTCATAGAACTGAAGATTTTTTCCAAAACCATACCTAGTCGACACCATAATGGACCCAACGAGACCTCATCGATCTAGACATATTTTGGACTTCCCCCCATTACCGGGAGGAGTTCTAGGTCTTTTTCCATTTAGGTGTCATAAACGGAACACCGCCACCCTTATTGGTTCATCCTTTATCGGGGCATATTTAGTTGGGAACCCCCAAGGGTCACCCAACGCCACACAAGTGGAAACCCCCACAGGGTCACCACATATTACTCCTCCCACAACTCCTAGGGGGAAGAAGAGTGCTACCCATTTGGGAAGCCAAGTGAACGCATAGCCGGGTACGTCACAGAAAAACCCCATAGCTAACCAGAACACTGTGTCTTCATAGTATGCAATGGCTCTCAACCCACAGTCACCGTTCTTAGCATTGTTGAACTTACCTGATCTAACCAAGTTAACGAATTAGCCTATTGCACACAACCCAACATGGCCCCCCATGCACATGAAGCTCCCTTCAGACATTCGAAATTTTGAAGGGAATCAAGCAGAAGACCTAGGGAATCACATAATGAATTTCCACCTGTGGTGTTTGTCGAATAACATCATTGATGATACTATTCAACTTAGACTATTTCTTAACTGGACCAGCTGCAAAATGGTATGTGGAGAAACCTTCTGCTACACATGGAACCTTTAGCGCCCGCGCTACCACGTTCCTCATGTATTTTCAGTTACCCATCCACCACGATTCCGGGATGGAATTACTGTCACATTTTAGACAGACACTAGTCGTTCATATCTCGGACCATCTCCATGAATGGTGGTGTGCAAAGCCAAACTCGATGGTCAAGTTCTGCTGGACCTATTCCTGAAAACTCTCACTGCAAATATTTCAAAAGATGTAGCAACCCAAAAACCTACATTCGAAGAGGATGCCATTAGTAAAGCCAAACATTTCAAGCTGATTTACACGCAGTCAGGATACATTTACAACATCTTGCCTAATGCCTCGTGCCTACAAACTTATAAATAATTTCTAGGAGCGTCGAACTATGCAGACAGTTTTATTGGGTTATAGACCCAAAACACCTAGGCAGCAACAGTCAGTACCCTGGTTACACGTATGATCCTAACCAGAACATCCCACAACCTGACTACCAAATTCATCATGCACCTTTGTAGAATATGAACAATAGGGCGCAGTCGTACCATCATCAGCAAGGAGGCCTATACCCTCCAGCTTAGGGGACCCAGTATGCAGCTAGAAATGCTGACGAAAGAGATCCCCCCCAGCAGCCATTCACAAACTAGGGACATGGACCCCAATATTCTCAGTCCCCAGTTCAAAACCCACCCATACAAAATAATGCATAGGTGAACTTTGTGAAACCTTCCTAGGCACAACCACGCCAATCATAAAATCACGAGAATCCTAGCTATCCTCCCAATGCAGCAAGAAAAAATTCAAAAAACAAAAAAAAGGGAAATCCTGGATAGGGGGCAACAATCAACAATTCCCTCCGCGATCTCAGGCTAGAGGAAACTCCAACCGAAATCAAAACTGGGAGCCAAATAACTCCCAAGGGTAGAAAAAGAGAGCGAATCTTCGAACCAACCACTCTTACACAAGTTGTGGTGAATATGGCCATAACACTCACCACTGTACCGATCTCCCTGAGTTGAAGAAGCTCTAGGGTCACCAAGGAAAAGGGGGATCCTCACAGCAAACATTTTTCATGAAGGAGCACTTCCCCAACCAAGGGATAGTTAGAACCCAACAACAACAAACAAATCCTGACAACTTCGAAAAAAACAACCATGAAATCTACATGACAGGCAAAGAATGTTTTTTCAGACATGGAACCGAAATTATGATACCCCACCAGACACCAATTCGTCAGGGGCTAGCACGAGTGCACCAACAACAATGTTGAATATATCAAAGATACCTATTGAACCTTTGCCAAAGATGGCTAAGGGACCAACTAGGCGAGCAGGAAACCATTCCAAAGTGGCTCATAACTATAGCATTATGGACGATTTAGCACAATATCCCACTTCCATGTCAGATTTGGAGGTATTACAATCATGCCCAAAGCAAAGGAAAGGATTAATTTCCACGTTAGGCACCATCGGCCCTGCCGATTTGTGCCTAATGGCTTTCGATTTAGATAAAGCCACCCTAAGCTTCCTTCGATGGTCGCCTTCCAGATATTGGTGTTAGGAAAAAACATCACCATTCACCACTATATCATTGACGAGGGTGCATCCACATGCATCATGTCAAATAAAGTCTGGAAGAAGTTAGGGTCTTCCGAACTAAAGCCATCAAACATCACACTCAGAGCATATAACGGGTGCCCATATGCTCTCGTCGGTCTCTATCAAAATGTCTCAGTCTGCTTGGCTGGAAAGACAATCCTTATATACATTGAAGTCTTTGAAGTCTTGGATGCTCAACTGGATTAAAATATACTCCTTGGGTGGAGTTATATGTATGCCATGTCAGCCATAGCCTCCTCCTTCTTTCGAACCATGATGTTCCCCCATGAGGATCGCATCATTACTATCGATCAATTGACATACCATGACAAGCGATGCCTGAAAAATATTGATGCCGTTATACCCTATCTAGAAACATCTACTGAGACACTAACACGGTACCAGGAATATGGCCTCATCCAGTTCAAACCGTCGTCTATCCTCTGGTCATTTCTAAGAGATCCCCTTATTATACCAGAATCATCATCTGATATCGCAGAGGCTCTGGTGTGCATGATGTCCACATCAATCACCAAAGCTATCCAACAGATAGAGATGAGTAGTAACGATACAGAGACCTCAGCCATGACAACTGATCTAGCCTACGCCACCTCCCAAACTCCTTTCCTCTACCCCCCATCTGGTTTTTTGTCGCAACAAGTCTTGGCCACAATGATGTTGCCAAACTTATCATTTCCAATTCTAGTTTGGTACCTGATCCCACCTACCACGATGGGAGTCACAAACATCACCTCTATAGGGTTAATCCCCCATAGTCCTGATCAGGAGGGCCCATTTTCTAAAGAGACTGTTGCAACCATCCCGTCGAAGGAAATTTCCATCGCAAAATCGACGGTTACGACCAAGAAAACCAGTAAAAGGGAGAAGAAGATAGAAAATCCCACCATGCAACGGGAATTACAACCTTGCGCCATATGCCACATAGTAGGCCACCTACCCACATCTACCTAGAGTTGGACGAGCTAAAACCGCTCCTTAGTTCTGTGACAAATATCGCAGCAACAAGTTCCTGTGAAAATGAACCAACCACCAAAAATCAAGGCAAAGCATTGCGTAAAAAACACACATCTGATATCTATGGTCATTATGGGCATTACACCCATCATTGCCCATAAATTCTATGATACAGGGTCGCCTTACACACCATCGAGCAATCCTATTAAGAGGATCCCTCCATCTAGTCAAATGAAGAAGAACCTCGCGTCATTTTATACTTGTAGGAGGGACGACAGTAGCCAGAAAGACTCCCGTTCATTCCCCCTCCCCCTATTGAGTGATGTGCACTCTGTGGAAAACAAAATAATTTCATCGCTGAATGTCAAGCCCTAGAATTATTTCAACAATAGTATCCAGTCCATGTAGTATATCGCGATGACCTTCTAGCCATCCAAAATTCGCGTCAAATATGTGGTGGCAATCACCCATTATGTCATTGTCACTATATCCCTAGATTTCGTGCAACGCTAACTAGTTTACGCACAACCATAGTACACCTCTCCCTCGAAGATAGCTCTGATACAAAATCCATGGATAGCTTGACGATGCAAGAGGATGTGACAAGTAGATCCATCCTCTTCCTGTCAGTTGAAAAGTGGCCAGTCGGGGAACCCTTAGTCACCCCCAACCGCCCTCCACAGAGAAGACCAACATGTGTGTTATGTAACACACACAATCATGTGTTTGCCACATTCCCTGACCTAGAAGTGCTACACCGCTGGTACCCGATCACGTCTCCAAATGAACATGACGTGAACACCCATGTAAGGATTTTTTTCCTAGTATGTCAGGGAAACCACCATGAGCAGTGATGTATGTATATCCTGCAAGTGTGCACACTAATTGACATGATACATTTATTAGAGATGCATCGCCAAGATCTCATCAATCCAGAGCTCAAAAACCATGGTGGAAGTCATATTTCCCCCAGGAATCCTACCCCATTTCCATATCAACACGTTGGGAAAGTTAGAAAGGCGCATCGACCTAGCATGACCCATGTCTACACTAGACCAGCATGCGGACTATGCGACGGAAACAACCACTAATTCAACCAGTGCAAAGAAATGAAGCACCTCGCGAAAAACTTTAACATGGTATCCTCCCTCCCTTAGAGGCACCTCTCTAACTAGGAGAAAATCACACACTGCTATTGTCGGATTTGCTCACATTTCCACCATACTATGAAATGTGAACACCTCCCCAAGATTCGAGTGATGAGGGAAGCATTTACTATACACTCCCCAAAAGAGTTAGACATACCCAAGCCAAAAAATCAGAGATGGAAGCAGAAGACCTTATCCCCTACGCATGATCCCTTTTGAGCATCCACTTTAGGGATGAAGATTAGTGTTAGTTCCCACACAATCTACTTAGTTGGCACAGTGGTACCATGCACCATTTTCATAGGCCATAACCACGAACCAGAGGCATGCCCATTAATGGAAAAATCCAAGCACCTCTGTACCAGGCACAACTTCCAACTCTCGGAAAGTGCCTAGCCTAACGAGGAATCTAGCCTTGCTCTCACGCAAGCTCCCATGATGGAAATTCCTCCCCCACCAAACACCGATGAAATGATACACCATATATGATTCATATCATCATGTTTCAGAACCATGACTTGGCCTATCTACTCATCTATCATAGGTGTCGATTTAGCTGCAACTACGAGAGTAGCTATACTAATGACGGTGCAAACCCAATCCATATGTACCCTGTCGATTGCATCCGGTTCCACCACATCGACGCTGGAATCCTTTTTGTGTCTTTCGAATAGCTCCATTAGTATTTAACCTCTTCCTCACGGCCTTATGTAGACTCAATCCCCCTTAGTATCCTTATTTCATTCAGATGAGGACATCCTTGAGGCCATGATGGAGCCTGATTATCCATGGGATGCAATGCATCACCGTTCATTTTTTCTCCCTAGAAAAACATTCATCCCTGACAAGACAAGAGAATAAGAGATTTATGCGATTGAATCAAAATATTTCCTTCCATCAGGGAAGGTTTATTGGTTCAAGAACCCCATTTCGGCACCGTCAAACATTTCACCTACCAGCAAGGTGAACATCTCTTGAAATCCTGAAAAAATTGAAGAAATCTCACTGGGGGCAGCATGTTCACCAGAAGAGATAACCTCTTACACCCACTTGTTGCAAGAGTATCGAGATATCTTCGCGTGGGAATACTCAGAGATATATAAATTCATAAATGCTATGATGTATTACCGAACTCTCCTAATCTAACAATTATATCCACTGTTAAATACATAATCCTTCTACTTAATTATTTGTGGAAATTTAATTGCCAATTGAAAACACATGAAGAAAAATCAATTGCACATAACATAGATGTTTTTATCGGGAAAAATTAAAGCTAAAAACCCAAACTATCATATATTATGTATATCATGTATCTTGAAACAATATCATACAAAGCTCTACTCCAAGAGCTCTTAGTACAATATATAATCGTCTCACATTGTCATACAAAAATTGGCATAAAAATGCACCAATTTACTGCCTCCACTGCACAATCCCTGCTGATGAAGATCCTTGAATGAATTCGATCTTGCCTTGCCTTGACTATGCAATCCTCATTGGCATCTCCAATGTGTGTGTAGATGCATTGAATGCACCACTATAGTCACAAATGATAGTCAAATAGACCCTTTCACCTATCTCTCAAATGGGTCTCCACTGGATCTGACATGCATGTAGTTAATAATAGTATTTCTTCAGTTGCATGTGAGACCACTACTTGTGAATTAATTAAATAATTAATTCATTGATCTCTCACTAGTGTATCTTTAGTTACAACTAGTTACAACTAGCACAACTGAGTTTAACTCACCTAACCGAGTTAAACTAAATAACAACTCACATAACTACACATCCAACTCTGTTACAACTTGTATCACTGAGTTACAACGAATTCTAATTTGCGTGTCCCACCAACCAACCTTATAACTCGTAATTCCTTTAGTGAATTGGTTTTCCACATTAGTTAGCTGAAATCAAGTGCTTCAAGAGAATATATTATTATTTATTGTCTAATTATTATTAAGGGCAAATAATAATTAACATCTGATCTATTTTTAGACATGCGATCTATAAATAGACTTCGCCCATGCATATAAAAATAGAATCTCATCTATAAATATAATTTTCTCAACCATCTATAAATAGACTCCTGCTATAAATAGAATATGCTCACCATTCTAAAAATAGACATATACCTAAAAATAGCCTGTGGGCCCCACCTAGTGTAGGTGCTTATTTTTCACTAGGATCATCATCTTGTTGAATCTCAACGTTCCCTCTCAACAAGAAAGGGATTATCCTTCACCCCGCTCCTATCTCTATGGTATTCAAATTTTCTCCTGGTGAGCGCCTTCGTCAGAATATCTGCATCCCGATCTTCCGTGGGAATGTACTGAAGCAAAATGATCTTCTGCTGCACACAATCTATGATATTATGATACCAGATATCTATATGATTAGATCTATCATGAAACACATGATTAATCGAGAGTTTGATGCAACTCTGATTATCACAATGAATCACTCTAGGAAATAAATGAGAACCGAACAAACTGACCAGGATCTTCCTCATCCAGATAGCCTCACATGCAGCTTGACTTGTTTCGATGTATTCCCCTTCCTTTGAACTGAGTACCACTGATATCTGTTTCCTACTATACAAAGAAACAACTGTAGATCCGATACTGAAAACCCCTCTTGATGTGCTCTTTCTATCCGTTGGGCTGCTTGCCCAATCTACATCCGTGAAGCCATACAAATTCACCTCATTCATCTGTCTGTACCATAATCCATACTCAGATGTGCCCCTGAGATATCTCAGGACATGCTTTCCCGCCTTCCAAAAGAGCTTGGTAGGCTTAACCATCGCTTGACTAAGCTGGTTCAATGCATAACATATGTCCGGTCTTGTATTAACTAAATATAGGAGCGAACCCACCAACTGTCGATAGACAGTAGCATCCACTACCTCTGTCGATGTAGCATTCTCTTTCCTCTATTTCCTTGGAAGAGGAGTATCCATGGGTTTGTAGCCCTCCATGTGAAACTTACCGAGTATCTCCCATGCATACTTTCCTTGAGACACAAACAGTTCACCTTCTCGTTGCCATATTTCCAATCTAAGGAAATAGTGAAGGAGGCCCATATCCTTCATCTCGAACTCCTTTGCAAGGTCCTCCTTGCATGAGTGTATCAACTGCTCATCACCCGTCAATATTAAATCATGAACATAAAGAACAATGATTAAAATCTTACCCTCCACCACAATTTGGTAAAGGTTTGCATCTGCCTCACTCTTGGTGAAGCCAAGTCTAGTGAAATAGCTGTCGATCTGAGTGTACCAAGCACGAGGTGCTTCTTCAGCCCATAAAATTCTCTTTTGAGTCTGCACACATGTGACTCACTGCTGAAGATATCAAATCCTTCAGGCTGCTCAATTTACACTTCTTCCTCAATGATCCCATTAAGGAACGCAATCTTCAAATCCATCTAATGAATGTGCCAACCCATTTGTGCTGAGAGAGCAAGGATGGTCCTTGTGGAAGAATACCGTGTGACAGGTGCAAAGGTTTCTTCATAACCAATCCCCTTGATTTGTGAGAAGCCCTTTTCAAAAAATCTTGCCCTATACTTCTCAACACTCCCATTAAAAGCTTGCTTTACCTTGTAGATCCATCTTGAACCTACCACTGATTTATCAACCGGCCTTGGAACAATTTCCCAAGCACTGTTTCTATTCAGGTGTTGATGCCAGTAGTCAATCCCAGAAGGCAATGCCAGTCATTGTTGGGCTGAACGGTTCAAAACAATGTGATCGTTACTTACGAGATGCACCTTAGGATCTTTGCCATACAAACAGACACACGGGTTCATTCATGCTAGGAAGGGAGTGTCAGTAATGAAATTTAGCATTTCATTCACTTTCCCTATGACAGGCAGGATCACACTGGAATCTACTAAAGCTATTGAGATTACGAAGGGATCATGTGTTAGGGGAAGCTTTCTACTCCTCCACCATTGCATCTACCCATGTGGGCTCCTGCACTTCTTCCTAAAAGGAATATGGCTCAGTCACAATACATTCGATCATGAGAGCCATGTATCCAGTGAATTGGTCAGGAGACTGTCTTTGTCTGCACTGTGAAGTAGGGACTCCTACATTCTGTGCCATATCAAGCTTCAACCTCTCAGCTTATGTGGTACGCCTTCTACCAGTTCTGATGTTTGGCTCTGCATGAGTGGACTCCTCCACTACATGAACCTCCTCCTGTGGCTGATCCACATCTAGAGACTCATCTTTGGGAACAACTAGTTCCTCCTCTGCATGCAAGTCTAGCTCCCTATCAAGTGAAAACTTCATGGCTTTCTCCTCATTGAATTTTATATCCCGTCACACCATAGTAAGCCGAATATTTGGAAAATACACATGATAATTATGGGGTGTTTATGTGTACCCCAAAAATGATCCCAACTTCAGCAGTCGACTCGAGCTTCTTCCTGGCGTTCTTGGTCACATGCGCATAAACAGATGAGCCAAAAATATTAAAGTGAGAAACATCTGGTTTCTTACCAGTAAAAGCTTCTTCAGGTGTACTCATGCCAAGTACTTTATGAGGACAATGATCTTGCACATAAACCGCAGTGTTGCATGCTTCCTCCCACAAGTGCATTGGTAGGCCTTGATCATGCAGCATAGCTTGTGCAACACCCATGATTGTTCTGTTCTTCCTCTCCGTGACCCCATTCTGTTGTGGGTTATGAATCGCTATGAGTTCTCTATGAATTCGTTCTTTGCTATAGAAGTATTTGAATTCATTCAAGATATATTCACCACCATTATCGCTTCGTAGAGCCTTCAATTGCTTCCCTGACTCTTTCTCCACCAATGATTTAAACTCACAGAACTTTGAGAATGTTTGATCTTTCTTCTTCATAAATAATATCCAACATCTACGAGAATAGTCATAAAAAAAAATAGCATAATACTTGTGTTTTGCTATTGAAGCAACCGAGAATGGCCGACACACGTCTGTGTGAACTCTCTCCAGGATCACCGAAGCACGGTTCTCCTTCTCATGAAAGGAGGTCTTCACAAACTTACCCATAGTACATCCCTTGCATTGATCTATCTGCGCAAGTGTACCCTTGGGAAGTCCAGTAGAAATCTGCTGCAAAATATTCAAGGCGCCATGGTGAAGATGGCCCAATCGCCTGTGCCATAGTTCACCCTCATCCTGGCTCACCACTTCTTCTTCTTTGCCCACCATTGTAGCACAACCATCTACCTCCAACTTGTAGAGATTCTTGACTCGAATCCATATCCTCTTGGTTTGACTCATTGTTTTATGTATCAGGAAAGCTTTTCCATAGCTGAAAACAACGTCATAACCTCTGTCCTCCAACATCGCGACTGAGACCAAGTTCTTCTTTAAACCTTGAACATGGATAACATCTTTCAATAGAAATGGTTTACCTGACTCCCTCTCAAAGGTAATGTTACCAATTCTGGTCGCACTGTATCGTCCATCGTCACTGATCTCTATATGCATTTGGAGATCTTTCTCCTCCAAGTCACTGAAAAGCTCCTTATCTCCCGTCATGTGGAAGGAAACACCACTATCAAGATACCACACCGATCCAATTGCACTTGAAACCAAGCATTCGATCAAAGAGAAATGAAATTAAAATTGCAAGGCAAGGGCCTCATCAGCTGCAAATCCAATAGACTTCTTGTTCTTCTTTTTCTGTGGGCAGTTAGTGGTGAAATGCCCATGTTCGTCACAGTGAAAAAAACTTCACCTTGGACAAATCCAGCTTCTTGCCTTTAGCCTTGGATTTTGAGTGGAATTTCTTCCCCTTTCATTTCCTTGCTTTGGCAACCAAAGTAAAATCCTCTTCATCATCATGCTTTGATGAAAAGCCATCCCTGGAGTTTCGCCTGAACTCCTCCTACACTAGATCCGACCATAGTCAATCCCAATCCGACAGCTTTTCCCGTCCGTTGACAGAGTCTTGATAATTGTGCCAACTCTTAGGAAGTACAAAGAGATCCAAACTCACCAAATAATCATCATCAAAAATTATTCCCACACTCCCCAATTCATCTCGACATTGGACAAACTTTGTGATATACTTAGGAATATTGCCGCCCTTTTCCATTTTGATTTTTCTGAGTATATCCTTCAGCGCCAATTTCCTATGGTCGTTGCTGCTTTGAAAAATATCTGTTAAATCCTTCCACACTGAAAATGGAGTGGATTTCCCATGAAGGCTTGAGAAAATATGGTCTCTTACACCTTCTAACATAATCCTTCTCGTCTTTGATAGTTTCTTTTGCTAGGCGTCAAGTAATGCATCATCTGTCGAAGTGGGCTTAGGAACATCACTGTCGATGAATTCATTCAAGCCATTATCTTCAAGCATTGCCTCCATCCTCTCCTTCCATGCAATGTATTTAGGGCTGCCCTCCAGTGCATACTCCAACCACAAACCATTGAAAGCCATTTCGATGTTTACTTAATTGTCGCACCAAGAAATTCTTGCAAGAAATTCGAATTGTTTCCACCAAAAAACTCAGCTACTGCTTCAATATTGAAATATTATTTTCTTCGATACAATGTAGAAATTTATAAATACTGTGATGTATTACCGGACTCTCTTGATCTAACAATTATATCCACTGTTAAATACAAAATCATTCTACTTAATTCTTTGCGGAAATTTAATCACCAATTGCAAACACATGAAGAAAAATCAATTGCACATAACAGAGATGTTTTTACCGGGAAATATTAAAGCTAAAAATCCCAACTCTCATATATTATGTATATCATGGATCATGAAACAATCTCATACAAATCTCTACTCCAAGATCTCTCAGTACAATATACAATCGTCTCACACTGTCATACAAAAATTGGCATAAACATGCACCAATTTACTGCCTCCACTGCGCAATCCCTGCTGATGAAGATCCATGAATGAATTAAATATTTCCTTGCCTTGAATGTGCAATCCTCATTGGTATCTCCAATGTGTGTGTATATGCATTGAATGCACCACTATAGTCACAACTGATAGTCAAACATACCCTTTCACCTATCTCTCAACCGGGTCTCCACTGGATCTGACATGCATGTAGTTAACAGTAGTATTTCTTCAGTTGCATATGAGACCACTGCTTGTGAATTAATTAAATAATTAATTCACTGATCTATCCTTAGTGTATCTTTAGTTACAACTAGTTACAACTAGCACAACTGAGTTTAACTCACTTAATTGAGTTAAACTAAATAACAGCTCACATAACTACACATACAACTCTGTTATAGCTTGCATCACATAGTTACAATGAAGTCCACTCTGCATGTCCCACCAACCAACCTTAGAACTTGTAATTCCTTTAGTGAACTGGATTTCCACATCAGTTAACTGAAATCAAGTGCTTCAAGAGAATAAATTATTATTTATTGTCTAATTATTATTAAGGGCTAATAATAATTGACATCCGATCTATTTTTAGACATGCGATCTATAAATAGACTTCGCCCATGCATCTAAAAATAGAATCTCATATATAAATAAAATTTTCTCAACCATATATAAATAGACTCTCGCTATAAATAGAATATGCTCACCATTCTAAAAATAGACATACACCTAAAAATAACCTGCGGGCCCCACCTAGTGTAGGTGCTTATTTTTCACTAGGATCATCATCTTGTTGAATCTCAACAAGAGATGCCTGGGCTTAGTCCCACTATTGTAGAGCACCATATTGACACTTGGCTTGACGTACCACCAATACACCACAAACAATGTCAACTGCACCCATCCAAGGCAGAAGCAATAAAATGAGAAATCGACAATCTTCACAAAGCTGAGTTTATCTACCCCATCACTTACAAGTCTTGGGTTTCCAACCCTGTTCCCGTCATGAAAAAATAGGGCACCATACGCGTTTGCACCGATTTTCGTGATTTGAAGAAAGTATGTCCTAAGGACAATTTCCCTACCCCATTCATCAACCAAGTCATCGATGCTTGCGTAGGTCACAAGGCCCTCTCCTTCATGGATGGCTTCTCTAGGTACAATCAAATTCAAATCTGCCACACTGATTGGTACAAGACCGCGTTCACTACCCCCCGTGGCACATTCGCATACCGAGTAATGCCATTCGGCCTAAAGAATGCTGGAGCCACCTTCTATAGGGCCATGAATTATATCTTTCATGACTTGGCACACCTTATCCTTGACTACTTAGATGACCTCACTGTCCGATCCAAGAAGTGATCAGACCACCCCGAGGATCTGTGACTGGTATTCCAACGATGCTGACAATACAAGGTCCTATGCTTGAACCCCCTCAAGTGTGTCTTCTACATCACAACATGAATAATTTTATGCTTTATCGTGTCCCAACAAGGAATTAGAGTGAACCCCCTCAAGGTCCAAGCTATCAAAGAGGTACCTCCACCTCGAAGCCTCAGGCAACTACAAAGCTTGTAGGGAAAGGCCAACTTTTTGAAATGCTTCGTCCTTGATTATGCCACTTGCACTCAAGGATTCGTGCGTTAGGACATCTCATTCAAATGGGATGACCAAGACCAACAAGAATTTGACGCGTTGAAAGACACATTTTCTTCAACATTGCTGATCAGTCCCCCATACTACAAAAAAGACTACATCCTGTATCTATCAACATCCAAGATGTATTTGGCCAGAGTATTGATCTAGGAGGGAACAAACAGGAAGGATCACGTAATCTATTACGTCAGCAAAACCTTATCAGGCCCTGCATTAATATATGAACCCGAAGAAAAAATTTCCCTAGTGCTAATTCACGTAGTCCAAAAACTTTTCCACTAAGTTATCCGAAAAACTACAACGATCGTCGCAAATATTAACCCCATAAAATATCTTCTCACGTGCCACATAATGAACCATAAGTACGCTCGTTGGATAGTCATTCTGCAAGAATGTGACTTACAGTTTCCCTCCCCCAAGAGAAAAAAGGCGCTAATCTTATCAGAGTTCATTACAAACCTCCAAAGTCATACCAAAGGATCACCAGGAAATGATTCGCTACCGGACAAACATCTCTTCCTCGTAGCAACCGACGACCCTTGGTACGGAGATATCCTCCGCTTTTTACGAACCAAAATTTCAAACCCCATCTTACTCATGACGATCATTGACACATTTTCCACCAGGCCCCCCAATACCTCCTTATGGGAGATGTCTTATACCGACGGGGCATCAACACCGTCTTACGTCGTTTCCTCACCCATGACTAAGTGAAACAAGCCCTTAATGACTGCCACAACAGAGCTTGTGGTGGCCACCTTTCCAGAATAGCGACTGCCCAAAAATTCCTACGAGTTGGATGTTTTTGGCCCACTTTATTTCTCGATTGCATTTCAGCAGTCAAGAGGTGCGAGCGATGTCAATGCTTCGCTCACAAGGCAAGAGCCCCTCCCGCTCCACTACACCCTATCATCATTTATGGTTCCTTTTGTAAATAGGGGATCAACATCATGACTTGCAACCCAACATCGTCAGGCAATCAAAAATACATTATTGTAGCTGTCGATTATTTCACCAAGTGGGAAGAGGCTATGCCCACATACGACAACATTGCAAAAACCATTGCACAATTTCTGTTTAACCATGTCATTGCCCGATTCGGAGTACCCAAGGAGTTAGTCTCTGACCATGGGAAACACTTCGAAAATGAAGTTTTCCAGGATCTATCTCACCATCTCGGACTCACACATGAATTCGCATCACCATACTACCCCCAATCCAATGGATAGGGATAGGTTGTGAAAAAAGTAATGAAAAAAATGTTACCGCATATTGTGAATAACCACAAAAAAAACTAGAACCACATGCTTTTCTCCGCCTTATGGGCATACTGAACGATAGTGAAAAAATAAACAAGGTTCACACCCTTCCACCTAGTGTATGGGGTAGAATTCGTGATTCCCATAGAACGCAAAATCCCGAATTTACACGCCACCATCAAACTCCTCAATGAAACCCAACCTCTAGAGCAACGCTTAGTACAACTAGAGTTTGTCGATGAAAGTCGACGATAGTCGCTCCAACACAACGAGGCCCATAAGAAGCAGGTGAAAGCATCGTTTGATCGCAACATCAACCCTCATTCATTTACCAAGGGAGAGTTAGTCCTCTGCTACGATGTTGCAAAAGAAGCTCTAGGGCTAGGAAAGTTCAAAACATTGTGGAAAGGACCCTACGTCATAAAAAATTGTCTCCTCAAGGGGGCATACACCTTGGCAGAGCCGGACGGAACATGCCTGAGAAACCTCGTCAACAGTATTTACCTCAATAAATTTTACCCATAAGGGCTAAGAGGGCTCAAACCTAGAGTCAAAATACACGCACCCAAATTTTAATTTTTAATCACAGAATTGTCACAAAAAAATGCTCTAGTGTCACAAATGGATTTTCAACCCAAATTATGGAGAATCGCGATGGTCTCAAAGTTTAACAACAACCGCCTGGGTCATGTACCACCCTGAAGAGTCACCATTCTTCACCAAAAAAGTATGCATCAGTTCAACAACAAAAAATTAGGCAGAATATGACGCCGTCAGTGGGCTCATGTGTGACGCCTTCAATCAAGGCATTCGACACTTGCATATATACCTAGATTCCCAGTTAGTGGTGTCGTAGTTAAACCAAGAGTTTGAGGTATGAGATTCACATCTGTTTAGAAAATATTTGCGTGAAAAAATATTAAGCCACCAATTTGATCACATTACATTCACACATATGCCAAAAACCAAAACCAGATAGTAGATCACATAGCTAACCATATCCTAAAATGAAATGCATCTCGGATAAACCATCATACATAAAAACTAAAAACATAAAAAACATAGATATCCATCAACACAACACATTATCCATAAACACATACCAACATGGGACACATAGTATAGAGGCAAAAAAAAAACATCTCTCTCATATATATATATAAAATGTATGTCTGAGTACAAAGGAGGAATCATGTATCTGACTCATAAGTCAACCAAAAAATACATATGTGCATGTCGACAAAAAATAAGGGAAGCATCCTCATAACGAGTGCTTTCCCTGTGTACAAAAATCCTCTAGGGCAGTGACCCTCAAGTTTGGGCACTTGGACCCATGGCTTCTCCCAGTACCAACACTGGCGCAACTTTCAAGACTGAGGCCGCCACCCGATGCAAAGACAATCGATAGCCACTCTCACGGGCCATCACCGTCTCCAACCAGACGTCATCTAGTTTGTAAAAAAACCCACGGGTAGGCATCCCCTGGGTAAGGCGGCCCACTTGACCCCACACTTCCTCTAGATCGCGGGCCTTGACCTCTAGAGTAGCCATCTGCTCCGTCACCTATGCAACATGAGCCTCCACCGTCTCGGCGCGAGAAATCGCCGCAACGCACTTGGAAGCAACCGCGCTGCTACCCTCCCTAGAGGGGCCAGCCTCGCCACTAGGTACTCCACCCCGAGGCTGCATTAGATCCCCTCCCTATCCCCTAGCTAGGAGCAGAACACCTAGAAGCCTCCACCAATGGTGCCCCACCAATCGACCCACAGGACACTCGACCTCGCCAACATCTACAAGAGTAGAAAAACTATGTCAGTGTCATCATAATGCACATATAAATCATAAATACTCAAAAAATTTAGAATAAAACAAAAAAACATACTTGCTAGCCCCCATGCATATCCCACAGGAATGCCCATGTTCGGGTCTCCACGGAAGTCCATCCCAACATACGGGTAAGGTAGGAACATCTAAGGATTGGCCTCAAACCAAGCCTCTGTAGTGGCATTCCAGTAACGCCCCACCAGTCCTCCCCCACTGTGAGGCATCACGGGGGCCCACCTCCTCATACGAGGCTCACGAGGACCCCTAGCAGGAAATTTCCACCATAGGTCTCAGCAACACCACTCTCTTGTACATGATGCTACACAAGATGCTAACATACATGAATAACTTCGATCCATCATGAACCTTCGAGAGCTGAGAAAATCCCCCATTGTAGAAGTGACGGGAAAAATAAAAAAAGTGTTCGACCCTCAGGTGGCACAGAACACCAACCTGTGGGCCCGATGCTTGATTGGGCGAATATGACCCTGTCAATTGCACAATCACTGCCAGAGCATACTGTTTGTCCAGGTCAGTCACAGAGGCTATTTGAATACACCCCATAGTGAGAGGCACCCCGCCACAATGGTTAACTGAAAATCACTCAAGATCCACCCTCCCAGGGGGAAGTGGATAAGGGAGCGCTTTTCCCTAAGATAGTAGCCCGGTCACAAAATATATATCCGTCTCAGGATGGATAGCCAGATCGCACCCCAAAAACACCATAACCTTGTGCCGCCTGTTCCAGTATCGGATAAGGTAGCCCAAGAGATGATCATGTGATCACAAGAGGTCATTCTCTAAGAAATTGAGAAGACCCCATCTCACCGATTGCTAGCGTGCATTGAAATCATGTGCCACAATGATCCGGAGGTCAGGCCAGTCCATCTCCCTCCACAACATCCTATCATCAAAACAGGCACACATCAACAACATAAAAATATTCAAAAATTGAAAAAATTTCACAATTTTTTTCCCAAAATATTTTAGCTTGGTGACACCGCTTGATTCTAAAACAGGGGCGTCTTTCGTGCACCTGTACCTTATACAAGCGTGGAAAATTCCCGTATAAAACCCTTATAGGCACGATAATTGTGCACAAAATCCCAAGCTACTCAAGCATTGAAGCATCCAAAGCTACTCAAGCGTTGAGGACAACAAATTTTTGAAGGAGAGGGGCATGTTAGGTCTCTGTATTACTAGTGTAGTCCCTTATTATTGTTCTTGTATCCCCCTTATTGTTATTGTTGTACCCCTGTAACCCCCATATTGTTATTATTGTGTGTTACACTAAAAATTGTCACCTTTACTTTCTGCTAACTGTATGAGCTCATTATTACTCATACTTCCCCCTCTGCAAGTCTAAACATGTTAGTTCCTCATGTCAAGCCTTGAAAATCAGAGAAATGTTCCTAAAAATCTCCTAAAATTTGGTGTCGCACTTTCTCTCTATCTTGCCTACGGTCCCGCATCTAATGTTCAAATCTCTTGCGTACCTGAACGCACTTTATCTGTGTTAAAGGTGCGGACCCCTGTAAGATAAAAAAGGCACAAGTAAATTCCAAAAAGCTCAATAAAAGTAAATTCTGGAAGCTTCTAGAATGGATCTTGCGGTGGCAGAACCGCTCTTGTGAGGTGCATGAATCCCTTACCTTATGGAGCTAACCCCTTGATGTGAGGAGCTTATCCCTTTGAAGGAGGATTCTATCCCTTCATACTTGGAACATAAAACCTCCTCTTTTCCACTATAAAAAGATGCATTGGGTAGCCTCAAAGGGAGGTCAAGCTTAAGAAGATTTGAGGTTAAGTGCTGTTGAGATTTAGACCCAGTTAACTAAGAATTTTGTGAGGAGAGCTTACATACCTCTATTTTTCTTGGTTGGAGGAGTGCAGAGCTTATCAAGGTAAAGGAGACTCCAGCTTCGGACCCCGGGAAGGCCTTTCGAACATCAAGGCTCAAGTTGTAAGGTTTTCCTTCTTTTGAAATTAATACAAATATACTCATTTTTATCAATAAGCTTTCAATCAATGGTTTATTTCATAGATTCCTTGATCACTATGATAAGCATGGTTTATGATGATTTTCATACAGGTGCTATGTAATATTTTTCTTTTTTGTGACTGCAGGTTTACAAGCGAAACTCCTTCAAGCACGCGAGGGATAACAACAACTTCAAACAAGCACTAGACAAACGGTAAGTCCTTAACACCTCTATAGAGCTTTTCTTAGATCGTATATGCTTAGAGAAAGATTAGTCTATTTGGCTGTTTTTTGCTAGATACTTTTAGTACTAGGGAGATCGATCTTGTCTGCAAGAACGATTTATTCGGCCAACAAATTGGCGACTCCACTGGGGACCCTGTTAAAATTTTTGAAAATCTTTAGATTTATTTTTTCCAGTTTAGTTTAGATTTGATTTAGGATTCTTAGCATCTACCCAGATCTGTATTTTTCTGTCAAAAATCTCTTGTTTCTGAATTTCTTTCAACAATTTTTCATCTCATTAATCTCCATTAAGTTAATTGGGTGTTTTGAGTCCCTTTTTTGAGAAATTCTTAATTTGATTTCCTTTGGTCATTACTTGGAGGTTTGTCTCAGTATTTTCACAATTTTCCACCAATTGTGTATGAGTGTTAATTGCCTTTGAGTGTTTTTTGATCTTTGGAACTCTCACCCGATTTTCTTGCCTCGCACTTGATTGGTTCTTAGATTACATTAGAATCATCTTGTGTTTGAGAATTCTCTTGCATAGATCACATTTGCATAATTAGAATTCTCATTTTCAGAATATGAATGAAAAATGTGCATAGATTACATTTGCATACTTTTCAAGTGAATTGTGCATAGATTACAATTGCATAATTTACATTATGAAAATCAATCATAGATTTAGATCAATTTTCTTTGATTTGAATTTAGATGTTTTTATGCTTGTTTTAAAAACACAAAAATATAAAAAATTGTTTTGGGATTGATTTGCATTAGTTTTTCTTGATAAAATTAGTGCATTAGAGAATTTGTTATATTTTCTCTTATTTATCAATCTTTGCATTGTTGGAAGTGGATGGAAACTCTCTCCTTACTTTAGGTAGGATTCATCGAATTGAAAAGATTACATTATCATATTCGATTGCATTCAGTTTTGGTTCGGGTCATAACACCATTGGTTTCATATCCATTTACCCTTTTGAGTAATAAAAACCTAAATAACACAGTGCTTAATTAAAATTCATCTAGTAATTTTTACATTTTTAGGGCTCTTTCCACCAATTTAGCTTAGGATTAGTGCTTTGGAATAGGTTGTAGTTAACTTTCCAAAGCAAATAAAAAAAACAAGTAGATAAATCTTGCGGTAGGAAATAAATCCAATTGTAATTGGTACAATCTGGGAAGCTTCTCTTAAAGAAGTCAATCACGAGATCATGTCCGAACCTTTGAAACAATCAATTCTGTTTCATTGGGAAAGATAGAAGATTTTGCGCGCATTACAAACGGTAAACCTCAGATTAACCATTGTCGAGGAGCCTGGGGTCACTTGTCGGTAAACCTCGGATTATGTCGACGAGCCTTCAAGGGGATTGAGCTTTGTTACTCTGCCCTTGCGCGTGGGATCGGATCGTAGACTGTTCCCCCAGTTGTATTTGTTACTGTTGGTAACCTTAGTGTCCATAAACTTAAGATTATTTCCTAAGGTGACGGTGAAGGAAAGATCTCACTGTACCTGGAGTAGACGTCGACTAGACTCACTTGGACTTTCTGGGGGGTTCTCTTCACACGAGATGGTTTTGTGAAGAAAATTGTGCCAGTCTGTTTCATTAAGCAGGTTGTCGGGGTAACTGTTCCAACCGCCCTTTCTGTATTAAATTATACGATGTTGGATTTCATCACCAACTAGTGTTTTTAGTACGGGAAGTTACTGTTTGTGTGTGGTTTGACTCCTAGATTTGATAGCGTGTGTTAATTGTTTGTTTTTACTTTTAGAGACCATAGGTGTGAATTGTGAATTTTAATTGTTAGGTGTGAATTGTTAATTGTTAATTTTAGTTTTTAATTTGTTAATAAAATTCACTGAAGTTGAATATAATGGCAACTATTCTGGAATTTACCAACCAAGGAACCCCTCTTAACGAGAATCGTAGTACTTTTCTTTACTTTGGAAATGTTGGTCCTACTTATATGGCTACTTTGTCATTACCTGGATTTACAATAGGTTTACCGATATGGTTATTTTCAACTTCGTTGGCCCCGAATACTCCAATTGTTCCACCTCAACCGGATGCTTCATAGAGTTCACCATCTCAACATCACCAACCTTCTGTTGACCCTTTACCTTCTTCGCCTAATATTTATTCCTCCATTTCTTCCTCTTCGCTTGGTAAAAGCCTTGACGATAGTAAACAAGTGGCTAAGAAGAAGAAGAAAGGGAAGAAGAAGAAGAAGAAGAAGCAAGATAAGAAAGAAGTCAACCAACCAACCATGGCTGTAAGTGTTAGTTGTGTTGAGGAAACCTCCAACATGCATCGTAAACCCAGATACCCTTGCAGGCTTTGTAAGGGTGACCACTTCCTTATCAATTGTCCTGGTATTCCAAAGGTCTTGGAAGTATGGTTAGAAAAATATCATCAAATTTTCGTTGATCCATCAACCAATGATAGTCAGGTTCCTGGGAAAAAGCGTAAAGTTAGGTTTCCTTGTAGGTTATGCAAAAGGAGTCATCAAACTCACATTTTCCCTCACATGGATGAAGCCTCAAAATTATTGGAAAACCTTACTGTTCTACAGCAAGAATTTCCAATTGGTTACCGTAAAATTTCTCCCAACCTACTGTCAACTGATAGAGTGATTAATCTAATTTCAAATACAGTCGATCCCACTCTTCCATTGGAGAGTGAAACTCATATCACTCAGGTTGATGATCCATCAGTTGATCAAGTGGTCGATTCGATTTCACATTCAGTCGATCCCATTCTCCCTGTAGAGAGTGAACTTCATACCACTCAGGTTCTTCTTGTTACAACAGATTCTTCTACGCTGGGGGGCATTTCACCTGTTTCTACAGAACCCCCTCCAAATACTGAGGTCTTCTCCTTTGATTGGAATAGACTGACAGAACCTCGTCTTCCTTCCTCCATCCCTTTCCAAATCATTGTGAAGTTGGGTGGTAGGGACATACACCTCACACAGGTAGATGAAGGTGCTTCTGTTAGTATTTTATCCTCAACTGCTTGGAAAGCTTTGGGTTCCCCTCAGCTTGTGCCTATTAAACAGAATCTGAAAGCTTTTAAAAAAACCATTAGTGAACCTTTAGGGATACTTCCTAAGTTTTCTATTAGTTTGGAAGGTAAAACTATCTGTATTGATCTTATGGTAGTTCTAGGTCCCTTGGATTTCAATTTACTCCTTGGGCGAGACTATGTCTATGCAATGAAAGCTGTCGTATCGACACTCTTTCGCATGATGTCTTTCCATCACAATGGAAACATTGTGACTGTAGACCAGCTTTCATTCGCTAGTCTTGATTCGACTACCAATTATCCGACATCCCTAAATGTTCCTCATACGCAAGTGGTATCTACCCCGCCACAGGTTAATTATGTGGAAACTAGTCCCATGTTTTTAGTTACCGATGTAAGCGAGCCTCTCACTGTTTGCTCGTCTTCCATTGAATTAGATCCGGTAATTGACATGGAAAACTCTATGGGATTATTTGAATACAATGTTCTTATCCCTTTTGAGTCCCTTGAAATGTGTTTCTTCCAGAGAACTATTCTTCCTTCTGATGAAGACCTCTTGGAAGCCATGATCAAGGTGTGTCCATTGACATGTGTTTCTTCCAGTTGGAAGCCATGAATCAGTAGGTATGAGGAAAGTTCCTTTTAATGTGTCAACCTTGTTAAAAAATGAATCAGTGAGTGCGAGGATAGTTCCTTTTACTGTGTCAACCTCGTTAAAAAATGAATCAGTGAGTCTGAGGAGAGTTCCTTTTACTGTGTCAACCTTGTTAAAAAATGAATCAGTGAGTCCGAGGAGAGTTCCTTTTACTGTGTCAACCTCGTTAAAAAATGAATCAGTGGCTGGTGAGGAGATTTCCTTTTACTGTGTCAACCTTGTTAAAAAATGAATCAGTCAGCGATGAGGACGGTTATTTTTCTGTGTCAACCTCATTAAAAAATGAATCAGTAGATAGATTGTAGAGAGTAGATTAATAGATTAGAAATAAGTAGTTTCTGAGGAAAATTCCTTTTACTGTGTCAACCTCGTTAAAAAATGAATCTGTGAATGTGAGGATAGTTCCTTTTACTGTGTCAACCTCGTTAAAAAATGAATCAGTGACTGGTGAGGAGAGTTCCTTTTACTGTGTCAACCTCGTTAAAAAATGAATCAGTCGGCAATGAGGATAGTTCTTTTCCTGTGTCAACCTCATTAAAAAATGAATCAGTAGGTTATGTAGCTAGATTAGAAATAAGTAGTTTATGAGGATGGTTCCTGTTACTGAGTCAACCTCGTTAAAAAATGAATCAGGTATGAGGATAGTTTTTTTCCTGTGTCAACCTCATTAAAAAATGAATCATTTGGTCAGGAGGATGGTTCCTGTTACTGAGTCAACCTCGTTAAAAAATGAATCAGGTATGAGGATAGTTCTTTTCCTGTGTCAACCTCATTAAAAAATGAATCAGTAGGTTATATAGGTAGATTGTAGAAAATAGATACGAGGATAGTTTCTTTTACGGTGTCAACCTCGTTAAAAAATGAAACATGTAGAAGAGGAAAGTTCCTTTTACTGTGTCAACCTCGTTAAAAAATGAAACACGGTGTTTTGAGCATAGTTCTTTTGCTGTGTCAAGCTCGTTAAAAAATGAAACAAATCCTCCCCTAATTGAGTCGAGTCTTTGACTAGATCTCGTAAATGTTAAGTCGTACATTTACGTTAGTTATTTCATTTTTTTGCATAATTTTTTTACAGTTTTAGGTCGGGTCTTTCATATGATCTCATAAATGAACCTTCATTCCATCCAGCTATTAATTACCAGTAGTGTACTTAGTTGAATGAAATGAAGCTGGGGGGGCATGCACTCTAACAGTTACGCTTAGGGGGCATCAAGCACAGTTTTCTCTCTGTTTCAAGCTTGTGCAAAAATGAAACCACTCTGAAGCATTGTTTTTCTTTGTTTCAAGCTTTTATAAAAATGAAACCTATCTTGAGTGAATTTCGGTTATTTTCAAGATTCGTTAAACTCATGAAAATCCCGAGATGATTTTGCTATCTTTCATTCTCGTAAAACACATGAAAATGCTGAGTTCTTTCCGTCTTTTCTTGCTTGTTAATTAAATTGAAAGTCGGCCATATGAGTACATTTTTATCCCTTTTTCGAACTTGTTAAAACTTACGAAAAAGTGAAATTTGGAGTCCTCTTTTAAGCCCTTTTCAGACTCTCTAAACATGAAAAGATTACCGAGCACTTGATTATTCGAACTCGTTAAAGTAAATGAATAATCGTCCTTTCAGTATAAGTTTACCCCTTTTACGGACTGAAATGGACTATTTACGAAAAAGGTATACGTTGACTAATTACGGTCAATAGAGTTCTCTCCCGCATTATTTTATCCTTTTTCGGGCTCGAGAGACTAAAACTTACGAAAAAGTACACCCATGGAGTTTTCTTAAGTTTTTTCTTCTGACTCTCTAAAATTGAAAAACACCGAGTTTCTCCTATACTGGACTCATTAAAATTTAACAGTAAAGGACCTGTTCAATTTTAAACAGGAACGAACCACTCCTTCTTAGGGTTCGAATCTTAAACTAAGTTGGAGTCATCCGAAGGATGAGCTTATAAACAAGCAAATGTTATCCTCCTCAAGCTTGTCAAAAATAAAGAGGTACTTGCCAGAAATGGTGGGGGAAAAGAGAGAAAAATGAACCTATTTTTTACATATGTATTATTCGGAAAATCGTTAACCACTCTTGAACACGACACTTTGTTCACCTGGGTTGGGAAAATCCTTTGCCTAACAGTTAATCAAACCATTTTGAAAGTCTTCAGCCGGTTTCTGGGTATTATCTTTGGGTCAATTGTCACCAAGCCATTTGCAGTGTCGTTATGTGTTCAAGAGGACAGTTCAAACAAACCATTCATTTGTGAAATATCTGTCATCCATTTTGACCATCCTTGAGTCAGTCCTTGCCAATATATTTCTTCAAAACTTGATCTATGATTTCGCGTTGCGGGCTTGCCTACGACGGATCACTTTCTATCGAAAACAACTCTTTATCTAGGAAGTTGATCCAGAAATTGTCAGTACCTTGAAATCTACATGCCTCAATGGCAGGTTTCTCGCCTTCGATGACAGGTTGCATCATTGATTTTCGATCGAATGATTCCGTGACATGTTCGACTTCAACTCATTCATTCAAATTTCATGGATTGTACTGAGTACTTTGAGAGCCATTGAAATTACTAGTGGTTACTCTCACACTTGTTAACAATTTACATTATTGACTAGTAATCAAGTGGTTTCTACCATGTTCGACTTCAACACATTTAATCACGTGGATAGAATCGTACTAGTTCGAGATGCGGAAATCAAGAACCTGGATCTAATTTCCACCATCCAGGCTGCGAGGAGTTTTATTATTATACAGTGGACTATTTAAAAACAGATGGCTGCGTCCATGCTGTGTCTACATATGTCTATACTGTTGATGTATTGAAAATCATTCCTGTATCAGAACAATTTAGATTAGTTTCTAGTTAGTTTTGATCTGAGTATGGGAATGCCTACCTCAGCGATGATATGTTTACATATATATATTTTTCATTGAATGTTTTTACAGGTTCTAACTGGGGTGTCCACAGGATGATCCTTGAAATGATAAAGTACTGCACTCTTCATATATGACAGACTTCAGCATCATCTATTCCAGACTTTGCACTTTAGGGGGCAATATGTTACACTAGAAATTGTCACCTTGACTTTCTGCTAACTGTATGAGCTCATTATTACTCATACTTCCCCCTCTGCAAGTCTAAACATGTTAGTTCTTCATGTCAAGCCTTGAAAATCAGAGAAATGTTCCTAAAAATCTCTTAAACTTTGGTGTTGCACTTTCTCTCTATCTTGCCTGCAGTCCCGCACCTAATGTTCAGCTCTCTTGCGTACCTGAACGCACTTTATCTGTGTTAAAGGCGCGGACCCCTGTAAGATAAAAAAGGCGCAAGTAAATTCCAAAAATCTCAATAAAAGTATATTCTGGAAGCTTCTAGAATGGATCTTGCAGTGGCAGAACCGCTCTTGTGAGGTGCATGAATCTCTTACCTTATGGAGGTAACCCCTTGATGTGAGGAGCTTATCCCTTTGAAGGAGGATTCTATCCCTTCATTCTTGGAACAGAAAACCTCCTCTTTTCCACTATAAAAAGATGCATTGGGTAGCCTCAAAGGGAGGTCAAGCTTAAGAAGATTTGAGGTTAAGTGTTGTTGAGATTTAGACTCAGTTAACTAAGAATTTTGTGAGAAGATATTACATACCTCTATTTGTCTTGGTTGGAGGAGTGCAAAGCTTATCAAGGTAAAGGAGACTCCTGCTTCGGACCCCAGGAAGGCCTTTCGAACATCAAGACTCAGGTTGTAAGGTTTTCCTTCTTTTGAAATTAATATAAATATACTCATTTTTCTCAATAGGCTTTCAATCAATGGTTTATTTCATAGATTCCTTGATCACTATGATAAGCATGGTTTATGATGATTTCTATACAGGTGCTATGTAATATTTTGCTTTTTTGTGACTGCAGGTTTACAAGTGAAACTCCTTCAAGCGCGCGAGGGATAACAACAACTTCAAACAAGCATTGGACAAATGGTAAGTCCTTAACACCTCTATAGAGCTTTTCTTAGATCGTATATGCTTAGAGAAAGATTAGTCTATTTGGCTGTTTGTTGCTAGATACTTTTAGTACTAGGGAGATCGGTCTTGTCTGCAAGAACGAATTATCCGGCCAACATTGTGCCCTTACATTATTATTGTTAGGTCGGCTAGGATAATATTGTGAGCCCATGGAATCCAATATATAGAAGGAGGTTTTGTCATTTTTATCATCCAAGAATTGTTCATTTATGTAATGTAAAGGAGGTTTCCCCCTCAAAGTGGCTTATTTATAAGGCATTTATCTCTCTTTTCTTCTATTTTTGGAGCTGGTTTCATAACATTTGGTATCAGAGCTTTGGATTCTAGGGTTTTACCGCTCCAAACAAGTCATCGTGGCATTGTCGATATAACTTGTTTTCTATGAAGGTTCAGAAGCTAAATTTTTTATCATGCGAAGTTGAAATCCTGAGGAAATTAGTGTACAAATTTTAGATCTTGGTTCAGAATAGTGTCAGAGATCTTATCTGTGGAATTTAGGGTTTTTTCAGGCTCCCAAATTTCATCTCAAAGAGGTGACCATGGGAAAATCATCATAACTCTCTCTCTGAGCATTGGATTGGGATTTTGTAAAAATGAGACGAAAGTAAGCAAACTATATTTTCCTGTGTATAAATTTCAAAGCTGAAGGAGGAAACAGTGACACGTGGAAAGTCGTACAAGTTCGCTCTACTGAAGAAGTACATAATTAGGTCATTGTGGGATATTGGGCATAAATTTTCCTTGAAGCATCCGAAGTAGGTAATAACTGTGGCATTGGAAATAATATTCAGAGGGATACTATAGGACTAAATTTAAGGTATGGAAGATATGAAATCACATAGATAATTCATTTTCAATATCGAGCTCCTCAAAAGCAAGAAAAAGGTGTGTATTTTTTTTCAAATTACATATGTCTTGTTTGAAAAATCAGCTTGAAGTGATTCCAAGGGCATATTGAAGCATAATTATGAGTATTGGGTTCTAAAATTCCCCCTAAAAATAATTCAACACCCATTAAGCCCTCAAAATACTCTACTATGACTCATGAAGATGAAGAAGTGCAACATGATATATCAAAATTACAAGAGCAAGTGCACCAAATTTCGCTCTCGCAAAGAGCAACAAAAAATGAAATGGACGTTTTGAAGAAAGGTGTGGAAGCTAAGATGGATGGTTTGAAGAAGGGACTGGAAGCTAATATGGATGGTTTGAATAAAGGCGTGGAAGCTACGATGGATGGTTTGAAGAATGGCATGGAAGAAAAAATGGAAGGTTTGACAAAGTTGATACAAGAAATGATTCCTAATGGTGAAAAGATAGTAAAGGAAACTCATGATGAGAGAAAAATAAATGTTAATATTTATTTCATAAACTAGAATTTTGGATGGAAAACCCACCACATTCCAAAGATCGATATGAGGAAGTTTGATGGCAAGGATCGCGTAACATGAATACTACAGATGGAGCAATATTTTGATCTCAATAATGTGAAAAACACACAAAAGGTATGCATTGCAACTTTATCTTTAGAAAAAAATACATTTGTATGGTATCGATGGCTTTAATCCCGTAAAAAAATTGTCACTTGGTCAATTTTTACAGAGGAAATGATAGCACATTATGAGGATACAAAGAGCAACACCTTCATTAGCCAATTGATAAATCTCAAACAAAAGGGTTTAATGGTGGAGCACATTGAGGAGTTCCAAAAATTGAATATAAGGGTAACTGATATTCCAGAGGAACATAGGATTGATGTCTTCATAGGGAATTTAAAGGATAACATCCAACATGAGGTTCACATTTGGGAACCTAATTCATTGGAGAAGGCATTCGGGTTGGCAAGAAAAAATGAATTTAAAATTATGGCGACAAGGAAACCTACCACTCACATCTATAAAGATGGAAGTGTTGCTACTCCTAGACTTACAAAACCTATAAGGTTGACACCACAAAAATTGGAAGAAAAAAGAGC
Source organism: Pinus albicaulis (assembly GCA_034641835.2). Taxonomy (NCBI): domain Eukaryota; kingdom Viridiplantae; phylum Streptophyta; class Pinopsida; order Pinales; family Pinaceae; genus Pinus; species Pinus albicaulis. The sequence continues at coordinate 396,382,641 of CM076569.1, read as the reverse complement.
AAAATGGCTTTGCTACAGTTGTGATAGCAAATACACTAAAGGTCATAAGTGTGCTAAGAAGAAATTATTTTATATAGATTGTGAAGAGGAGGAAGAAAATGAAGAAGTAACTTCAAAGGAAGAGGATATACACTAGGAACCAACCGTAGAGAAAGAAGAAATTGTTCTAACCATATCGTGTAATGCATTGGCAGAAATTACCACTCTTCAAACTCTCAAGATAGAAGGACATATCGAGAAGAAAAATGTAATAGTGTTGATTGATTCGGGTAGTACCCATAATTTTATTCATTGTCAGGTAGCCAATGAATTGAAATGCTTCCTATACCCAACACCAAAATGTCAAGTGATGGTTACAAATGGAGGAACTATAAATTGCTCTAAAAAATACCATAATATCAAGCTAACCATGGGGGAAAATATATTAAATATTCCAATGCTTTCCATTCCAATGGGAGGTGCCGATGTTGTACTAGGAGTACAATGGTTACAATCTTTGGGGATGGTAGCTTTTAATTTTCAAGAACTTGAATTTTTTTTTTCAGAAGGAAAGGAAGTCAAATTACGGGGTATCATAGGAAAGTCGGGAAAGATAATAAGCTCTAATGTCATGACACAAATTCTGAAGAAAGAACAACTAGGTGTAATTGCACAATTATGCTCATTAGAAGTTCCAACATAAAAATTATCTATTTCTCCAGATCTCCAAAAAGTCTTGGACAATCATTCGAAGGTGCTTGAAACTCCCAAAGGATTCCCACCTATTCATGATCATGATCATGCTATTCATTTGATTCCCGGAAGTGTTCCTCCAAACGTAAGGCCTTACAGATATCCTTATGTCCAAAAGAGAAAAATTGAACGTATGATTGTAGAAATGTTAGAGGCTGGTATAATTCAACCTAGTCAAAGTTATTTCTCTACTCCAGTGGTATTGGTGTGCAAGAAGGATGGATCATGGTGCAGTGTTCGGATTATAGGGAGCTCAATAAGCTCAATATTAAAGATACATTTCCAATTCATGTGATTGATGAATTATTGGATGAATTACATGGAGCACTTTATTTTCCCAAGTTGGATTTTCGTTATCATCAAATTAGATTGAGGACTTAAAATATTCCGAAAATAACATTTCAAACTCACGAGGGTCATTGTGAATTTTTGGTCATGCATTTTGGCCTTACCAATGGACCTTCTACATTTCAAGGGTTGATGAATTCCATTTTCAAACCCTTCCTTAGAAAAATTTGTGTTAGTATTTTTTGATGATATACTAATCTACAATAGGTCTTGGAAGGATCATGTTCAACATGTTGACAGGGTGCTCAAACTATTGGAGGAGAAACAATTATATGCAAAACCTCCAAATGTTTCTTTGGAGTACAAGAAACATTTAGGTCATACTATCTATTAGAAAAGAAGGTAGAATTCTAATGTACCCAGTTACTAAGGAATGGAAATTCCCCACAACCATAAAGCAGTTGCAAGGATTTCTCAGGTTAACAACGTATTATCGCAAGTTTGTTAAGAATTATGGGAGAATAGAAGCACCTATAAAAACATTATTGAAGAAAGATGCATTTTCATGGAATCTTGAAGCAACTAAGGCCTTTAAACATCTTAAAGAGGCAATGTGCCTAACATCAGTCTTAACTACGCCATTCTTCACAAAAACCTTCATTGTGGAATGTGATGCCCCAGGAAAAGGAATTGGTGTTGTTTTAATGCAAGAAGGAAGACCCATTGCTTTTGAAAGTTTTCCAATCAAAGGAAATTATTTACAAAAATATATTTATGAGAAGGAAATGTTGGCAATACTACATGCACTAAGGAAATGATGGCCTTACCTAATGGGAAGACACTTCAAGGTAAAAACTGATCATGATAGTCTTAAACACTTTTTGGAACAAAGACTATCTTCAAAAGGGTAGCAAAAATGGGTCACAAAGATGTTGGGTTATGAATTTGAAATCATATACAAAAAAGGGAAGCTAAATGTGTTGCAGATGCACTCTCAAGAAAGGATGAAGAGGTGGAAGCATTGCTTTGTGCCATTTCTATTATCCAACCAGATTGGATAACCGAAGAAAGGGATGAATGGAAGAAGGACAAAGAAATGTGGAAACTTATTCAAAAGTTGCAAAAATATCCTAGTACATTTGATACTTTTAGTTGGAAAAATGATTACTTATGGTACAAAGATTGCTTATATCTTTGTAAGAATTCTCAACTGAAACAAAAGATTCTTTTCGAATTGCACACTTCTCCTTTAGGAGGACACTCAGGTTTTTTGAAAACTTACCACAGGGTGAAGAAATAATTTTTTTGGGATGGCCAAATTGAGATAGAGAACAAATTTTTGGAAGGATTTCTTTGTTGCTTTGTATCTGATAAAAAAACACAATGGTTCAAGTTGTTACCTCTACCTGAATGGTGGTATAACACTTCCTTCCATATTGCAGCAAAAATGACCCCATTTATGGCACTTTATGGATATCATCCACCATCCATCACATCATCTTTAAGAGAAAATTCTAAGGTTCAAGCAATGGAATATCACATCAAGCATCAACAACAAGTTCTCCAAATCTTAAAGTAAAACCTAAACTTGGCACAAAATCAAATGAAACAACAGGCATATTAACATTGCAGCGAGAGAAGTTTTGATGTAGGAGACTGGGTATTTTTACGACTACAACCATACAAACAAATGTCCCTCAAGAAAGCGAAGAAGGATAATAAATTACCGCAAAAGTACTATGGTCCTTACAATGTGTTGCAAAAGGTTGGTACTATGGCATACAAATTGGATCTTCCTACTTCTTCTCGAGAGCATCCAGTTTTCCATGTCTCATGCTCAAAGAAGGTTATAGCTGACAAAATTCCAGTTCAAACAATATTTCTAGAACTTGATGAGGAAGGAAAAATCATATTGGAAGTTGAAGCAAACATGAAAACAAGAACTCGACAACTATGAAATCGATCAATTTCGAAGTATCTCATCAAATGGAAGAACTTACCGACTGAAGATTTTACATGGGAGGATGAGAATTTTATACAGAAGCATCCATAGCTACTCAAGCATTGAGGACAACACGTTTTTGAACGAGAGGGGAATTTTAGGTCCCTATATTACTAGTGTAGTCCCTTATGGTTGTTAGTGTAGGCCCCTTATTGTTATTGTTGTACCCTTGTAACCCCCATATTGTTATTATTGTGCCCTTAAATTATTATTTTTAGGTCAGCTAGGATTATATTGTGACCCCATGGACTCCTATATATAGAAGGAGGTTTTGTCATTTGTATCATCCAAGAATTGTTCATTATGTAATGTAAAGGACGTTTCCCCTCCGAAGTGGCTTATTTCTAAGGTGTTGATCTCTCTTTTCTTCTATTTTTGGATCTGGTTTCATAACACAAAATATATCTCTGTCTCAGGACAGATAGCCAAATCGCACCCTCACTGCACCATAACCTTGCGCTGCATGTTCCAGCATCGGATCAGGTAGCGCAAGAGACAATCCTGTGATTGCAAGATGTCATTCTCCAAGAACTTGAGAAGACCCCATCTCGCGAACTACTGGCGTGCATTGAAATCATGTGCCACAAATATCTGGAGGTCACGCTAGTCCCTCTCCCTCCACAACATCATGTCATCAAAACATGCACACATCAGGAAGATAAATACATTCAAAAATTGAAAAAATTTCACAATTTTTTTCCCAAAACCTTTTAGCTTGGTTGCCACATCTGTTTCTAAAACATATGCGCCTTCTGCATGCCTTTACCTTGTACAAGCTTGGAAAATCCATGTAGAAAGCCTTTACAAGCGCAATAATTTTGCGCAAAACCCTCGGTTCTGCGCGAAAAATTTGCACCTATTCCTTGATCACCCGCGCGGTCAATGAAAAAAAAGGCTAGGAATCCATACAAACCTGGTTTGTATGGAAACCAATCCAATCACATTGAAAAAATTAAAATTTGGGACGTCATGGGGCCTACTTGGCTCAAGAATCGCGAATTCCGGGTACTTAGGCTGACCGTAATGACAAGAAGAGCTCTGCAGAAGCCTGTGACCTCTCAAACTCTCAAACAATCAAATGTCGCAAATGAGATGAGATGAGCCATATTGGCCTATATGTCACCCTTTTCAGATTGTTTAGAGGACCATAACGAGAGCTCAGAAGGCCCAATTGAAGAACCTAAAGAAACAAAGTGATCGACACCTCATAACGCCCAAAGTAGGCTCCCCACATTCACACCTCTGAAAAAATATTTTTTCAGTGCCGACAGGTATGCCCTCTCTTATCTTCTGTTCATTCAGCAAATGTTTTCAACAATATTTGAATGAGGAAGATGCTTTCACTTGGGGTATTTTTTTGCAGGTTTTGTACAAACCATCCATCGCCCCATGCACCAAAGCTTCTAGAGCCGGTATCATTCTACCCTCAGCATGATAGAGTCCCAGAGAAAATATGCATATCCTGACATCATTTCTCCACAAGAAATTAAGAATAGGTTATAAACACCCGACCATGTTTATCATCTGCCCACCTTGCACATGATAAACATCCTTGTTGGTCGGTAGAGCCTCCCCTCCATGGTGTCTGTCACTCAAAGTAGACCATACGTCAGAAAAATCACGATGCCATGGCCATACCACCTCAGTCCGAGAAGCACTTCATGCCCATTCATCCACCATGCATCAAGTCAAGTTTTACTATATCGAAACAAAACCCCTTTCATGGACTACCATTTTTTGAAAGCAGATCAAAATTACACCACTGCATCTCGCATTTGGCCTACCATACCTCCATCAGCATAGCCCATCTACGATATCTTCCATTCGCTTCATCACCCACACACAGGAGACAAACCAATGGGGCCCCCACCCTCAGCAAAAAAACCCTCCTCACATCATCAATGAGCGAGAAATTTCATGATTTGGGGCACCTGTATTTATGTTTTGTACAATCCAATCCCATTGTTTCATTCTTTTGGTAAGTGTACAAAGACAAAAAATGGAGAACAAGTCCCGCACTCATCCATCCATTTTTCTCCCATGGAAGCAGTCCCTAGTCACCCTTTGTCGGAGTATCACACCTTTCATGCATAAGACACCATGACATTCATGACCAATATATACCCACCCTAGACGTCTTACCGACTCCAAGGATTCCCTCATGAGAAATAGTTATGACTACCTCCAAGTTTCTTTTTTATACTTCGACCTTGGGCCACTGAATCACCATCATCAGTTTTCAGTCACCCCTCGCCATCATGCCTATGTTAAATCCATAAAATATGAGACCCTAGTCCCTTGCATCAGTAACTCTCTCATTCAGTTGAGGCTTCCTTTTTGTCGACTTCAACACCCATTCTCCAAAAAGGAAGCAGTACCTTGGATGACCCCTCACCACAATAGGGGCATTCTCGGTTTGGCACTATGGGAATCATCATTTCCCACAGATTTCATCAATCCTTCTGATATTCGACTATGACACAAGATTTCATGTCAGGATGGTAATGTACTTTATAACCATTGCACTTTGCTCAAATTCATCGAAGACCTATGCCATTATCAACATCTCTTTCAGTAATGCTTACACGGGAAGGTGCCAGTCATACACACATGCGTACAATGAGAATTTATATGCCATACCAATATTACGCATGTGGGCACCACATTATACTTATTTTCAAAGAAAAAATGCCCCTAAGGGCGTCATCAATCATTGTCATCAACCAAATCAGCAAATCACTACCACACTAGTGACACAGATAAAACCTTAATCTGCCAGATAGATTTTTTTAGCTAGCCAAAGAATCACGAGCATGAGACATGACCGCCTCGTAGAAAAATTGTATTTATTATATCATTCTATTTCTTGTAGGGTTCCTACAGAACATGGTCACTCTTCGACTCACTGTAAGGTGTTTCCAACTTTCAGCTATATATGAGTCTTTCTCTCTCTCCACATAGTTACAGAAAAGAAACTATAATGTATTTTGGCTATACAGTTCTCCCTAGACCTTACACATTAGGGGGAAATTGTTATCACTGGAAAATAGGACAAGAAAAGATGACATTATTAAATGTCAGGCAGAAATATTTACAGGGCTGAGGCACATTATAGTATTTGAAATTTTTTAAAAATATCTAAGGTCAAGAGGAAAAATCAAATTGCGCACCAAGTAATTAGGCAAAATGCGCTTTTTCGTGCATTTTTCTTTGATAAGCGTGCCATTGCGTGAATTTCCCTTGAAAATCCGCGTGGTCCTAGGAGTGGTGGAAGTCACTTCTGGGACCACTTTGCACACTCTAGGAAATGATCCCACATTTGAGGCCACCCAAGGATAGATGTCTAAGCCACCTTGGTACCTCAAGGGAGCACACAAAGGAATCAAGTGGCACACAATGGAGTCAACCCTCTCTCTTGTGTCACCATCCATCAATGTACCAAGATAGGGAAGGAGAATTTGAATTCATCTATAAATGGCCACCAAGAGATGAGAAAATGGAGAGCACATTGTTATGCTGGCCAAATTTCCCATGAGCAATCCAGCAGTGTGCAATCTAGAGAATAAGTAGAGAGGGGATTCAGTTGTTGGCCATCCAACAAATTCAATCCTTTGGAGTAGAGAGAGAGACCTTGCACCAAAATCTATAAGGTTAAAAATTCCTTGCATCAGGTCTTATAACTCCATAGTTCTAAGGGCCCTTTGGCAAGAGTGTAAACCTAGTATCTTTCTTCCTAACATCAAGCAATAAGAGGAGACCTTGATTCTGCCATTAGTATTATTGTTATGTTTGACTCTTTATGAGCTTTCATGTTTATGTTTAGTTTAGTTTTTTTTTCTCTATATATATGCATACTATATCATGATTTAGTGTGTTCAATGTTTTATAGCATGTTCACTAACCTGCTAACTCTTTTGTTTTTCTTCTTGTGACCAAGGCTTAGAGGCACTGACCACTCCTCCTAAGAAATTGTGGATTGGTACACTTGTGCACCAAAACCAAAACCACAAATGCGACCAACATATGTATAATTACCTTTGAGAGAGAGTCTGGTACTCCTCTCACATTATAAAATGTCATGTATTTTCCTGGTTTAAAGAATAATTTAGTTTCAGTTGCTATGTTGGAATACCGTGGCTATGATATGATATTTAGAAAAGGAAAGACATTCCTTCGTCACAAAGCCATGATACAGGTGAAGAATATTGAGGTTTAGGTAAAGATCCTCTCAAAACTGGATGTAGAAGATTGTGCTACCTTCAACACGAAAGCAGAGAAGGTGGAGAGCCGAGATATCGGTGAGTTATGGTACAAAATATTGGGTCATCTACACCATGTCACTTTGAAGATCATGCAATAGATTTCTACAGGAATTCACAAGGGTGCACTTGAGATTCAAGATACATGCAAAGGGTGTATATTGGGGAAGTACACTAAATCCACCTTTCATGATAAGGAAAACCAAGGAAAGACGATCCTTAAAATATTTCACTAAGATGTGTGTGGACTGTTCTCGATGTTGAAATTCAACAAGAAAATGCAACACACACACTAGTGTGGGATCACAGGTCACACAATGATGGGTCCTAGCGATACATTAGTGTGCAAGCCAATTTATTAAATAAATTGGAAAATTAATTGTAATATAACTTGTAATACTTAACTAAGTGTGATAGACTTAGTTAGCTCAAGAATTTTGAGTTGAGGGTCTTAGGATAGGCATGTAGAATATAATATTCCTAAAATAGCATGTAGCTAATTGGAATATTAAATTTTTATTATGTCACTTAGGTAGGTGAATAAGTGGGTTGGGAGACCCATAAATCTCTTTATGAAGAATAAAACCACTTCTCATGTGAAAGTGGGTCATCATTTTAGCTTGATAAAGCACCCTCAGGTGTGAACAGGGGCTATAACATGTGGACTAGGTCAATGTTGACCAGATCAACAACGCTGTTATGGAGATCATGTTGGGTTAATGGAGGACAACGCAATCATTTAGGAGGAGTGTATGCATGAGAGTAGCTCCATTATTGAGTGGGACCCAAGGTGAGGAAGCTCACCAAGCATAAAAGGAAGAGGATGGCAGCATTAGAAGACATGTATTTGTATTATTGATTTTGATCCTTTTAGATCTGGATTTTTCATGTGACATTTCTGTGCATGATTTTGCTGTTTAGCAGGGTTTGATGTGCTGTTTAGCACAAGGGTGTTTCCAAGCAGAAATCCCACCCTCATCGGTGGTGGAATTATAGTGCCTTCTCAGGAGAGGTTAGATTGAGCTGCATTACCACTATCTGGCATTTGGCCAAGATTCAGTCTCATACACAACGTAGTTCTGTTCAGGGTTGTGTTGTGTTGCAGGGGCATAGCAGTGGAGGAGAGAGATCTCCAATTTCTGAGCTAATTTTCCATTGGAGGGATCATCCTTTCATCCGAAATCTTGTGAGGAATTTCTCAGGGCCTCATTTCATATTTTGGCACTAGGCCAAGTAGTTATCATCAGCTACAACACAGTTTCCCTCAAGGACTGCGTTATTTTGGAGAGCAGCTACAACAGTGGGTTTATTGACCTATTTGGAGTGTTTGGGTTTCCTGTGTGGGGATCATCCCTTCATTTAGGATATCTGTTGGAGGAGGATCAGCCATATTATATATCAGATCAGTGATCTCCCATCAATGATTTAGTTGCAGAGATTATTCAGCCCTAGGGCCAAATCTGCTATATTTTGTATAGTGTGTATTCCAGAAACCTTTTTATGGGTTGTCCTGGAAATCTGTTTTGGGGTTTGGATCTATATTCCTTGCACTATTGGAGCATTGTAGTAGCATATAAATGTATTTCCATTTTCAGCTATAGCTATCCCCTCATAGACAACTCAGTTTTGACATTCCAACTTTTATTGTATTATTAACATTTCAGATCTAGGCATATGCTTTCATGGGAGGCTTGTTTTCCCCACTTGAGCGATCTTTTCCTCAAGTATTTGTACCTATTTTTTATTTTATAATCATAATGTAATAGATATATGGTTTTCTCATGTCTTGAGCTATTTATATTTCAGCATATTTCCAGTTTTATGTGCTATATTCTTGCTTTTCCCATTTGGGAATATTACAGTGGTATTAGAGCATAATCTTGGCTGAGCCTGTATACTTCAACCATTATTTCATCTAAGGAGGCTTCTCATAGAAAGGAGAAGATCTACATAAGAAATGAAGGAAAAAATCCATTATCAGGTGAAATGTAAGGGAAGGAATTCTCAAGACTTCTTTTTCAAACTATGCAGGGCATTAACATAGACATCAAAGAGATGAGAATGGAGAGATATAGAGATTCTCCAAGAGGGATTGTACATGAAGAGAGCTCCATATTTTCACATTATGGGTGAGAGAATTCAGCTAAACCATCAAATCTACCACCATTTGGAGATGGAGATGAAGCAATTGCTTCAACTAGAGTATCTCTTGTATCTTTACAAGAAGTTCCAAAGGATCTCACATATGAAGATCAGGAGCAACATGTGCCTACGTTGATAGGAAATGAGACAAAAAAATGGAGGAAGTGTGTTCCAAAATTGACCACAGTTTTGGGGACATACAATATGATATATCACTTCTTTGTGATTAAGAATCTTGACACCAATATGACCTTGGGTGTGTATGGGTTGATTACATTGGAGAAGAGCACCTTAAACTGTGAGATCTTGCAGAAGGTAGGAGAAGATGAGACGGAGCGCCAACATCAAGTGATTGGAAACATTCACACCCATCCTTTTCAGGAGGTTCATGCACAAAATCAGGAGGATGATTTGTGCATTGAGGGCAGGGACAAATCAGTCTACTCACATATACATCCTGCTCTAGGCCTTGATGTTTCATTACATGGAGGCATTCCACCAAGGAGACCCCCTGATTGGAAAATGAACAAAAAATTCTCTCAACATGGTGCAACATTGATATATTTGGCTAAGGAAGGAGACTTGGGAGGATCTATCACAGCGCAAAGAACCTTTGATGGGTTCAAAGTAGGGGTGAGAAATTTTCTGATATGGACATTTCCATCTCCCACACAACTATTTACACTAAAAGATGATGATTCAGGAATCTGTGATGGGATGAGCATGGTGTCAAGGTGATACTCCATAGTCTTGGAGAAGAAAATTATACTTCCTCACATGAGGAAGATTTCTGAATATGACAAGAGGTTATTGACACTCTTGTATGCATCAGCCAAACTATGGAAGTTTTGGATGGGTAATAGCTTCCAAAAGGAGGTTGACCTCCATATACTTCAATCTTGTCTTGGGAAAGATCAGCTGCAAAGGAGGCAAAAAAATTGGGGTAGCAATGCTCCAACATGTGGCTTTGGCATTGAGAATGTCAAAGAGGAGAGCTATGATGTGACAGGTGCTTCATTTTAGATTTCTACAATGTTGTCATTGTTGGGAAGGATAGATCCATATTGGGAGTCCCAACTATTGGTAGAATATTCCAAGAACCTATTCACATGTAAGGTTCTTGATGAACAAGTGACAGCTGGGATATATAGAGTAGTTGATGGAGTCATTTATTTCCATAATCAGATTTACTTGACTAAAGACTCCAAGCTCAAGGAGGGGATTCTACATGCAACACATGAGGCACTATTTTAAGGGCATGAGGATGCCATTGAGTCCTATATTACCATCATGGAGGGATTCTATTGGGAGGATCTCAAAGAATATGTGCTCCAACATAACAGGAGGTATGTATCTTGTTTGATGAATGAGGAGGAGAGCAACCCCCTTGCAATGTTGTTTCAGTCACTTTCCCTTTTGATGAAGAGATGGGAAGGTTCATCTAAGGACCTCTTCACCAACTTGTTTACGATATATGGTAGATATTGTGTTTTTATGCTTATTGATCAACTAAAAATGTATGTACATTCCTTTACCATAAATTTGCAGAACATTTCTCCACAAGAGAGCAAGCCTCTCTTTGGATTTCATGGTCTTTTTGGGACTACATTCAGTGATAGGATTGACCACTTTCTAAAGGACTTTGGGCAATATTTGTTTTTGTTGGTTCATATTCAGCCAAATCCTAATGTCCTCTACTATTTTCAAGCTTTTGAGAAGCTTATAGCGGCAAGAAAGTGGTTGGATGGCCACTTATCATATGATGTATAGAGACAACTAGAGGCAGAACAATGCTGGTCTCACTTAAGGGACTATTGTCACCATATAGCATGTTATATGACACATAGTCTATTTTTCTTTTGGAGCCCTTATGGTGATGACATTCTATTCACTATATGTAGGATGGATTGGGCAAGAGAGGTTCCTAGAACCAAAGAGTGGGATCATGAGATTCCACGTACCTTTTGGCTTCCTGAGGACTATATTATTGAAGCCCAAGATTAGAAGCTCCATATTTATCATAAATGGAGAGAGAGACACCGTGAGTTGAATAACTTGATCTCTCATTTTCAGCCATGCATCCCCTATACATTACAGAAACAGGGGATTGGTGATTGTTTCTATGAGCTACCAATGATGGCTCACTTTGTTTGGATGATATCATGGAGATTGGAGTTTCTCATTGGGATTGAGTCACCCAACATTTACCATCTCTCATGCCTTATGGACAACATATAACTCTTTCCATATATCACCCACTTCTTCATGATGAGAGCTATTTGGTTTATCTACCAAAGGCTAATTTGTATTCTTGGGAGGAGACATATCCATTGGCGATTTTGCAGTATCCTTGCAGTTGCTTGAGGACAAGAACCATTTTGGAGGGTAGGACTGTAATATTCATAAATTAGCTTGCAGCTAATTGGAATATTTAAGTTTTGTTACATCACTTAGGTAGGTGAATAAGTGGGTAGGGAGACCCGTAAATCTCTTTATGAAGAATAAAACCACTTATCATGTGAAAGTGGGTCATCATTTCAGCTTAATAAAGCACCCTAAGGTATGAACAAGGGCTAGCACATGTGGAATAGGTCAATGTTTACCATATCAACAAAAATATTATGGAGATCATGGAGGGTTAATGGAGGACAATTCAATCATTTAGGAGGAGTGTATGCTTGAGAGTAGCTCCATTATTGAGTGGGACCCAGGGTGAGGAAGCTCACCAAGCATAAAAGGAAGAGGATGGCATCATTAGAAGAAATCGATTTGTATTATTGATTTTTATCTTTTTAGATCTAGATTTGTCATGTGAAATTTCTATGAATGCTTTTGCTATTTAGCAGGGTTTGCAGTGCTGTTTAGCACAAGGGTGTTTTCGAGTGGAAATCCCACCCTCATCCTTTGTGGACTTAGAGTGCCTACTCAAGAGAGGTTATATTGAGATGAATTACCACTATATAGTATTTTTCCAAGCTTCAGTATCATATACATCGCAGTTCTGTTCAGGGTTGTGTTGTGTTGCAGGGGTGTAGTAGTGGAGGAGAGAGATCTACAATTTCTGAACTATTTTTCCATTGGAGGGATCATCCTTTCATCCAGAATCTTGTGAGGAAGTTCTCAGTGCCTCATTTCATATTTTGGCACTAGGCCAAGTAGCTATCATAAACTACAACACAATTTCCCTCAAGGACTGCGTTATTTTGGAGAGCAGCTACAACAGTGGGTTTATTGCCCTATTTGGAGTGTTTGGGTTTCCTGTGTGGGGATAAGCCCTTCATTTAGGAGAGTTGTTGGAGGAGGATCAACCATCTTGTATATCAGATCATCCATCTCCCATCAGTGATTCAGTTGCAGAGATTATTTAGCCTTAGGGCCAAATATACTATATTTTATGTAGTGTGTATTCCGGAAACCTTTTCAGAGTTGTCATGGAAATATGTTTTGGGGAATGGATCTATATTCCTTGCACTATTGGAGCATTGTAGCAGCATATACATGTATTTCCATTTTCATCTGTAGCTATTCCCTCATAGACAATGCAATTTTGACATTCCAACTTTTATTGTATTAGCAACATTTCAGATCTAGGTGTATGCTTTCATGGGAGGCTTGTTTTCCCCACTTGAGTGATCTTTTCCTCAAGTTTTTGTATCTATTTTTGATGTTATAATGATAATGGAATGGCTCTATGGTTGTCTCATGTCTTGAGCTATTTATATTTCTGCATATTTCCAGTTTTATGTGCTATATTTCCTACTTTTCCCATTTGGGAATAGAGTGATTCTATTATTAACAGGGTCCAATTGCAGTTGTAGCACTAGTGTAGTGTGAGTGGGATCAATTAACTGACATTAATTGAGTTAAAATCAGTTTAACTAGTTCTAACTGTTTGATGAGCTAGTGGAATATTAAGTGAATTAAAATAGATTTAATTCACAAGTAGTGATCTACCAAGTAATTGATGATTCACTATTTATAGCTGCATGCATGCTAATTATGGTGGCTACCCAGTTGAGACAAAGGTTTAAGGCTAGTAAACTAGCAATTGTATTTTTGGAAAATTGCCCAAGTGTAGTTATAAAAACATGGGAAGCCCATGATGGATTGTGCAATCAAGGAAGGCCGAATTTACTATTTAATAGGGGTTTAATCCTCCAGGGATTGTGTAAGCAGGGTAGGCTGAGGGTAGGCTGATAGTTGGCTATGTGTTTGTCCAATTTTTCCTAGATCAATGTGAAGCAATTGGTAGAGTGTATGAGGTTGTGTCAATCACAAATAAATTGTATTGTTTCATGATTCCTTGGTTTATTATACAATAAATATGGAGGGGTTTTGAGTAGTTGCTTTCCCCATGAATATCTGGTGTTGTGTATTGGTTTAATTCTTTCTCTTACTTGCATGTGATTGACTGATCGTGTTTTATATTCCACAAATATTGTAGAAGGATTCAATATCTTGCTTTAATACATTACATGATTGGATTGAGTTCATTGATATAATTTCTACATGGTATTATAGCTGTGTTAGAGATTTTCTACACTCGAAAATCTCCACAACAAAACATAGGTATTATGTGATTTTTGTAGATGATTTTTCATGCAAGTGTTGGATATTCTTCATGCAGAAGAAATAACAGACGTTCTCAAAGTTTTTTGAGTTCAAATAACTTGTCGAGAAATATACAGGGAAGAAGGTGAAGGCTCTCAAGAGCGACAATGATGGAGAATATGTCTCGAATGAATTCAAGAACTTCTATGCTTCAAAAGGAATTCGACGGGAATTGATATAACCTCATAACCCACAAAAGAATGGGGTTGTAGAAAGGAAGAACAAAACCATTTTGGGAGAAACACGAGAGATGTTGCATGATCAGGGCCTAACGTTGCATCTATGGGCTGAAGCATGCAACATAATAGTATTTTTAGTTGAAATTTGGAACAAGAAACAATGAAATTGGCATCCAGAAGCAACATCTAGAAATGGCTACCATGGAGGCTTTTGATTTAATTATTTTTTAATTAAATTAGAAGAAATATGTGTTAAATTTATTTATCCCTTAAATAAATTGGACAATAAATTGTAATATTATCTCATAAACACTTGTAATAGTTAACTAAGTGTGATAGACTCATTTAGCTCATGAATTTCGAGTTGAGGGTGGTTTGTGAGGCATACATAGTGATTCTATGCATTTTAGAGTTCAAGTTGCAGTTAGTGTATTAGTTTAATGCATGAGAAATTAGTTAACTCAGTTAAGTGAGTTAAAGTTAGTTTAACTAGTTGTAACTGATTGTTGCACTAGTGAGAGGTCAAGTGAATTAAATAAGATTTAATTGACATGCAATGATCTATCATGTAACTGATGATTTACTATTAATAACTGCATGCATGCCAGTTCCAGTGGAGACCCAGTTTAGACAAAGGTTAAATGGAAGTTGAATATCAATTGTTTTATTAGCAAACTGCCCAGATGCAGTTAAAACACCACATGATTTCCCATGATACTTGTGTAATTAAGGAAGGCTGAAATTCCTAAAGAATAGGGATTGCATTGCTTAGGGTTTGTGTGAGAAAGGTAGGTTGAAGACATGCTGAGAATTGGCTAAGTGTTGGCCCGATTTTGTCTGGATCAGTGTGAGACGATTAGTAGAGTGCAAGAGATTATTGTGAGAAGAGTGCATTGTAATTGTTTCATGATTATTTGGTTCATTATACAATATAGATAGAGGGGTTTTGAGAAGCAAGCTTTCCCCAGGAAAAATATCTGTTTTGTGGATTTATTTTCTTCTTTCTCTTACTTGGTGTGATTGTGTGATCATGTTTAATTTCCATAGAATTAATTGTAGAAGGATTCAATATTTTTCTCTAGTATATTGCATGATTAGATTGAATCCATTTGAATACATATTGTTTGTATAATTTCTACATGGTATTGGAGCACATGAAATCACTATAGTGGAGAAGAAATTGAGTTTGTGTTGAACAATCTTCAAACTTGCAGATACTTTCGTTGGTGCAACAAGCGGATCAAGATGAATTTCAATGGCTTAAGATTGGAATATGCACTCGAGGGAAGTTATAATTATATTGCATGGAAAGAAATAATGGAGGTAGTGCTAGAGGAAAACATGTGGAAATAATTCATTGGTAACGATATTCCCAAGCCCGCAGTAGCAAACACAGTTCTTCTTGATGCTTGGAAAAAGAAGGTAGCAAGGGCGAGGAGGATCTTATGAGAGGGAGTTCGAGATCAAATTTTCTCGAGTCTCCATGGCAAGGAAACTCCAAATGTAATGTGGAAGGCCTTGACAGATCCGTTTTAGAACAATAGTGACCAAAGGAAGTTGGTCCTGAAGGAAAAGCTCAAGAAAATCAAGAAGGAGGAGGGAGAGACGGTACCAACATACTTGGAAAAGTTCACTCAATGTCGAGATGAGCTAAGAAGTGTTGGTGTGACCATAGTAGATGATGAATTGGTGAGCGTAGCACTTCTAGGTCTTCCCAAGAGTTGGTATAGTTATCAGGACTTTGTCAATGTGAGGGAGACGTTACTAGATCGGGAGCGACTTTGGTCGGATTTGGTACAAGAAGAATTCAGGTGGAATACCACGGATGGATCCTCATCCAAGACTAATGACAGGGAATATTGTGCCTTGGCCAGTAAGGAAAAGAAGGCCAAGGGAAAGAAATCCAAAGGCGAAGTGGGCAAGAAATACTTGTCCAAGATTAGATGCTTTCACTGTCACGAGCATGGGCATTATGCTACAAATTGTCCACAGAATAAAAGCAAGAAGGAGCCTGCAATTGAAATAGGTGAAGCATTGGATTCACAATTCGAGCTTGATTTTACACTCATTGCATGCATGGAAATCACTGTAATGGGTTGCATGTGGTACTTAGACAATGATGCCTCGTTCCATATGATGGGAAATATAGATCTCTTCAGTGACTTGGAGGAGAAGGACTTCCAACAGAGCATAGAGTTTGGATATGAAGAGAGGTATAGCGCTACTGGAATAAGTACACTTACCTTTCAGAGGGAGAATGGCTCCCATCTCATACTAGCTGATTTTTTTCATGTTCCAGGCCTAAGGAAGAATCTTGTCTCTGTAGCGGTATTGGAAGAACATGGTTATGAAGTAATGTTTAGAAAAGGAAAAGTTTTCCTTAAACACATAGCCACGAGACAAGTGAAGTAGATCGGTGTAAGAGTCAAGAACCTGTATGCTCTTGAGGTTGAGGATGCATGCAAGGATTTTAGGAGAAAAGAAGTGGTTAATGACTTTGTGGTTGAGAGGGAGCAAATATGTCTCAACATGCAGCCTCAGAAGCGGTCTCAAAAGGTTGTGGCGCAACCACAATTGGAGAAGAAGAGAGGAGACAGAGTGGAAGAGTCCACTCAATTAGAGACCTCCAGGAGGGGGAAATTTTGAGCCAGAAGGGCAGAGGGAGTACATGCAACTATACCTCCATGTGTGAGGCGGGGCGATGTGCAAAATTAATCTTAAGAAGAAATTGAGCAGGATTCATTGAGATGGTGTGTCTCATGGATCGAACCTAGCTACAAGGAGCCAATAGTACAACAGTAGCATGATCGACTAGATTGATGCAGTCATATGCCAAGAAGACAGAAATCAGAGTGACATGTGTCGAATATTGGAGCGCAGATCAGAGTTGGCAACAATGCAGAGTGCATGGATGCGGATGTAACCAACACAGAGAACCCAGTAGACATGTGTAGTAGCTAGTAGCAGTCAGAAGAATATTATGATAGTTGCATTACACTGATTCAGTTGTTTGGAGGCTATTTAGCTTCAGAAGCATTGCATGCAAGAGTTTCATGTGCGAACACCACTAGAGAAGTGTTGCATGGAAGATTTGCATGTGAGAACAAAACTAGAGAAGTGTTGCATGCAAGAGTTGCATGTGAGAACAACACTAGAGAAGTGTTGCATGCAAGGACATTCCAAGGTACTGAATCGAGACAGATTGATTCCTTTTTTGTTGAGAGGGAGTGTTGAAATTTTCAACAATAAACAATGAAATTGGAATCTAGAAACAACATTAAAAAATGCCTACCATGGAGACCTTTGATTTAATTATTTCTTAATTAAATTAGAAGACATGCGTGTCAAATTTGTTTATCCCTTAAATAAATTGGACAACAAATTGTAATCTTATCTCATAAACACTTGTAATAGATAGCTAAGTGTGATAGACTTAGTTAACTAATGAATTTCGAGTTGAGGGTGCTTGGTGAGGCATGCAAAGTGATTCTATGTGTTTTAGAGTTAAAGTTTCAGTTAGTGTATTAGTTTAATGCATGAGAAATCAGTTAACTTATTGAAGTGAGTTAAAGTTAATTTAACTATTTGTAACTGATTGTTGCACTAGTGAAAGGTCAAGTGAATTAAATCATATTTAATTCACATGGAGTGATCTGTCATGTAATTGATGATTTACTATTAATAGTTGTATGCATGTCAGTTCCAGTGGAGACCCAGTTGAGACAAAGATTAAATGGAGGTTGACTATCAGTTGTATTATTAGCAAACTGACCGGATGCAGTTAAAACACCACAGGATTTCCCATGATACTTGCGCAGTCAAGGAAGGCTGGAATTCATAAAGAATAGGAATTGCATTGTCTAAGGATTGCGTGAGCAAGGCAGGCTTAATACAGGTTGAGATTTGGCTAAGTGTTGGCCCGATTTTGTCTGGATCAGTGTGAGACGATTAGTAGAGTGCAAGAGACTCTTGTGAGAAGAGTGCATTGTAATTGTTTCATGATTCCTTAGTTCATTATACAATATAGATAGAGGGGTTTTAAGCAACAAGCTTTCCCCAAGAAAAATATATGTGTTGTGGATTGATTTGATTCTTTCTCTTACTTGGTGTGATTGTGCGATCATGTATAATTTCCGCAGAACTAATTGTAGAAGGATTCAATATTTTTCTCTAGTATATTGCATGATCAGATTGAATCCTTTGGAATGCATATTATTTCTGTATTTTCTACATTTTTTCATAACAAAAGTCCTCATTGGATACTTGGGTTGAGTACACCATAAGAAGTTTTTTCTGGTAAGAAACCATAAGTGAAACATTTTTATATTTTTGGTTCATCAGTTTATTTCCATGTGACCAAAGATGTCAGGAAGAAACTAGAGCCAACAATTGAGTTGGTAATATTTGTGGGGTACACCGATATACCTCACAACTATCGAGTGTAATTTCCAACACATAGGATGACAATGGTTAGAAAATATGTGAAATTCAATGAAGAGAAGGCCATGTGAATTTCCCTTGAGAGGGAGCTTTAGTTGCATGTAGTTGAGGAGCTCTTGGCTCCAAAACTATAACCTAAATATGTGGAGAAACCACAAGCATAGGAACATAGAGTGGAAGCACCCAATCATGTAGATACATCCCGATACGGAAGGAAGCACAACAGAGATGCTGAAAGGTTGGTGCTTGATGCTACATAAAATGTGGGAGCACCCATATCAAAACACAGGTAGAGAAGGTCCCTAGAGCAGTACACTGGCTACATGGCTCTTATGAGTGAGAGTGTAGAGATAGAGCCATCATCTTTCGAGGAAGAAATGAAACAACCCGTTTGGGTTGATGCCATGGTTGAGGATTATCAATCCATTATCAGAAATAGTGCATGGGAAGTTGTCCCAAGACTAGAGGGGAACTTAGTTGTAGGATCCAGGTGGATCTACAAGGTGAAGTCGGCAGGAGATGGGAGTGTGGAGAAACACAAGGCCATATTTGTGGCCAGAGGGTTCTCTTAGGTGGAGGGGATTGATTATGATGATACCTTTGCACCAATAGCAAGGTACTCATCAATCATATCCACCCTTTCACTTTCAGCGTTGATGGGATGGAAGATACATTAGATGGATGTAAAGACAACTTTCCTCAACGAAGTGGTTGAGGAATAGGTGTACATTGAGAAACCAGAAGGTTTTGAGATCTTTGACAGAGAGCCGCATGTGTGAAAACTCAATATATCACTACATGGACTGAAATAAGCACCTCATGCTTGTACACCTGGATCGACAACTACTTCACCAGGTTGGGCTTCACCTAGAGTGAAGACGATGTAAAACTTTACCATATTTTGGTAGAAGGTAAATTTTTTATCATTGTACTTTATGTAGATGATTTGATACTGAAAAGTGATGAAAAAATCATCAAGCCTTGCAAAGAGAATCTTGAAATAGAATTTGAGATGAAAGATATAGGGCTCTTGAATTATTTCTTGGGATTGGAAATTTGGAAAAGATATGGGTAGATATTTGTATCTTAGGGAAAGTTTGTAAACGAGATTCTGAAGAAATTCCACATGGAGGGAATCAAACCCATGGAGACTCATCTAGTAGGAAATTGGAGGAAGGAGGATGATACTTCAGGCGAAGTAGTAGATGCTACCATCTATAGGCAGCTTGTGGGTTCACTCATGTATTTGGTGAACACACGACCATGCATATGCTATGTGGTTAACCAACTTAATCAAGATATGGTTAATCCTACCAAAATATTTTGGAAGGAAGACAAGCATGTGTTGAGATACCTAAAAGGAACTATAGAGTTTGGGCTATGGTACAAATGGATAGAGGGAGTGAAGCTTCAAGTCTTCATAGATGCAGATTGGATAGGGAGGCCATTCGACAGAAAGAGCACATCAAGGGGAATCTTCAACATTGGGTCAACAACAATGTCCTAGGATAACAAGAAACATAGACCAGTTTCACTTAGCTCAATAGAGGTAGAGTACATGACTACTAGTCAAGAAACATGTGAGGCCATTTGGATGAGGACGATACTTGTAAGTTTGTTTGGTCAACAAATTGATCCGACTATGATTTATTGTGATAACCAGAGTTGCATCAAACTCTTAGTTAATCCATTTTTTCATGACAGGTCCAAGCATATTGATATCAGATATCACCCTCTCAAAGATTGTGTACACAAGAGGATCATGTCATTAGATTACATTACCACAGAGGAGTAGGATGCAGACATATTGATGAAGGAACTATCAAGAGGAAAATTCGAGTTCCATAAACGCAGGATCGGGGTAACAAGCAATCCATTTCGTGTTGAGAGGGAGTGTTGAAATTGGAAACAAGAAGAGGCTTCTAATTTATTTTTCCCTTAATTAAATTAGAAGGAAATTGTAATTCCACATCACATGACAACTAGTATGAGTTAACTGAGTTGGGAAGACTTAATTAGCTCAATAAATTGGAGTTGGGGGTGAAACTGGAGGTATGTAGAGTTCACTCTAAGTTTTAGGGGTCTAGTTGCAAGTTATTTTGAGTTGTAATTATTTAACTTAATTATTTGAGTTAAAATCAGTTTAACTAGTTCTAATTGATGGAGGAGCTAGTGAGAGGTCCAGTGAATTAAATTTGATTTAATTCACATGCACTGATAAATCATATAACTGATATTTTTCTAGCCGTGATGACCACACTTTGTCAACGACCCCATAGCAGTACACCCCCATTTTTTCAAACGGGATTCATCATGTTCGACGTGTTCACGCCATTCAGATTTCATCATTAGTCGGCAATTTTATAAATGATGTAAACCCATTCTGCATGTTTATGATGTAAATGATCTAAGTAAGACCATCATGTATGTAAAAACCTAGGTAAGCCTAGTATTTTGGTGAATATTTCTATCCTAGGAGGTTTTTTGTCTTACTGATTCATTTGTGTTTCTCGACAAGTGATCGACATAGTTTTTCCCTCCAGCCTCACTCCAAAGCTAGGGTGGATTTTTCCATCAAGATGCTAAGTGATTCCTAGCGTTTTCTATTGAGTTGTTGTAAAAGTAGTTTGGGAATAATCCTATCTAATTGGCTAGATTATTTTATTACAAGCTACATGGTCTACTAGATCATGTTTTGAGTCGCAGAATTGGGTAGCTATTTGAGGGTCTATCGCAAATGGGTATTCCCCCTTTATGTGTCTAAATGTATTTATCTTATGTAAAGAGGGTTGGAAAAATAATTAAATCCCCTCTCAGTCAATTAATTAAATTTTCTAGACAAATTAAAGTAAAAATCCTAAGCTAGAAATTTAATTAATTTTAAGTCCCAGGTGAGTTAAAATTCTTCATAGGAAAAATTCATGGGTCCTTAAGAAATAAATTTTTAAAGGTCCGAGGCCAAGAGAATATTGAGAATTTTAAGAAATTTTGGACCCTTGGGCTTTGGTGGTTAAGTCAAAGTCAAAATTTTGAGGTAATTAACTCAAAAATATTATTTTTGAGTTAATTAAAATGGAATTAAATGATAAATTCGAATTTCCTCAAAATTATAATTTCGACAATCCAGATTAAAATATAATTAAATCTTTTTTGACGGTCGAGATTATTTTGACATGGATCAACCGAACTAGCCGTTGGAGATTTTATCTTATAAATTAAAGGTCTTTGTATGTCATTTGCATCTGATCTTTGGATCATGCACTTGTTCTCAGAAGCTCTTGTAATTTTTTGATCAATAAAGCATAAAGACTTTGGGGTTACAAACTTTGGTGTTCCTTTTCTAGATCTATGTGGTGATATTGTCTCTAAACTTTGCTACTTTTATTGGCATTTGATGGTTGATGGCCTTTATGGATTGATCTGCATACAGGTATCTTGTGAATTTTTCTGGGTTTTCTTAAATTTCATTTTGATTTGACAGAAATATCAGTTATTTATATTTCTGAAAGGTCTCATGGCTATTTTTTAAATCTCTATCAATCTAAAATTCAGATCTAAGTGTGCAGAGATCATTATTCAGATTTGAGCATTTGGGCAAATCTTCAGTTAGATCAGCCGACTCTTAGATTTTAGAAAATTTGAAAAAGTCCATTGTTTCCTAATTTCTAAGGTTATCTTACAGAATATTTTTTGCAGGGTCTTTCTAGAGCTTGTGCCTAAATAGAAAAAATTATCTTAATTTTTTGAATTTAAATTTAGATCTGGCTAGTAAGAGCCTTAAATCTTCAGATCTGGGAGCGAAGTCATACTTATACTCCTTAGATCTGATAGATCTGCAACTCTTGTGCATATATCTGTAAATATATTGTATAGATCTGTAATTTACATGTGTAGATCTGAAGTTTTGTAGCATAATTTTGAATTATAACATTTGGGTTTTTAGGATTTTATTTATTTTTGTACATATTGGCTCTTGCGCAAGATTAAATCTGAAAAAACAGCTAGGGAAATCTTTAGATTTGAAAAATCAGCCAAGGAAATCTTCAAATCTGAGCCAGATCTAGACCCTGGAGGGCAAGATCTGAGCTCAATCTTTGTTTGCAGGAATAGATCTGAAAAATCAGCCAAAGAAATCTTCAGATCTGAGCCAGATCTAGACCCTTGAGGACGTATAGGCTTTTGAGGCTATTTTTACAGGATTTTGGTCTCCAAATTTCTAATTTTCAAGCGACAACATTATCTCAAAATTTCAAGAATTTTCAATGGTGGGATCTTCAAAGCCTTGGGCTAAGGGTTTGATCTCTAAACCCTCATTTTCTGCAAATTTTATTACAACAAGCAAATCGCAAATAATTATGACCTAAAAACACATTTTGTATTGTCAAAATTGTTTAGAATTGCAAAATCTTTATTTTCAGAAATTTTGGCCATTTGAGTATCTTTAATTTTGCCTAGATCTGGCTTTAAAGCTTGCTCGAAATTACTGCATAATTGTGAAAAATCAGATCTGAATATTTTTGATGCATATCCTTAATAAGGTCCATAAAATCTGAATTTTCAGTTTTTCGGCAAAACTTACTATTTTTAGACATAGTGGGGATCATTTTCAACATTTTCAGTTTGCTGATCTGTTATCAATTTACTGCTATTACAAAGTTATCAGTTCTGAAAATTATTGAATCCAACTCTCTTAAAGCCTTTAAATTGAAAATTTCAGGTTTTAATATATTTTTTGTCATTTTTGGAAATATTTGACAACTATTTTTGGCATTTTTATCTTGCTGATCTATCACTGTTTCACTGCTGAAATAAAAATATCAGATCTGAAATTTCTCTAAATCAAGCCCTAAAAATTGATTTTTCTTCAAGTTCAACAATTTTTACTATTTTCAGACATTTTGGGCATTGCTGCCGGTATTGTTTGTTTACTGATTTATGGTTTAAATTACTGCTGTAATTTATATTTTAGATCTGAAATCTTGCTGAAGAAAATATCCTGAGTTCAACTATATGAGAAAAATAAAATTTTATTGGATTTGCATTATCTTTAAGAACATCATTTAATCCATAAATTGCTTGATGAAGTGGTTTTATTAGCATTATACTTTCATGGTATATCTAGATGAATAATTACTGAGATTTAAGTGCTAGTAAATTTCATATGTTTCTGTTGGGTTCGATGATCATTGGCATCAGAGTTTTGGAACATGTTCTATCAATTGAAATTGCCTAATGTTTAATTAAATTTTGTTTCATTTACTTGAATTATTGGATGTTTATTGAATACTAATGTTTGGGAAATATTTTCAAGTGTGATCGATATCTGATTTTGAGAGCTCTATTGTGGATCTGTATATCTTTTAATCAAGCTATCTTTTGGGCATCTTCATAATTGACACTCTCGCTTAAGTACTTAGTGGTTAGATCAGATTATTTATAATCTAAGTGATTTTGGCTTTTTAACATTAACTCTCATTTTCGAAGCTTGCTTCATCTCGCTTCTTCTTCAAATTGTTTTCCTTGCATTATGAATTCTAAATTAACATTGCATAGCAACAGTTTCTCATCAAGTACTTGGTTGTAATTTCCTTAGCATGATAGTTGACTCCATAAGGCACTGGTATCAATCTTTCCAATTCAATCGAATCATTTAATCTTGATAGATCTTTTACAAGTATTTGGTCGTTTAACTGTGTCTCCCGAACTGGTTGGTTTCCAACTGGTTCTCCTTCATTCCATTTCCATAGGGTCTATCCCCCTTAGTCTACTATAAGGAGACAACTTAAATAGAGAGATTGGGGATTAGGGTGACATCCCCCGATTTGAGCAGTTGTTGCAATGCCTAGACATTCTGTGTGACAACAAGCCGTTGCATGTCAGTTCTAAGTAAGACCTAGTTGAGATTGGAGTTAAAGGGAAATACTATCAGTTGTATAATTATACAATTATATAGTTCATGAATGAGCTCAGCAGGATGCCTTGGATCTATTGCACAATCAACTATTGGGAATTTCCTAATTAATAGGGGCTCAATTTCCCTAGGGAATTCATAAGTATTGGACCAAACTTGCTTGGATAATAGTGAGACAGTTAGAGATAGTGCAGAGAGCTCTCAAGCCTGAGAGAATAATTGTATTGTTTCATATTCTTGATTTAATGAAATATACAGATAGAAGGGTTTTTAGCTAAAGCTTTCCCCAGATAAATATTTGTATTGTGAGATTTAAATTCTTTCTCTTTCTTTTTCACGTGATTATGCGATCGTAATTAGTTTCTGAAATTTTCAGAATAGATTCAAGTATTTTTTTATAGCATATTACAAGATTAGTTGAATTTATGTGGATTTTATACACGCTCTTTAAAGACAATCTTCCTCTCATCACCCATGATGAAACCCTTAAGGAGGTTCCTCCCATTTCACATTTGTATATTTCTAACCATTCTTATGTTGAAAGGGAAATAGAGGACCTGCCTTGTAATAAGAGCCTTACCTATGATACCATTGGCACCATTAGGGACTCTATATTTCCATATGATACCGGAGGAATATATGAGTCATCAAATGATCCTTCTCTCACTCCATGTAAATAAACCATTAGTGATCCCTCTTCCCCTTCCAAGCTTGATCATTTGGGAAAACACCTTGTAGACTTTGATGCCCCATACCACCTTCTTCCTTCCCATCACAACCTTAAAGAAACCATGAAGCATGACATGGTTAAGAAGTATCATGACAAATATGATATGCTTGAAGTTGCTATTCATCGAAGTTTTATGACCCACATTGTTGATATATCCATCTTCTGGTTGCAGGAAAGGTGCACCTTCCATTCTTCTTTCCTTAATACATGGTTATTTCATTTACAAACCTCCCAACCTCTTGAATCTATCTATGATTGTTCTTATTTTTGCTATCACATGGGTAATTCTAGGGGCGATTATTCTCACATGAACTGGATGATATGTTGGTTGCATTGGATCTATGATTATACTTGACATTTGTAAAATGTAATCATGCATGTTAGAGTAGGATGCATTGCATATTTATTTTTTCATAGCTAGTTTCACCATGCTATTTTCTCATGTGAGTGTAGCTGCATTTAGAATAGAATTATATTTATATTACAATTTTATTTCTTGTTGATTTTTATGGCCTAACATAAGCATGGGAGATCGTAAGACACCACAAAAACATGTTTCCCTGTTTGCTTGGTCTTTGATGTGTAGGTAAAATATCTATGGTTCTAAGAGATTGCTGGCATTATCATGATCTCCCTGTTCGAGTATGTTCGTGAAATTTACTAAAAGATCATGTCCCAATTGGAGCCAGATGTTACCCACCACCTATGGGTGGGATCCATATGATAATTTTTTCTCCCAGATTGTCTTAAACTAACAGCTAAAAATCCCTTGTAGCCCCAATATAAATTGATGTTCCACCATCTTCGCTACCTGATCCAACCATTATGCACCCTCTCCCTTCTCTCATGATCGTATTTTTGAAGGTGGGCCTCCCAACCTCGAAGGTATGAATTTCATTATGTAGTTGGGTTTTTTTTATTACTTATTATGGACAATTTTGGGCATGGATTAATGGGGGGATTCGATGGAAAGAATGGGATTTTTTTGTACTCTTGTCCCATTGTCCAACTTGGTGGTTAGCCTTGTATCCTAGTCCCATGGGATATCCTTTATTGGCTACTAGCATTAGGAGTGGAACTACACGGGAAATCCTGACTTTGGTTATGTGGTCTTTCTTCTTGACACCACATACATCACTCCCCTCTGCTCATTATAACCCAATTTCACATATATCCCATTCGGGTCCACATTTGTTCATTGGGTCCACAAGGAGTTAGTTCCCACTCCCCTTGTCCACACTTTGGGTTGGGCCTATAAATTTTCCTCGGAGGTTGATGCAACTAAAAATAAAGTAAAAAGCATAATTAGGCCACTCTCAACAAGAATTGTAGTATCAAATACAAAATATGGTTGTGACATACGAATTTAGCATGTGGGAAAAAGCCAACATGAGCTCTACCCCTATCATCATGGCCATTACTCTGGTTTCTAGGGCCCCCCATAATTCCCCCCTGCATCATTAAGGAACCCATGATTGTCCCAACCCCTAGCGGGCGATGAAATACCAAATATTAAGGGGGTAACCATTGCTATATATTACACACCATGCTCTCATTCCCTGAAGCCCTAAGAAGTTATAAAAGAAAAATAAATAGAAGGAAAAAGGGACATAGAGACATGAGTACACTATAAAGCTCATTATGGAAGGGATTTCTATTACGAAGTGCCCATTTGGTTCCATGAATTTTAAGCTTATTTTCACAATTACACTAATGATTTATTGCACTAGAAGGTGAGGAAACATATTGGATATTATGTAGGATTGCGGGTGGGTCTTCATATTAGGGTTTGGTCTCCCTACATGGGGTCCAAGCTCTCCAGAGGGTCATATTGAAATTATAGGGTGTGCATTGAGATCCATGGGAATCCATTATAGCAGAGAGTAAATAACCGTGCCATGGCACCCTTCACCACCACTCATTTCTCACTTGTATTCCACTTATTTGTTGGTGATGATGAACCTAGATTACCTTTCCCAATAGGCTACACACTTTCACCACACACTTGGCAGTTGATCCAGGGCCCATATGGGGTTGTGTCTCAACATGGGAGACAAAGGGAGGGCTTGCATCATTGTTCCATCCGTTGCAGATGGGATACATGCTTATTCGATTCAATTGGAGACATGAGGATGATTTTCTTCCCCCACAAACACTTAGGGGCACTAAATATCATTTGCTTGGAGATCAAGGGGCCATCCCATTCACTATTTTGGAGCCCTTTTATTTATTTTGGCACACATTGGACTCCATTTGGCCTCCCTATGACTATCCTATGTACTTGTGTATTAGTTTGGCCCTCTTGAGAGGCCAATTTTTCATATTATGGAGCTATTTTGTGGGATTGTCACCAAAAGGTTGTTAATTGTACATTATTTTAGTATTAGGGGCATCATTAGGACTAAATAGGAAATTCAAATCCCTTATAGGATAATATATATTTATGAGAGGTTCATTTCATTCCTCATCATCACTTGGATTGGTATCTTTCTCTTCTTGAGAACTTCACACTACATATTGATGGAAGAATTGGAGGATCATTAATGTATTTTGATGTTTGGATTACTTCTACTCTATCTTGGTACTTCTCTCTTGAAAATATGATGGATGGATATACTATTGTTGTCTTGTAAGTTTCTATTTTATCTGAATTTTTTTATTATATGTCTATGTATGGAATACTGCATCATGATGTTTCTTAAAATTTATGTGAAAATATTGAATCACCTGGTAATATTGATCTATTTCATGCATTATTCATTTGGAAATATGCATGAATTTTCCTAGGGTTTAACGTAGGTGGTTCAACCTTGAAACTCATCCAGCTTTTCCAAATGTAGTATAAATTCCTTGGGTGACCTAACTAGCACCTTCCTAGAGTAGCAAAGTTACATATTAGATTCCTTGATGAAGAAACGATCTAAAAATAAAATTTCATTCTTGAATCCATTCTCCCAATAGGATAGGAATTGATATTTGTCTTGCTGATCACATTAAACCTTTCTTTTCTCCGTTTTTTTTTTCCCTATTCCTTTTACCCTCTAGGGCCTAGTGCGAATTGCATTATGGAGCTCCTCCTCAAGTGAAAATTGGACCACTACTACACTATGGTTTTCTCTAGGTGACCTTATGGTTTCAATGAAATCTCGTGGATAGATCTCTAGATATCCTAAGCCCTATCCCCAACTCTATTGTTTTCCCTAGGTGTCCTTGGTTAGTGGAACTTTGGAGAGTCTACTTGCCCAAAAACTCAAGGGAAGTTAATAATTCATTTGAATTTTCCCCATCCTTGCTTAGCCTACATATCCTATCAAGAATCATTCAAACCCCAGACCAAGCTAGGGCTTTCCCAAGGCTCCCTTCCTGGACCCACAACATAGATCTTTCTTATTCCACAGGTCCACTTTGTAAATCTTGTTTTTAAAGGGAATATTATGTCTAGGACATTCCTCGTGAATGAATAACTCTAATCCATTGGTCCTAGCATCCCTCAAGCCTTTCCTAGAGAGCCCTTCATCTTGCTTATAAAGCAAGCAAGCCTTATTATTTGAGTCTCTATTGTGAATGGGCTTTATAAATCCATACTTATCCTACATTGACTCATCATTCTTGGTCATTTCCTTATACCAAGATTCCTACCATTGGTGAAAGTATGTAAAGAGTAAGGGACATCAACTGAGGTGAAAATGGGTCCTTGTCCCATTGTTGCTATTTTATCTTGTAGAAATTATGGTGTAGAATTGTTACTGCTCATGAATTTTTAATCAAAATCACAAGATACAATCCTACTCTATTGCTATGTGGAATTAAATTCAAAATTTAGAACATAACTCATAAATATGCAATGAGAAATAACACACATGTGCACAATATTTTTTTAGGGGAAAGAAATATTCTAAAAACACATTTGCCTGCTTGCATGAATTTGATGAATAGAGATGTATTATTATTGCTAGCTCAATTTGAGCTCAATCTACAAGTGAATAACCTATTTCTCTACTCGCTAAGAATATCTGACCCAGACTTAGTTAATTTATGCCTCTGCTTGAGCCGCTATATTCTTGTGCAATTCTTGAGAAATTAGATCCCTATTATTTAGGAAATTCTTCAAAAATGCTTACACAATTCCCAGGGTTGATCATTTGACTGCATGCAACGCCTGTACACTCAAGACTAGTCCACAAGTGATGTTACACTACCTTGGAATATCCACCTTAGCGAGGAAACTCAAATTCTCTACATGCACTATCTATTTTGGGTTGATTGATTAGTTAACTCAATGATAACTACGTTAGAAAATTGTCCCACTATTGAAGAATGTAACTAGTGTCGGTATTCATAATTATATTTGAATCATAATGAAATGTACTTGTAAAAAGAAATAAAAAGAAATTTTATTATCAAAATAGATTGAATTATTAAAGCATGGGTTTCATGCTTGCTTCAACTGGTTTTAGGTCAAAGCCTCCATTGAAGGCTTCTAGGGTTTATGTCAAGTGTTCTTGTCCATGTCATATTGTAAAGAACTATTCTTGGGATTTATTTGTCAAATAAGAAATTTATTTTATTGTATTTTAGGTGTTCTAAGCCTCCTCCACCAAGTCGGCCTCAATCTCGACAAGTTGGCCTAAATTTGGGGACATAATCACTATATAAAGGAAAAAAATTGAAATCATTTGTCACTTACTCACAACAAGTTCGATCTATAGTTTTTGGGAAAAGAAAAAGTTTGAATTTCTATGGAAGAAGAGGAAAAGGGTAGTGAAGGATAAGGAGGTCTCTCACAAGCATAAGAAGTCGAAATTATCTCTATTTTTCCCACAATTGTGAAGCTTCTGGAGGGGCCTAAATTCTACAGTTTCTGGGAGGCCAAAAATCTGAAGTTGTTGGTGAAGCTGGGACTGAAATTTTTGGATTCATGTTGGGTTGAAGCCACTAGAAAAGAAGAGAGAATTGAAGTGTGCTAACACATATTGGAAGGCTTACTTGATGGAGGGGGAAGGTATGTTGGTCTAGGGTCTTGGTGTAATATTCTTAAAATTTAGCTTTTAGCTAAATGAAATATTATAGATTATTTTTTCACTTGGTAGGTGAATGACTGGGTAGGGAGGCCCATAAATCTCCTTAGAAACAATAAAAACACTTCAAGTGTGAAAGGAGACCCTCTAAGCAGCTAAATAAAGCATCTTTGAGTGTGAATAGGGGATGAAATGTGTTGAATAGGTCAACTTTGACCAAATCAATAATGTTGTTATGGAGGAGTGGACATTTGATGAGGAATAACGCAGTTTTAGAGGGAGATTGATTGCATGGAGGAAGTGACCTAATTGAGTGGGGCCAAGGGTAAGGAAGCTCATAACTTATATAAGGAATATGATGGCAGCCATATGAGGTTATGTTGAAGATTATTATTTTGTATGTGGTCTATTTAGACTTCTTGCATTCTTCAGCTGTTTAGTTGAGATTGCTGTGTTGTTTAGCGTTGGGTGTTCCCGAGAGGGGATCCCACCTATTTCCTTGAGAGGCCTCTTGGAGGAGTATTGCACTTCATTTCCACACTCAGGCTTAAGGCCAAGCTACAAATTTATTTATCAGCGTAGTTTATGCAGAATATTGTGGTGTGTTGTAGGGTGCAGCAGTGGAGAATTATATTGGGTGTCTTCAGAGCTATTTTTGCAGTGGAGGAAGGTTTCCATCCATTGGAAGGCATATAAATAAGCCCCTTGGGCCTATTTGACACATTTTGCATCAGGCCAAGGATTATTTATCCCCTACAGCGCAGTTTCAGTCCAGATCTGTGTTATTTTAGGGAGGAGTTGCAGGGGTAGTTGCGGTGGTTGTTTTGGGAGGTGATTTCTTCAGTGGAGGAGCCATTCTTTCATCTGGAGGATATATTGGAGAAGAGTTGTAGTTTTCTACATCAACTTCAGCCATATCTTCTCATTTCATTTTTTGCAATATATCTTTATCCCTATGGCTGCAACTTACATTGGCACACTGTGTGCATTTTCCGGAAACCCTCTTGGGTTGCCTTGGAAATCTGATCTAGTGCCCAGATCTGTATGTATAGACTCTATTGAGGCATATATTAGTATTTTTATATCATTGTATCGTCTTCAGCTGTATTTATGCCTCACTATTTTGTATTTATTTTCTGCTCTAATACATAATTTTATGACTCCATATTGGTCTCATGGTTTCATGTGTTAAATATTTGTTGCTGCTTTCATTTTATGCACTATATTCCTGCTTCTCCCACTTGGGATTATTATAGTGGTATCAGAGCATAATCTTGGCTCAGCCTGTGCATTTAGCCAATATGTCACCATAAGCTTCTCATAAGGAGAGAAGATGTACAGAAGGGAAAAAGACAAGACTCCAGTATTTGGGGGAAGAAAGGAAGAGGATCTCTCAAAGCCTTTTTTTTCAAACCATGCAGGACATCCATGAAGATGTCAAGAAGATGAGAAGGGAGATGTGTAGGGAATCTCCAAGGGGATTTGAATATGAAGCAAGCCCTAGATTTTTACATGATGGGTGTGTGCATGCAACCGCACATTATGATCCACAATGCAGTTTTCTGCCTAGATTCACAACAAGAGAGATGGAGGAAGGGTATGCACCAAAGGAGGAGACTTTGAGTGACTATCTTCAGGAGTATGAATCTAAATCTTGGATATTAAAGGAGCACTTGAACTTCCAAGAGTTTTGAAAACTCAAGGAGGAAAGAAGACCCAACAATCAAAATAGAAGTAGAAGAGGTAGATTCTTTCTACCGAATTTTTATGGGTCATCCACATGCACAACCAAGGATTGGATAGAGCAGCTAGACTCATACATGCAGCTACATACAGTTTCAGAAAAGGAAGCCCTTAGGATAGCAGTGCTGCATCTTAAAGGTAAGGCTTATACTTGGTGGTTTTATGAATCTTCTTCATTTAATCATGAAAATGTAGCTTCTTATGCAATATTCACTAAGATATTAGTGAAGAGATTTGATGAAAAACAACTAGAAACATCTATGATTGAGCTAGCCAAACATAAACATTAAAAACCTTTGCATGAGTTGGAAAGATTCATTACACCAACTCCACTTCAGATTTCTATTGAGGGGAATGAAAAATTGTATGATACCTTTCCAAGGGCAATATCCCCATTGCAGGAAGAGCTTTCTTCTCAAAGGGAAGGCATAAAGATTCCTCCTTCAAGGGAAGACCAAGATCTAGGGTCTCTCATTGTTGAGGAGGTATTCTTAAATATTAATGAGGAGGAAGAGCATAGAGGAAGTAATAGCACTGTCACTTCAGGAGGAAAACCATCACCACATGGAGATGGGCATGAAGCTATTGTTTCAAGTGGAGGAGTTTTTTCATCTTTGCAAAAGGTTCCCAAGGAGAATCATGTGACAACAGTGATGGGCAGTAACACCTTGATCAAAGGAGGAGAATAAAGGGTGGATCAACAACAAAGGATTGGGAGCATACACCCTTTTTTATTTCAAGGGGTTTATATACAGAAGAAGGAGATTGTCTTGCACAGTGAAAGGAGGGACAAATCAGTCCACTTCAGACTTTGAGGTCTCATTACATGGAGGCATTCCACCAGGGAGACCCCCTAATTGGAGGATGAATAAAGGGTTCTTTCAACATGGAGCAGCAATGATGTATTTGGCTAGGGAAGGAGCCTTGGGAAGAGCTAGCACAATGCAGAAAACCTTTGATGTGTCCAAAGGAGGAGTGAGCAATTTTCTGATATGGACATTGCTATCTCCCACTTAGCTATTTGCACTGAAAGATGATTCAGAAATCTATAATGACATGAGAATGGTGTAAAATGGCCACTCCATAGCCTTGGAGCAGCAAATAGTACTTCCACACATGAGAAATATTTTCTGAATATGACAAGAGGTTATTAACACTCTAGCATGCATTGGAAAAACTATGGAAGTTTTGGATGGGAAATTCCTTCCAAGAGGAGGTTGACCTCCATGTACTTCAATTTTGTCCTAGGTAAGAACAATTGCAAGGGGGGCAGAAAAAGTGGGGTAACAATCCTCCTACATGTGGCTATGGCATTGAGCATGTCAAAGAGGAGAGTTATGATGTGACGGGAGCTTCATTTCAGATTTCTACAACGCAGTCATTGTTGGGAAGCCTAGATCCATATTGGGAGTCCCAACTATTGGTGGAACATTCCAAGAACCTCTTCACATGTATGGTTCTTGATGGGCAAGTGATAGATGAGAGGTATAGAGTGGTTGATGGAGTCCTTTATTTCCATGATAATATCTACTTGACTAGAGACTCCAAGGTCAAAAAGGAGATTCTACATGCATCATATGAGGCAATTTCTTCAGGACACATAGACTTCATTGAGTCTTATCACACCATCATGGAAGGATTTTATGGGGAGGATCTCAAAGAAGATGTGCATCAACATATTAGGAGATATGTAGCTTGTTTGATGTATGAGGAAGAAAGTAACCACCTTGCAAGGTTGTTTCAATCACTTCCCCTTTTGATGGAGAGATGGGAAGGCTCATCTATGGACCTCTTCACCAACTTGTATACAATATATGATAAAGTTTGTGTTTTTGTGCTTATTTATCAACTAACAATGTATGTGCATTCCTTTACCATGCATTTGCAGCACATTGCTCCACAAGAGAGCAAACTTATTTGTGGATTTCATTGTCCTTTTGGGACTACATTCAGTGACGGGGATGACCACTTTATGGAGGAATTTTGGCAAGATATGTTTTGCTTGGATCATATTCAGCCAACACCTAATTTCCTCTACCATTTTCAAGCTTTTGAGAAGCTTGTGACAGCAAGAAGGTGGTTGGATGGTCACTTATTATATCACATTTTGAGGCAGCAAGAAGAAGAACAACGCTGGTCTCAATTGAGGGACTATTGTCACCATCCAAAATGTCATATGACACTCAGTCCATGTTTCTATTGGAGCCCATATGGTGATGACACGTTATTCAATATATGCATGAAGGATTGTGCAAGAAGACTTCCTAGAACCAATGAGTGGAATCATGAGATTCCAAGTATCTTTTGGCTTCAAGAGGAATATATTATTGCAGCCCATGATCAACCGCTCCAAATTTATCATAAATGGAGAGAGAGGTAGCGTAAGTTGAACAACCTTACCTCTCACTTTCAACCATGCAGCCCCTACACATTGCATAAGTAGGGGATTGGTGATTGTTTCTATGAGCTACCAAGAATGGCTCACTTTATTTGGATGATAGCATGGAGATGGGAGTATCTCATTGGGAATGAGATCCCCTATGCTTGTAATCACTCCTACCTTGAAGAGGCCATTGGACAGCAATAAGGTTTCCATATAGACCTTCCATTTTCTCATGATGAGAGCCATTTGGTTTATCCACCAAAGGCCAACTTGTACATTTGGGAGGAACCATTGGGAGACATAATTTTTGTAGAATATCTGAAGCAATGATGGAGGCTATTTGATGAGGAGGCCACAAGAGGAAGAGGGGAGAATTTTTCTCAACCCTTACAGTTTCTTGAGGACAAGCAACATCTTGGAGGGGAGGACTGTAATATTCCTAAAATTTAGCTTTTAGCTAAATGGAATATTATAGCTTATTTTGTCACTTGGTAGGTGAATGAGTCGGTAGGGAGGTCCATAAATCTCCTTAGAAACAATAAAAACACTTCAAGTGTGAAAGGAGACCCTCTAAGTAGCTAAATAAAGCACCTTTGAGTGTGAACAGGGGATGAAACATGTTGAATAGGTCAACTTTGACCAAATCAACAATGCTATTATGGAGGAGTGGACATTTAATGAGGAATAACGTAGTTTTGGAGGGAGATTGATTGCATGGAGGAAGTGACCTAATTGAGTGGGGCCAAGGGTAAAGAAGCTCATAAATTATATAAGGAATAGGATGGCAGCCATCTGAGGTTATGTTGAAGATTATTATTTTGCATGTGGTCTGTTTAGACTTCTTGCATTCTTCAACTGTTTAGTTGAGATTGCTGTGCTGTTTAGCACCGAGTGTTGCCGAGTGGGAATCCTACCTCTTTCCTTGAGAGGCCTCTTGGAGGAGTATTGCACTTCATTTCCACACTCAAGCTTAAGGCTAAGTTACAAATTTCTTCATCATCGCCGTTTCTACATAATATTGTGGTGTGTTGCAGGGTGCAGCAGTGGAGAATTATATTGGGTGTCTTCAGAGCTAGTTTTGCAGTGGAGGAAGGTTTCCATCCATTGGAAGGCCTGTAAAGAAGCCCCTTGGGCCTATTTGACACATTTTTCATCATGCCAAGGAGAATTTATCCCCTACAGCACAGTTTTAGTCCAGATTTGTGTTATTTTAGGGAGGAGTTGCAGGGGTAGTTGCAGTCGTTGTTTTGGGAGGTGATTTCTTCAGTGGAGGAGCCATTCCTTCATCCAGAGGATCTATTGGAGAAGAGTTGTAGGTTTCTACATCAGCTTTAGACATATTTTCTCATTTCTATTTCTACAGTATATCTTCAGCCCTAGGGTTGCAGCTTACATTGGCACACTGTGTGCATTTTCCAGAAACCCTCTTGGGCTGTCTTGGAAAGTTGATCTAGTGTCCAGATCTGTATGTCTAGACTCTATTGGGGCCTATAAAGTATTTTTATATCATTGTATCATCTCCAATAGTAGTTATGCTTAATAATACTGCACTTTAGTTTCTCTCCGACATTTTTTATTGTAACAACAACTCATGTTTGGAAGTGATTGCTGATGGGAGGCTTGTTTCCTCATTGTATATGATTTATGCCTCACTATTTTGTATTGATTTTTTGCTCTAATACATAATGTTATGACTCCATATTGGTCTCATGGTTTCATGTGTTAAATATTTGTTGCTGCTTTAATTTTATGCACTATATTCTTGCTTCTCCCATTTGGGAATATTACACTTGGTCTATCTCATTTGAATTACTGAAGGAAGAGTTCTTGACTGGGTTTTCCCCTATATAGGGATTTTTCCCTGGATGCGCGCCTACATTTGGTGTCCTTGATCTTCATGTTTTGGTTTTGGAAATTTCTTGATGAACTAATATAACATGAGAACATAATAAAGATAGTAATAATAAATGAAAGAAATCACGAGTAATTATCAACAAGAGAAATTATTTTAGCCTTTCCGATTTTCTAACATGGTATCAGAGCTAAGGTGAATAAGAAGGAAAAAGGAAGCCTGAAGATAGATTGAAGAAAAAAATATTGAAGGAAGGTCATTAAGGAAAAAAAATGTATAAGAAGAGAAATATACTATCTACAAGAACTATGTAAAACTCAATGAAGAGAGAAAAGAAATTAGAAGGAGAATCCAACTATATGGGCTATAAAAAGAGGATAGGTCTCATTCTAAAAAAGAACAAATTTTTGGATCTGGTTCAAGGAAAAGTCAAGAAGGCTACAAATGAAGCAGAGAAAGCAAAGTTTAGAGAAACAAAAATATTTGTCATGAACTTAATAGTGGATGGAGTAAAGGACAACCTCATTTAATACATATACAACATAGATTCCACTCAAGAAAGTATGAGGATCTATCCAAATTATTCATAATCAATAACATTGGTCAAACTGAAAGCCTTAAGAATGAATTAAGAACTATTAAGATGGCGAAGGACGATACTGTGGCATCCTTATTTATAAGGATATCTAGAATTAGAAATGAACTTTAAGCAATAGATGAAATTGTACCAGAAAAGGAGCTCATGTTTACTACACTTCTAGGTCTGCTGAAATCTTAGAGTGATTTTGCATCAGGAATGAACAATTGGAAGGATACTCCAACATTCGAAAAAATGTGGGATGCATGCAGTCATGAAGAATCCAGAATGTCGTTAGTAAAAAACAAGAATGAGGATGAAGAATAAAACATCTATAATGCCTATTCCTCTCATCACAAGAAGAAGGGAGACTTCAAGAATTTCAAGGGACCAAATAATAAATTAGACCTATCCAATATTGAATGCTACAAATTTCATAAGATGGGTCATTCTAAAAATCAATGTCTCGAGAATCCAAGGAATGAAAAGAGACAAAGAGAACATGTGAATGTTGTTGATGAAGCTCCACCAAAGAAGAACAAGACTGAAGAATCATAAGTCAAGGAATTATACTACTAAGTCTCCTCTCACTTATCCCTCTTAGTATACTGTTTTTAAGTTTTGAATTGTTTTCCTTTATGTTTTGATTTTTAGAACTCATGGATCTAACATGTCATGTTAGGAATTCTTGAGTTTTTTCGATAAAGTTGTAGGTATCCCTCTAGTTTGGATTAAGATGAATACTCCACCATTTTACCAGAAAGATAAGTATTCTGTTCTTTGTTGTTCATAGTTTCATGTTTTGTTTCCTTTTAATATCATGACTTGTTTGAATTGTATGTTAAAAACATTTTATATTTTCCTTGGTAAATTAGGAAAGATTGTTAAATACTCAAAGGTTATGGAGGAGACTTTAAAAGAGAGACTTGGAGAATGGTAGAATTTCTATTGCAAAGGAAGCCCTTCAAGAATTGATGTCCTATAAGGTTTGTAAGGAATAAATCAAGGTATGTCTTAAACTATAAGATTTGTTATAAAATTCTCTTCATGTAAAAGGTACAATCATTCTTCCAAATTTTCCCTACATTACTAACATAACAATGTCTAGGGTTTTGAATCACAAATATTCTTGTTAGGGTGATTAATCGTTAGATTGAATTTTCCCTCATTATATTATCATTTTATCATTATTGTGGAACCCTAAAAGGTTCACTATAAAACTATAACCTAAAAGTATGTCAATATTGATTACAAAATCCTAGTCTACTTAGGGTTTTTGATAAAAGTCTAGAAACACTATTCTTTTGATGTTTAGGGTTTTGGTATTATTATGATAGAAACTCTAGTCCTTTATGATTTTCTATCAATATCCAAGTTATGTATTGAAACCATAAATCTTTAGGGTTTGGTGAGTTAAGGTTTTCCAAACAAATCCTTGAAAATAAGATTCTAGGAATGAAGCCCTAGGTGTATGTTCATATGTTTGATCGAAACCCTAACCCCGTGAAAATAATTTTGTATCCAAATTTGATGTATTAATGTTTTTATCTTAGGTTTACCTAGTAGATAGTATCATGAAATGCAAAGGCATGGTTATGAAATACTATATATGTATATACAAGTATGCTAACCTAATTGTTGTTGCTCATGTTTTAGTCTGTAAATTCTAGTGTTTGTAACAAAGCCCTAGTAGAGATTTGTATTCTAGGATATAATGATATTGTTTTCAATATGATTTAGTTTTATGATAAAATCTAGGGTTTTCCAAACCCTAGTATAATTTAACATTGTTGTAACCTTAGATGCATAGTAGAATTTTTTGATTTGATGATATCTAAGATTTTGTGTCTAAAATATGGAATATAGGGTTTGTAATGACTCATAGAAACATATTTCATATTTATCTGAATGCAATACTGAGGCCCTATATATAAATGATACTGATGTATTGCTAATGTAGTCTAGGGTTTGTGACAAAAATTTAACAAGAATTTGGAGTCCAAAAAATAAAATATATGATCCTTGCTGATTATGAACCTTACTAGGATTAGGTGTTTGATATGTAAAGTCTGAATGCTGCCATTATAATAACATGATTTTGGTATAGTTAAATCATTCTTTGTATGTTTTTATTTGGTTGTACTTTCCATTTATTTTTTGTAGGTACATAGTCTTCAAGATGATGAAGATGCTCATATAAGCATGCTTAGAGAAGTCATGATGAAATAAATCAAGATGACCTTGATATCGTAAGAATGAATGAAGCTATTCTCTGATATTATAGAAGAAGGAAGTGGTTGATCTCCTTAAGTTGAGAGGGAGCCTGGATAGAAGAAAGGGCATGTATCCCCAATTGAAAGGGAGGGCATATTATGATAGTGAATACTTTGAAATAAGAAAAAGTAATACAAATAAATGTTCGTGAAAAATACTTGATAAGTACTAAGGATATATTTAGTGTTTCCGAAGAAATGAAAGAGTAAGAGGAAAGATTACAACAATTTTTAGTTGGAAAATTTAATGATGATATAAGAAAAATCCAAATGAATTAGGAACCCAAAGGTTTATGTTCACTTATATGCATATTTGAAAGTTTATTATTGATTTGGGTTGTGTTTTTACATGTAAATCTCTCCATCAAAAGGTTGAACACTCTAGAAGCATGCTTGGACAAATGGTTATATCTAGTTTGATAGAGATATTTGAAGAATCTAATGTCGTATGCTTGGGAGGACATCTGGACGACCTATGTGTTGATGGCTAGATCCCGAAGAGGGATGATGGAATTTGTATTATATCTCTGACCTTGGATACACACCTAGATCCTTGGGTTGATGGTTAGTAAGTAAGGCTCCTAATGGTACCTAGACTGGCTGAAAGCTTTAGCCCATATTAATCCCACCTGGATAGATTACCCTGATTAGGAATCTAGTTCGCAACAATGAGTGTGCTAGAATTCGTAGTTCATTTTGGAGATATTCCATGTACCTCTATACATATAGGTAATTATGAATACCTCCCTAGTTAAGAGGGAGTGTTGAAGAATGTAACTAGTGTCGATATTCATAATTATGTTTGAATCATAATGAAATATATTTGTCAAAAGAAAGAAAAATGTTTTTTACTATTAAAATAAAATGACTTATTAAAGCATTGGTTTCATGCTTGGATCAATTGATTTTATATCAAAGCGTCCATTGAAAGCTTCTAGGTTTTATGTCAAGTGTCATTGTCCATGTTATATTGTAAAGAACTTTTCTTGGGATTTATTTGTCAAAGAAGAAATTTATTTTATTGTATTTTAGGTATTTTAAGCTTATTCTACCAATTTGGCCTCAAAATGGACAAGTCCACCTAAAATGGGTGGCATAATCACTATATAAAGGCAACAACTCGACCTCATTTGTCATTCACTCACAAAAAGTTTGATATGTATTTTTTAGGAAAAGAAAAAGTGTGAATTTATAAGGAAGAAGAGGAAAAGGGTAGCGAAGGAGAAGGAGGTCTATCACAAGAAAAATAATTCAAAATTATCCCTCTTTCTACGACATATGTGAAGCTGTTGGAGGGGCCGAAATTTTGCAGTTGTTCAAGAGGCCAAAAATATGAAGTTGTTGGTGAAGCTGGGGCTGAAATTTCTAGATTGATGCTAGGTTGAAGTTGCTGGATAAGAAGAGACTATTGAAGTGTGATAAAACATATTGGAAGGATGACTTGGTGGAGGAGGAAGGTCTATTGGTCTAGGGTCTTGGTCTATCTCATTTGAATTATTGAAGGAAGAGTTCTTGACTAGGTTTTCCCCTATATAGGGGTTTTTCCATGGCTGTGCGCCTACATCTGGTGTCCTTGATCTTCGCGTTTTGGTTTTGGTAATTGCTTGATGAAATAATATAAAAGGAGAACATAAGAAAGATAATAATCAATAAATCAAAGAAATCACAAGTAATTTTCAACAAGAGAAAATCTTTATGCCTTTCCGATTTTCTAAGATGTAGTGCACAACTGACCTTCCAATAGTTCCTCCAATAGTTAGAACTATTTTAACTGAACTCAATTGGATATAAATGACCTTGATTACTAAAATTTAATAATTACACATGATTAACTGAAATCCAACTCCTCTAACTCGAATTTTCTGAGATAACTAAGTGAAAAGAGCCATGTCACACAAGTTAAATGCCTCCAAGTTATCTGTTGATGTGGAAATTATTTTTTTCTCAATTTTGACCAAGGCACAATCAAATTGATACTTTCTTGCTGCATTTTCAACAATCCCTATCAACAAGAAATGAATTATCAACCACCCCGATCTTGCACCTGTGGAACTCAAACTTACCTCTTAACAAAGCCTTTGTCAAAATGCCAGCATCTTGTTCCTCCATAAGAATGTATTGTACCAACATTATCTGCTTCTGCAGACAGTCCCATAAATGGTGATACCATATATCTATATGCTTGGATTTTTCATGAAATATCAGATTCTACTCTGGTTATCACAATATATCAAAGTTGGGTCCACCATCTAACCAAAAAGTTCCACAAGTATACTTCTTATCTAAATTGCCTCACATGCTGCTTAACTTGTAACCATGTATTCTGCTTTTACCGAGTTGATTGCTTCATGTTGTATCAGGAAACAATTGGGGACCCAACACTAAAAATTCCACCTAATGTACTCTTTCATTCTGATGGACTCCCCACCCAATTTGCATCTATGAAGCCACACAAATTCACTCCCTCTATTTGTCTATACCATAATCCAAACTAGGTAGTGCCTCTGAGGTATCGTAAAACATGCTTAGTACTTCCAATATAAT
Organism: Pinus albicaulis; assembly: GCA_034641835.2. Lineage (NCBI taxonomy): Eukaryota > Viridiplantae > Streptophyta > Pinopsida > Pinales > Pinaceae > Pinus > Pinus albicaulis. The sequence continues at coordinate 396,340,957 of CM076569.1, read as the reverse complement.
TTTTTTTGAAATTGGCAACAAGAAGAGGCTTCTAAGTTAAATTTCCCTTAATTAAATTAGAAGGAAATTGTAATTTCACATCTCATGACAACTTGTACGAGTTAACTAAGTCAGGAATACTTAATTAGCTCAATCAGTTCGAGTTGAGGGTAAAACTAGAGGCATGTAGAGTTCTCTCTAAGTTTTAAGGGGTCTAGTTACAATTTATTTTGACTTGTAATTATTTAAGTTAAAATTAGTTTAACTAATTCTATTGATGGAGGAACTAGTGAGAGGTTGAGTGAATTAAATTTGATTTAATTCACATGCAATGATCAATTAGATAACTGATAATTTTCTAAAAATAACTCATGCATGTTAGTTCTGAGGAAGACCCAATTGAGATTGGAGTTAAAGGGAAGTATACTATTAGTTGTATAATTATAAAATTGTATAGGTGGTGCATGGAGTCAGTGAAAGGACTTAGATGTATTAAAAAATCATTATTGGGTAATTTCCTAATTAATATGGTCTCAATTTCCCCAGGGACTAAGCAAGAAAGGAAGGGAATTTAGAGGCAATAAATTGGTTAAGTATTGAACCAAGAAGGCCTAGGATAGAGTGAGACAGTCAGAGATAGTGCAGAGATATCTCAAGCCCAAGAAAAGAATTTTATTGTTTTATATTCTTGCTTATGCAATATACAAATAGCGAGATTTTTAATTGAGGATTTCCCAGATAAATTTTTGTGTTGTGTGATTGAAATTATTTCTTTTTCTTGTTCATCTGATTGTGTGATCATAATTGGTTTCCACAATTTGTAGAATAGATTCAAGAATTTTTTTTTAGCATATTACAAGATCAGTTGAATCTATGTGGATTTTCTACAATTTGGCCAGCCTAACCATATCTTGGCTCATCTGGTTTACTTCATAGCACATATTTGGTCATGTATTCACAAGATACATAAGTGAACCCACTAATTTCTAGTAGATGGTAGCATTCACCTCTTCACTTGAAGTGACAGTCTCCTTCCTCTAGTTGGTCGATAAAGGTGTCTCCATGGGCTTACAACTCTCCATGCAGAATATTTGTAGTATCTCGGTGGCATACTTACCTTGAGACACAAAATTTTTTGCATCGCCTTGCCATACTTCCAACCCAAGGAAGTAGTGCATGAGACACATGTCTTTCATTTCAAATTCCCTTCCAAGGTCCTCCTTGCAATATCTGATCAACTTCTCATCACCGGTTAAAATAAAATCATCAACATATAAGACAATAATAAGAAATTTACCTTCTACCAAGACGTGATAGAGGTTCAAATCCGCTTCAATTTTTGTAAGGCCCAAACTAGTGAGATAATTGTCAATCCTAGTGTACTAAGCACGAGGTGCCTGTTTGAGACTGTACAATGCTCGCTTGAGTCTGCACATATGAGACTCCTGATCAAATGTCTCAAAACCTTCTGGTTCCACAATGTACACCTCCTCCTCAATAACCCCATTGATAAATGTTGTTTTTACATCCATTTAGTGGATCTTCCACCCCATCTATGCAACTAATGCTAGAATTGATATAATGGATGCATACCTTACTACGTGAGAAAAGGTTTCCTCATATTCAATTCCCTCAACTTGAGAGTAACCTTGGCCAAAAACATGGCCTTATAATTATCTATTCTTCCATCTTCTACATGATTAACCTTGAAGTTCCATCTTGAACCGACAATTGATTTATCTGTTGGTCTTGGGACCACTTCCTAAACATTTTTCCTTACAATGGATTCATACTCTTCCACCATTGCATCAACCCATACAATTTTCTCTACTACTTCCTTGAAAGAGGATGGCTTAGTATCTACAAGCTTAGTTATTAGATCCATGTAGTCAGTGTACCTCTTAGGTGACTTCCTTTTTCTGTGCAAATTTGAAGGAGCTACCACATTCTCCCTCACATCCTGCACAAGTCTATAAACTTCCCTAGTTATTTTCATGTCTTCTATGGATGAATTTTCTTGAGTGGATGTACCACTCTCTTCTCCTCAATTTTTTCTCACTCCACAACTTCTTGAGGATCCTCCTTTAGAGCTAAAATCTTCTCTTCTGGTGGGATCTGAAGCCCCCTCTCAAGAGAGAACCACATAGATTTATCTTCATCAAAATTTACATCACTTTGCACAACTATCATTTCGAGGGAAGGTAAGTACACATGGTAGTTGTGTGTAGTTTCTATGTAACCCAAAAATACCCCCAAATCCATTGTTGGCTCAAGATTCTTCCTTGATTATTTGGAGACATGGCAGTAAAAAAAGGCTCCAAAAATCATGAAGTTCTACCCATTTGAATTTCTACCTGAGAAATCCTCCCTCGTTGTTGAAAAATGCAACAAGAAAGTCTCAATTTGATTTTTCCTTAGTCAAATTGAGAAAATTTGAAATTCCACATCAGGAGACAACTTGGAGGAAGTTAACTTTTGTTACATGGATCTTGTTACTCTGTTAGCTCAGTAAATTTGACTTAGAGGAGTTGGAGTTCAGTTAAGCATGTGTGATTGCTAAATTTTAGTAATCCAGTTCAGTTATATCTAATTGAGTTCAATTAAACTAGTTATAACCGTTGGAGGAACTAGTGGAAGGTCAGTTTTGTAGTGGGACAACATTATAACTCAGTGATCATCTAGATAACTGATCAAACAACCCAAAATATCTAGTGCATGTAGAGAATTCGAGTTCCCCAATTGTGGTGGATATTCCAAGGTAGCGTAACATCAATTTTAGACTAGTCTTGAGTTTATAGGTGTTGCATGCAATCAGATGATCAACCTTGGGAAATGAGCAATAATTTTGGAGGAATTTCCTAAATAATAGGGGAATAATTTCTTAGGAATTGCGCAAAGAAGTAGGGGCTCAAGCAGAGGAAAAAATTGACGAAGTTTGGGTCAGAACTTCTATGTGAGCAGAGAGATAGGTTATTCACTTGCAAGTTGAGCTCAGAGTGACCTAACAATTGTAATACATATCTATTTATAAGATTAATGCAAGAAGGAAAATGCGTTTTTAGCATATTGATTTCCCCTGGAAAAATAATGTGTACATGTGTGTTATTTATGATTGCATGTTTGGGATTGATGTTTTGAAATGTGAATTGAATTCCATAGAGCAATAGAGTAGGATTGTGTATTGTGATTTTGATTAAAACTTCATGACCAATAGCAATTCTACACCATAATATTTCTACATGGTATCAGAGTAGGATTCACATTAGAGCATGAATTTTGAAGTTGTTTCTTAGGAGGATTGAATTTCCAGTTTAGTGTTGCAGGATCTCTTCAAAGTTGGGAAGATGACCTTCAATGGGATGAGACTAGAGTATGCCTTGGAATGTAGCTCTAATTTCATTTCATGGAAGGATCACATGGAGGCATTGTTGGATGACAATGGATTGCTACAATATGTCAAGAAATATATTGAAAAAGCACAAACAAATGATGCACATAACATAGCCCAATGGAAGAAAGATGTATCCAAGGCAAGGAGAATATTCTTGGAGGGAGTGTGGGGCCACATTGTATCAAATATCCACGGGAAAGAAACTCCTTTTGCAATTTGGAAAGCATTGACAAAATTTATGGAGAATAGTAGCAACCACAAGAAGCTGGCACTCAAGGATGAAATTCAAAATAGAAAGATGCAGAAGAATGACACTATTTTGCAGTAACTGAGCATGTTCACATAAGTTTGTCATGAACTTGGCGGGGTTAGTTTAAAGGTTGCAGAAGATGACTTGGTAAGTCTAGTTCTTCTAGGCCTTCCAAAAATTTGGCATAGCTACCAAGACTCAATGAACGGGAGGGAGAAATTCCTGAATTGAGAACAATTATGGTTCGATTTGGTACAAGAGGAGATAAGGAGGAACACTAGAGATAGGAATTCATCCAAGGGAAAGGATGAAGAAAAATTTGCATTGGTTGCAAAGGAAAAGAAGGGACAATGGAAGAAATATCAAACCAAACTAGAATCTAGCCAAGAGGGTAAGAAGAAATATTTTTCCAAAATAAAATGCATCAATAGTCATGAATTCAGGAACTATGCCATGAAGTGTCCACACAAAAAGTCGAGCAAGATGAACTTAGGAGGAGTAGCACGTGAAGCCTTGGCTCCACAATTTGATCTTGACTTCACCCATATCACATGCATGGTGAACACAATGATGGGGAGCATATGGTACTTGGAGTTAGGTGCATCGTTGTAGATGATAGGGTATATATATTTTTTCAGTGACCTAGAGGAGAAATATTTCCATATGCACAACGATATGGTGGATGATGGAAGGTACAATGTGAATTGGATTGGTACAGTCACCTTTTAGAGAGATTCTGGATCTCCTCTCAGACTCAAGGATGTCATATTCGTTCCATGCCTAAAGAAAAATCTCATCTATGTCACAGTTTTGGAAGACCATGGTTATGATGTGATCTTCAGCAAAGGAAAATCATTCTTGAGACACATAGCCACATGAAAAGTGAAGTAGATTGGGGTTTTGGGTTCGATATGGACCTTCAGGGTTAAGCATGCAATAAAAAAAAGTAGTATAAGGCCAGATTTGTGGCCAAGTGATACTCTCAAGTTGAGGGAATTGACTATGAGGAGACCTTTCTCTTGTAGCAATGTATTTATCCATTAGATCAATTCTGGCACTGACTACGTAGATGAGATGAAAGATCCACTAGATGATGTAAAAGAAACATTTCTCAATGGGGTTATTACTCAGTTAGCTTATTAAATTTGAGTTATTGAAGATGTAAATTTGATTTAGACTAGTCTTGAGTGTACATGTGTTGCATGCAGTCAGATAATCAACCTTGGGAACTGCACAAGCATTTTGGAGGAATGTCCTAAAGAATAAGAGCCATTTCTTAGGAATTACGCAAGGAAATTGGGGCTCAATAAGAGGCATAAATTAAATAAGTCTGGGTTAGAGCTTCTTAGTGAGAAGAGAGATAGGTTATTCACTTGCAAGTTGAGATAAGATTGAGATAACATTGTAATACGTCTCTATTCATCATATTAATGCAAGTAAGCGAAGGGGTTTTTAGTAGATTGCTTTCACCTGGAAAAGTACTGCGCGTAGGTGTGTTATTTTTCATTTCATGTTTGTGATTGATGTTCTCAATTATGAATTGAATTCCACAAAGTAGTAGAGGAGGATTATCTCTTGTGATTTTGATTAAAACTTCATGATCAGTAACAATTCTACACCATAGTTTCGACATCCATTGTAATCATACCAAGAATCCGATGAGGACTCCAGTTCTGAAATTAGAGTGTTGTGCTACATGCCTCTGCCCACAAATGTAGTGGTATTCCATTATCATGCAACATAGTTCTCAAAACTCCCACAATGTTATGGTTCTTTCTCTTAGGTACCTCATTATGTTGTGGATTGTGGGGTGTTGTCAAATCTGTTCGAATTCCTTATTTTGCGCATAAATTATTGAATTCATTCGAAATATAATCACCTCCCTTATCTCTCATGAGAACCTTCACCTTCTTGTTGGTTTCTTTCTCAACCTGTGCCTTGAATTCTGCGAACTTGGAGAATGTATCATATTTCTTCCACAATAAGAAGATCCAACACTTCCTTTATAAGTCATCAATAAAAATGACAAAATATTTATGTCTGGTAGTGGAGGTTGCCGATAAAGGTGCACAGACATCAGAGTGGATCCTTTCCAATATTACATGTGCTTTGCTGTCTTGATCATGGAATGAAAATTTTACATACTTCCCCAAGGTACATCCTTTGCAAACATCTTGATGTTCAAGTACTCCTTTCAGGAGGCCAATGGTGTTTTGCTGCATAATATTCAAGGCACCATGATGAAAATGACCAATTATTTTGTGCCAATGTTCACTGACATCGCGACTCAACACTTTCTTTGACTTACTGCTTAATGCAAAAAAATCTTCCACATATATCTTATACTGGTTCTTCACACAAACTCTGATCTGCTTCACCTGTCTTGTGGCTATGTGTCTCAAGAATGATTTCCCTTTGTTGAAGATCACATCATAACCACGGTCTTCCAAAACTACAACAAAGGTGATATTTTTCTTTATTCCTAGAAAAAACATGACATCCTTGAGTCTGAGAGGGGATACATACTCCCTATGAAAGGTAAATGTACCGATCTCGATCATGCTGTACCTTCTGTCACCCACCAACTCGATGTTCATATGGAGATCTTTCTCCTCTAGGTCACTGAAAAAATCTCTACACCCTACCATGTGGAACAATGAACTTGAGTCCACATACGACATGCTCCCCATTAGTGTGCTCATCATGCATGCGATAAGGGTGAAGTCAAGCTCAAACTATGAAGCCAAGGCTTCCCCTGCTAGTCCTATTGAGGTCTTCTTTCTCAAATTTTTTTGTGGACACTTCGTGGCATAGTGCTCAAATTCATGACAATTGAAGCATTTTATTTTGGACAAATATTTCTTCTTACCCCCTTTGCTGGATTCTTGTTTGGTTTGAGATTTATTCCCTTTTCCCTTCTTCCCCTTTCCAACCAATGCAATTTTTTCTTCATCCTAGCCCTTGGACGAAGTCCTGTCTCTAGTGTTCCGCCTGATTTTCTCTTGTATGAAATCAGACAATAAGCATTCCAAATATGGTAATTTCTCCCTCCCATTCACCGAGTCTCTAGAAGAGCTAGGCTTACCAAGTCATATTCTAAAAAATTTACACCAACCTCACCAAGTTCATCAAGATATTTTGTGAATCTACTCAGATACTGTAGAATAATTTCATTCTTTTACATCTTGATATTTGAAAGTTTATCCTTGAGCGCCAGCTTCCTATGGTCACTACTAATCTCGAACGATTCTATCTGTGCTTTCCACATTATGAAAGGAGTTTATTTCCCATGGATATTTTAGACAATGTGGTCTCAAAATCCCTCCAAGATTATTCTCCTCACCTTGGATACATATTTATTCCATTGGCCTAGGTTCTGTGCATCAAATTCCTGTGGTTTTGCAATATCTGTCTTAACATATTGTAGCAATCCATTTCCATCCAAGAACGCCCCCATGCAATCCTTCCATGCAATGAAATTACAGCTACCTTCCACACAATACTCTAGTATCATCCCGTTGAAGGTGATATTCCCAAATACGAAGAGATCCTGCTACACTGAAATGAAAATTCGATCCTCTTGAGAAAAAACTTCGAAATTCCTGTTCAAATGTGAATCCCGCTTCGATACCATGTCAAAATTATGGTATATATTTGTTACTACTCATGAATTTTTAATCAAAATCACAAGACGCAATCCTACTCCATTTCTCCACAGAATTCAAGTCACAATTTAGAACATCAATCATAAACATGCAATGAGAAATAACACACATGCACCCAATATTTTTCTAGGGGAAAGAAATTTGCTAAAAACCCCTTTGCCTGCTTGCATTAATATGATGAATAGAGATGTATTATAATTTTTAGCTCAATCTGATCTCAAATTGCAAGTGAATAACCTATCTCTCTTCTCACTGAGAAGCTCTGACCGAAACTTACTGAATTTTTTTCTCTTCTTGAGCCCATATTTCTTTGTGAAATTCCTGAGGAATTATGCCACTATTATTGAGGAAATTCATCCAGAATGTTGTAGGTTTTAACCCTGTACATAAATTACCTGCAAACGAATTCTTAACACATAAAATATATATTGGCGAGAACATAAAATATAAAAAAAATATACATAGATATTTTCCCCTGGATCCAAAAACTCGGACTACCAGATTGATTTTTATTTATTTTCCATTTAGTGTTACAATACATATATATACATGCTGAAGGATTCATAAACCCCAATCCATTAACCCTAGATTAGAACATAACCCTAGTTCCCTTGACTAGATCTATAAAATACCATAGACATAAAACCATCATGCCCAAAACCATGTGAAAAACCCAAGCAAAAAACCATAGGTAGGTCCACCCACCTAATATAGGGTCAAATTTTTTTTCCCGAGGCGTGTTGGTCACTTTAATTGCTTATTAATTTAAACAATCAAGTGCTACAAAAATTGTCAACCCAGGGAAGTTTGTTTATTTCAAAGGAAATCACACACTGTATATGCTCAATCTCAAAAGCAATGAAAATTTGTAGTAAGAATTACACTAATCACACCTTGCTTCAAAAAAACTGAAGTTCTATCTTGAGTTACGAAAAAAGCAATCTTTCTATTGCATACAATTATCAGAAGAATCCTAGATTACATTAAGAAAAGAAAAATCTAGGAAAAGAAATCAATCTGCAGAAGAAAAGACCAATTATGCTATAATAGAGAACATGACTCTATTCCCCAAGTAGGAATCTTCAGCACTTGTCTCTGACTACCACGCTTTCAAAAAATCATTCTGTAAACAAGATTACCAATTGAATTAATCAACGATTACCTAGGAATGAATTACATGAAAACAATGCGACAATCAATGGAAACATAGTTTCAGCAATAGATAACAGAGTTTCAATAACGCATAAATGGTTTCAGCGAGATAGAGTTTTAACAAGGCGTAAAGGAAAATAACAATTAACACACTACAAAAATTAATGGGTGAATCTTGTGAGGAAGGTGGGCCCTTTCCTTGTCACAAGATTCCCTAGAAGAAGGAATTAAAACGAAATGCTCCAAACAATATTTTATTCATCTGTCAAGTGTAACATATTACAAACAATGTCCACATTCCTTCTCTGTAATTCCCTTTCAAACCAAAACCTTTCGTAATCTCTAATGTTCTCTAATGCTGATGTCTCCTCTTTTTAAAGAGGAGACATCTATTACATAATTAGTCACATCATAGAAATCCTATTCTTAACCCGATATGATCTTCTATACTGAAATAGGATATTCTGTTCTTCCATAGAAAAATGCTGTTACAATGGTTATGATAGTATTGGCTCTAAGGTGCAATTGTTACAGTCAGTGTAACAACTCCTTTTATTATCCTTTCTTATTGCTATCGTGCTTGAAATACCACTTCAGAATCACAAATCACGGGCTGTTTCAACAACAAGATTTGTGTACTATTTTGACTGTTTCAGCAACGCGGTCTCATGATGAATTAACTGCAGTATTTAAACTGTTTCAACAACTATATATTTTCGATTAATGGTTAAATATGAAAGTAATTTAAAATTACATGTAAAACAAATTAAACATATAGTAAAGAGAAGAAACGTTATATACCTTTGGAAGAATAAATGAAAGTGATAATATAGGCTTAAATATGGACTGGAAAAGAGTGGAATGATAGAAAAATTTATGATAAAAAAGGTACATTATAGGGTCCTGACATCCCCCCCAACTAAAAAGGTTGCATGTCCTCAGGAAACTTCAATCTGAATCAGAGTCTGGATACTGGCTTTTGGCATGCAAGTTACTTAGGCAGTAGCTATGGAAGGTACTGTCTGTTGAAGCTCTGAAACCTTGGACATTTTTTAGCTTTTGCCAAGCTGCTGCTTCATCCTTTTTGGCCAACCTATGATGAGCATGATATTCCTCTGTTGGCATCCACATAATAGGAAAATGAAAGTGATACCCTATCCATTTTTCAGCACATTGCTGGACACATTTAATGTAGTTGGGTATCATAGAGAATGCAATTTCAAGATTAGTAGGACTGAAAGGATTGTACTCCTGCTTTTCCTTAGAATATTGTTGCCAAAACATGTTATTTTCTCTTAAGGCAGCAGTTTCTTTGGCCTTAATAAAATGTTGACATTCTTGGAGTACTGATACCTGTAATTTCCATATGTGTTCAGTCATCCCTGGTTTCTTCAGAAATTGATAATATTCTGCCACAAAGATGGCAGGGTTTTGTGGTTCTGGCTGTATCCAGAGAAGACGATTATCTTCATTATGTCTGACTGCTAGAAAATAAGTCTTCCACGTAATATGATTAGCAAGGAAAGAGGCAAATGCTCAGATCTGAATGTCGCCAACAAGAGGGTTAAGATTAAACCTTCTGTTTTCAGGAATGGCTTCATTATGAAGATACAAATCACATAGTAAGTGCTGGTCACTGGTAGAGGCTTCTGCAAATGTTTTCACAAACTGTTCGGATGTAAGCACCTCATGGGGTCTTCCATCTTTGATTGATTTCATATGAAAGAAATCAAGGCGCTCTGTGAGGAATAGAGAGTAATTTAGAGATGGTTTCCTGGCAGCCAATAAATTTTGTACCAAATAAAAAATGAGGAGCAATTTTCCTTTTAACTCTTTATTCTGCTTCTTATGGGTGCAATATTGTTGGAGTGTTTGCTCCAAGATCTCCCAGTTTGAATATATATGATACTGCCAAACTAATTTATGCTGTTGCAAGATTTTATCTTGCGAAATGGCATACTGTTTCCTCCACTTGTTCATTATTTCCAGCTCATCCCATGGTTGAGTTTGTGTTTCAGCATTGCAAGTGGTAGGCTGAGGTATAGTCTGAGTAGCAGAATCAGTTACAGTAGGGCAGGGTACTTGTAAATTAGCTTCTTTTTATGAAATTTTTGAAGGCCCTACTGGTTCTTGTGTAACAGTAGGGCATTCCTCTTTGAACGCAGAAGACGTAGATTATCCCGACATTGGGATTTGAAGTACTTTATATCCTTCTTGATGATAAATATTCCCACATTGGCTATACATGTATTCCTTATTTTGATCATTTTCTTTGTCTTTTTCTGCCATGGATGCTGCGTGAGCTAAGGTATACAAATTAAGCTCCTTTTCATAGGCTTCCCTTGCCATTACCAATTCTTGCTTGTAGGCTTCCAGTTCTGATCTTAGAAACTTGTTTTCTTGTAAGAGGGAAGCTAGGGTGACTGGATTTTGTGTAACAGTCACAGTCTCAGTAACTAGTTTTTGTGTAACAACTACTGAATGAGTAGTTGGTTCTTGTGTGATAGCTACGTGATGTGCAACATCCTGGGCATCTAGTTCTTGAACGTCAACAGCTGGTTCTTGTGTTGCAACTGTAGCTGGTTCTTGTGTGGCAGCTATAGCTAGTTCTTGTGTGACAGCTACTAAATGAGTAGCTAGTTCTTGTGTGACAGCTACTTGTTCTGAAGGAGATGATGTCGTAGAACCTTGGGCATCTGGTTCTTGTGTTTCAGTGCCCGTGGGTGAGACAGGTAAAGATTCCGGGACTTGGGTCTGTGGTGGAGTATGGGCGTTTAGACGAATAGGTTGAGAATTTAGGATAGTGGCAACAGTTGCTGCTTCGGTTGACACCCTCATTCATCTTCTGGGTAAAAAGGCAGGGAAAGTAGTGGTTCGCTTTCTTTTATGAGTGGATTTTTTCTAAGGGGGAGGGCTATTAGAGGAAGTGGCTGCTTTGGTTGCAGCCTTTGTTCGTCTTTGTGATAGAAAAGGGGTCGTGGTTTGCCTTTTTCTTTTTAGAGTAGAGATGGGAAGGCTATCTTGAGAATCATCACTAGGGATATGAAAAATAGGATCAGATGATTCTGCCAAATTTTGGGATGGAGTTGGTATGATAGGAGGGGAATTGGATCAATTGGTTCTGCGGGTGGAATTTCTGGATGGTCAGGGGTGTTCTGTGGTTGCTGTTCTTCGGGATTTTCAGTAATTTCCTGAGGATTTTCAGCAACTTGCTGAGGGTCTATGGGTAGATTGTTTAAGGGAAGGTTTTGTTGAGAAAAACCTTTTTGGATTAGTAACTGGATGAGACGATGATGGGTGAGAGAAAGGAGGGGGAATTTTACCCGTCTACAATAATACGACATATTTTTCAGACATCGCGGTAAATAATAAGGAATATTCAACAGTATACCATGTCGTAAATGATTTAACAAGACAAAATCATGCTGGTAAACTACCTGGTAGTGGCCTTCACAAGTGAGGTAATGTTTAACAAAATCTGAAACTTTCGGCCAAGGAGGCGGCAACGAGTTGAGTCGGACACCTCGGCCTTTAGGCTCAACTTGTTCTCCTGGCAGGAGAAAATCCAACTGTGCATTAAGAATGATATGTTTCTGGTTGAACCATCGAATGCCTGTGACAGGGAGGCCTGAAGCCTGTGCTATGTCACCCTTTGAGAATGGAATCCGAACTCCTTGAACTATAGAATGATCTTCCTGAAGATTTCATGCAAATTCAAGAACCTGTTGTGGATCAAATTCTTGAAGCCTCTGAAAATATCCTACCTAGCCTGCCTGCTGAAAAATATGGTATAGCTCTGGGTATAATTCGAGTAGGGTTAGCATGCCAGGTTCATGTCGAGTAGCAGGTCCTCCCATAGCTAATCAGCTTTGGTAAAATGCACAGTCAAAGAGCCAAGTTACCACACTCGAACAGACTAAGTTTTATGAACGAGAACATGGAATGATGGTGAAAATATGAGGTAATAAGTAAGAAAAATGATGGTAATCGACTTGTTGTGAAATGATGGCATAGAGTTTCGATATTCCCCCCCAACTACAGTTGAAATGATATCTTTAAGTGTGTGGGGATTGTGGTGATAATAAACGAAATATTCTCATTAACCATAGTTTAATTGTACTTACATATAAAATTTATATACCTCATGTTTACCTTTAATTCGTACTTCGAAAAATATAGTGCTTTCTCATAATAGATCGACAATAGTTATGGAAGAAACTTTGGAAGCTTTTTGAAACATGAGGGAGATTGTATTAGAGGTCTGTTTAATCATAGGAGAAGGTAGTGAAAGGACAGGATTAGCATAAGAAATAAGAGAAGTGAGAATGAAAGAATTGAAAAAGATGGTTTCATGACAGAAAATGCTGCATAGTGATGTCTTTGGAGAAAGGAATGGTGTTTCAGCAACGAGAAAAATGGATGAAATGCGGTTGAAAAGTGGTGTTTTAGCAATGTAAAAAAAAAGGGGGAAATTTTTTGCTGAAGAATGGTGTTTTAGCACTGTGAAAAATAGGGAAAATGACATGAAAAGGGAAAAAGGAATGAAGGGAATTAATGATGAAATGTTACTGGAAGATAGGGAAATGAACTATGAATGGGTTGAAGTGAGAGGAGAAATGCTTCTAAAAATGAAGCTTGAATCTGCTTGTGGTGAAATTGTACTTTCTTGGTAAGCCTTTCCTGAATCAAGAATCTGCAAAATAATCAATTGTAACATGCCAGCCCTTGACAGGGATTATTAGTTAAGAAATCTAATTCTAATGCTAAAAAATAAAATTCAGAAAAATTAAATGCAATGAGGAGTAGAAGGCTCCCCTAAAAAGAGATAATGTGCATCTACCATGCAAGTAGCCTTAAAATCTTCTTTGGAAATAGGGGGCTGGTACAGACGAAGCCGATGGCCATTTACTAATATCAGTGTTTTAGAGTCAGCAATTGTTAGGAGCCTTACTGTTCCATTGGGAAAAATAGTATCTATTTCATAAGGACCCAGCCATCTTACGTAGCTTCCCTTGAAAGTTTTCAAACCGAGAGTCATTCAATAAAGCCCAATTACCTTTTTGGAATTGCTTGTGCTTGATGATTTTATCATGCCATTTTGTTCTCTGTTGTTGGATCAAAGTTGTCTGATGAATGGCATCTAATTTTTTTTCATCCAATTCATGAAGCTGTTGCAACTTGGCTGTCTGTGCATCAGTCAAATCAAGGCTAACAGCTAAAGCAATCCTGAAGGTTTTAATTTCAAATTCCACAGGAAAAACAACACTTTTACCATAAACCAATTCATAGGGGGAAAATCCTGTAGTATTTCTCCAGGTAGTTCTATAAGCCCATAGTGCTTCAGGGAGCCTTTGAGACCAATCCTTCTAGTTTTCCTTCACTTTTTTTGTTAGAATGGATTCTATTACTTTGTTTGTACTTTCCACTTGCCCATTGGCTTGGGGGTGGTATGGTGTAGTCATTCTATGATGAATATGATATTTCTGAACGGTGGCTTTAAATCCATGAGAATTGAAAGGAGGTTCTCCATCTGTAACTAACTCTCTAGGCACTCCAAATCTAACAAAGATCTCTTTAAATAGGAAAGCTAGGACAACTTCTTCATTATCTCTAAGGAGTGCTTTAACCTCTAGCCATTTATTCATATAATCTGTGCAAACCAATATATAAACTCTTTGATTGGATGGAGGATTAATGGGTCCTATAAAGTCTAAGGCCCATCTTTCAAATGGTTTAAGTATTCCCTGGGGGTTTAATGGAATTTCATCTCTATGATTAGGTTGACCCATTCTCTGATAGCTATCACAGGCGCGTACGTATTTCTTTGCATATTTAAAGAGTGAGGGCCAATAATAACCCATCCTAATAATTTTATGTGCCGTTCTCTTATTAGCAAAATGCCCTCCACAAGAGCCATCATGACAAGATTTTAGTACATCATAAGCCTCATCTTCTCTAATGCATCTTCGGATTTCATGTTCAAGTCCTGTGTAGAAAAGACACCCACTTATCTAGCTATATCGAGCACTTTGTTGAATGATTTTTCTTTTCTCTCGATGGGATAGGTGTGATGGTAACTTCCCTGCAACCAAATAATTGGCAATGTCTGCATACCATGGTGAGTGAGCAGATATTGCAAATAAATATTCATCAGGAAAGGAATCATCTATTGGAGTATTATCATCAGCTTTTAACCGAGAAAGGAAATCAACAACTACATTTTCTTTTCCTGGTTGATCTATAATTGTAATATCAAATTCTTGTAATAACAATAACCATCTGGTGACTCGAGCATTTGTGACAGATTTTTTCATTAAATACTTAGTAGCCGAGTGGTTAGTGTGGACAAAAGTAGAGTAACCAGTAATGTAATGTCGAAATTTATTAATAGCATAAATTACTGCTAAAAATTCTTTTTCGGTAACTGTGTAATTAAGCTCCACAGGAGTCATATTCTTACTAATGAAGTAGATAGCATAAGGAAGATGGTTTTCCTCTTGTCCCAAGACAGCTCCAATTGCAGTATCCGAAGCATCAGAAGATATATGAAAGGGAAGTGCCCAATCAGGTCCCCTTAAAATAGGAGTTGTAGATAACTGATGCTTGAGTTCAACAAATGCTTCCTGGGAAAGATTAGTCCACTTGAATTCAACATTTTTCATAAGTAGTACAAACAAAGGAGAAGCTATTTTGGAATTTTTTTTGATAAATCTTCTGTAATATCCTACATGTCCTAAGAAACTTCTCACATCTGCTTGTGTTTTAGGAATAGGAAGGTTCTGAATGACTTGTATTTTGGATGGATCTACCTGAATTCCTTGAGATGAAATAAAATGTCCAAGTACTACTCCTTCACTCATCATCATATGACATTTTTCGGTACTTAAGGAGAGGTGATCTTGTATACATCGTTCAAGTACTTTCTGAAGATTCTATAATGCATCCTCAAAAGACACACCATAAGGGGTAAAGTCATCCATAAATATTTCCATAGAGTCATTAATCATATCAGAAAAAATTCCTATAACTGCTCTTTGAAAGGTTGCTGGTGCATTACATAGTCCAAATGGTAGAACTCTATAAGAAAAATTTCCCCAGGGACTAGTAAAATTGGTCTTATCTTGGTCTTGGGGTGCAATTTTGATTTGATTATACCCACTAAACCCATCTAAAAAGGAGAATAATTTCTTCCCTGACAAACTATCCAACACTTGATCAATGAATGGTAAAGGAAAGTGATCCTTTTGAGTGGCTTTATTTTAAGGCTCTATAATCTACACACACTCTCCATTTCCCATTTTTCTTAGGAACTATTACCAATGGGGAAACCCATTCACTGTCAGATATAGGGTATATAAACCCTGCATTAAGCAATTTTTGAAGCTCCTCTTTAAAAATTTCCCTTAAATTAGGGTTCATTCATTGTTCAGGTTGACAGATTGGTCGAAAACCTTCCTTGATATAGATATGATGAGTACATAATTCAGGAGAGATTCCCTTCATATCTGTATAGTCCCATGCGAATGCTTCCTTATTTTCAAGAAGTAACTTCATTAATTGTTGTGTTTCAGCAACTGTCAAATTGGGGTTTATGTTTAGTGTTTTGCGAGGTTCAACTTCTACAGGTATACTTTTAGAAGAGATGGTGGTTGATGTTTGAGAAATATCTTAAAGTTTAGGCTTTTCCTGGGTATCCGATTTCAAAAGTGCAGCCAGCTGATTATGTGTTTCTGGAGTAACAGAGGAGGGTTCACAAATAAAGTTATTAATTACCTCGTCCTCAGTGGTATCTTTAAGGCTTAAAGCTTGTCCGATAGTCAAAATAGGTTGAGTAGCATGATCATCATAGTCCATCCATACATAATTATCATTATTAATCATGGGTGTAGCGTGAGGGTAGAGAGTAAGCTGCTTAGTTTCATATCCATTGGAAATTGTCATTGAACTAGATCTACAGCTGATAAAGGCATCGGCTATGGCTAACCAGGGCCTTCCCAAAATTAAAGGATGTCCCCCCAACTTTGTTTTAGTCTGTAACACCACAAAGTTGGCTGGGTAATTCCAGGATTCAACTGAGATGATTAGGTCTTCAATAACTCCTTCTGGTTTGATTATAGAACGGTCAGCTAACTCTAGAGTGGTTGGTGTATCTCTGATTACGTTATTTAGCTGTAAGAGTTTTGAAGTTTCAAGGGTCATAATATTTATAGCAGCACCTAAATATACCAGAACTCGGGGAATTATTGTTTTTCCAATTTGCACTGTGACAGTAGGATGGCCGGGATCACTATATTTAACTGGGGGAGCTATACCGGACATTAATGCAGATAGATCACCCATAACATGAACTGTAAGGGGATCTTTATCTTTCCTACCGGGTTTCTTAACACAAATATCTCTCATCATTCTAGCATAAATTGGTACATCTCTTAGTGCTTGTAAGAGTGGAATTTTAACATAAAGGTTCTGTAATTCCCTTAGAATATTGAAAGCAGGTGGCTCAGGCATTTTAGTTAAAGCTAAATGCTCAGGGAATGGTGGTTCTGCTGTTCCAGTACCCTTATTAGAGGGTGGTGGTACCTCTTCATGTGAGTCATGTTTTTCTGTTTCTTCTTTATCAGAATCGGAAGAGGTAACGTCATCAATAATGGGTTCAACTAATTTCCTAGAGAGAAAATGAATATCATTGCATTGTGTAGGGAAAACATGAAGTATAGGCTGGTTTTGAATATCAATAACTTTCACAGCTTTATTATTAGGGTTAGGGTTTGGTTGTACAGGTAGCTGGGGTCTCATCATTTGATTATTTGGTGGAGCACCTGATGGTAGAGGGAGTGGTTGCTGAAATTGAGGAAATTGATTTGGAAACGGGAGTTGTTGACCCCTCCAATTTGGATTCCACTGGTTAAAGTAAGATTGTTGTTGTGGAGGCCAAGGAGTCCACATTGATGGCTCTACAAAGGGAGGGTTTGTTTTTTGCATGGGTGGGTAGTTCATTTGATTGAAGGGCGGGTATTGCATTTGATTAAAGGGGGGGGGGGGGTAATTTGCTTGACTAAAAGAAGGATAAGTATTCCAACAATTAGAAGATGTAAATGGCATATTAGAGTTTATAACTTGTCCTCGCGGTTGCCATTGCCTTCTCTGTGTCAACAGATAGACCACTTCAGCTTCTTCTTCGGTTGGTTGCAATGCTGCTTTTATTCCTAGTAAAGAAGGGCATTGTTGCGTTTCATGATGCTTCTCACAAAGGGTGAAAATTGGAACTTTTTCCAATGGGCATTCCCTTAGTGGATGTTTATCTCTGCATTTGGGGCAAAAGACAGACAAGGATGCTTCTGCTTTGACTTGTTTCTTCTTAACCTGCAAGGTGTTAATCTGTGAAGAAAAAGAACTTGACATTTCAGTTTTGAATTCCTCAAGTACATTACCTATTTTAGCTCTTGTTGCTCCTCCACTGACTAATTTTTGAACTCTTGAATATGTGGTATCCCTGCTGTTTGACCTGTTCCTTCAGCTCCTCTTGAACATCTTTTGCAAAGGTTAACAATTTCATCATATGATTCTTTAGATATGTCCCATTTACCAAGCATATTTAGCATATCTAGACAGTCATCCCTTACTCCTTTTAATAATATTGTTTTAAGAATATCTTTACTTACATTGGGATGATTGGATCTCTGCAAATTATATTGTAGTCTTTCCACAAAGTCCTCTAGATGCTCGTCCTCCTTTTGTACCATCTTAAATAGTTCCTCTCTTTTTTCTCTCGTCTGGCAGTAGTCTTGATATTTGAGAAGAAATTTCTGTTTTATCTGATCTTAAGTTATGATTACATGGCCTCCAAGAGTCATGAACCATATTAGTGTGTTTCTTTTTAATGTTGCTAGAAATAACTTCAATTTTTGGGCATTGCTAATGTAATCGTAACTTTTGCATAATATATCAAATTCGAAGAGAAATTCATCAGGATCTTTAGAAGATAAACCATGAAAGTTAGGTAAAGTTGAAAGTGGGATATTCTTCATGGGGTTTGCTCCTCTAGGGAGATCACCAATAGGGAACCCCAAGGTAGAGAGAGAATTCTCATCTTTTCCCTCTCCTTCAGGATCTACTTGTCCTCCACCAAAGAATCCTTCGTTGTTCCCCTCCATTGCTTGGTCTCCTACTGCACTTGCTCGATCCTCAATGTTTTCTACTGGCTCCTCAATGTTTTATGCTGGCTCTTCAACGTTTTCTGCTGGCTCTTCAATGCTTTTTGATGGCTCCTCAATGTTTTCTGTTGGCTCTTCAACACTTTCTACTGGCTCCTCAGCGTTTTTAGGGCTCACAATTTCTTCTGTTTCGTAGTTCGATTGAGGGGAATGTTGAGGCTTTGGCCTTCGAGAGCTTAGCCTCTGAGAAGATTCAGATTTTGATATGATCTCTTCAATAAAGGTTTTTCTTCCTCCCCTTCCTTTGCCCTTGCCACCTGTAGGGTTAGTTTTCTTGTGGGTTCCACGTCCTCTCATGCAATCTGCACATCTAAAAGAAAAAAATCAATGCTTTTGAAACTTATAATTTCCTTCCCCGACAATGGCGCCAAAATGTTGGTCACTTTAATTGCTTATTAATTTAAACAATCAAGTGCTACATAAATTGTCAACCTAGGGAAGTCTATTTATTTCAAAGGCAATCACACACTGTATATTCTCAATCTCAAAAGAAATGAAAAGTTGTAGTAAGAATTACACAAATCACACCTTGCTTCAAAAAAATTGAAGTTCTATCTTGAGTTACAGCAAAAGCAATCTTTCTATTGCACACAATTACCAGAAGAATCCTAGATTACATTAAGAAAACAACAATCTAGGAAAAGAAATCAATCTGCAGAAGAAAAGACCAATTATGCTATAACAGAGAACATGACCGTATTCCCCAAGTAGGAATCTTCAGCACCTGTCTCTGACTACCACGCTTTCACAAACTCATTCTGTAAACAAGATTACCAATTGAATTAATCAATGATTACCTAGGAATGAATTACATGAAAAAAATGTGACAATCAATGGAAACAGAGTTTCAGCAATAGATAACATAGTTTCAATAACGCATAAATGGTTTCAGTGAGACAGAGTTTAACAAGGCATAAAGGAAAATAACAATTAAAAAACTACAGAAATTAATGGGTGAATCTTGTGAGGAAGGTGGGCCCTTTCCTTATCACAAGATTCCCTTGAAGAAGGAATTAAAACGAAATGCTCAGAATAATCTTTTATTCATCTGTCAAGTGTAACATATTACAAACAATGTCCACGTTCCTTCTCTGTAATTCCCTTTCGAACTAAAACCTCCCGTAATATCTAATGTTCTCTAATGCTGATGTCTCCTATTTTTAAAGAGGAGACATCTATTACATAATTAGTTACATCATAGAAATCCTATTCTTAACCCGATCTGATCTTCTATACTGAAATAGGATATTTTGTTCTTCCATAGAAAAATGTTGTTACAATGGTTATGATAGTACTGGCTCTAAGGTGCAATTTTTATGGAAAATGTAACAACTCCTTTTCTTATCTTTTCTTGTTGTTGTCGTGCTTGAAATACTGCTTCAGAATCGCAAATCACAGGCTGTTTCAGCAACAGGATTTGCGTACTATTTTGACTGTTTCAGAAACACGGTCTCATGATGAATTAAATGCAGTATTTAAACTGTTTCAACAACTATATATTTTTGATTAATGGTTAGTAAAGAGAAGAAATGTTATATACCTTTGGAAGAATATATGAAAGTGATAATATAGGCTTTAAATATGGACTGGAAAAGAGTGGAATGATAGCAAAAGGTATGATAAAAAAGGTACATTATAGGGTCTTAACAAGGTGCTACCTAATAAGTAAATAAAATTACATCTACATGTTCCCATAGAACTTTGTAAGAACAAAATGTTGTCACTATACTTATTGAATCTCTCTAACATGTCGAGAGATTTAAATTTTACCCACAAAACATAGTAAAAAACTAAATACTAGTAACTTCCTGTGTCAACGTGTCAGATACTAGCCCACATGGATTTACATAAGAACATATACCATACTCATAGTGATAAGGCTATAAATATAAGAAAAAAACTACATATATCAGTTAAAAATAAAGAGATCATGTTTGAGCTTCTTCTGTGTCGTTCATTTGAAGCCCTTAAATGAAGAGCCAATGAAAGAAATATGTGGAGATACCATCAATCTTTTGGCTAACTTTCCAGACTCCCAAAGCTTGAGAAGAACCTGCATTAGAGAGTAATTCAACATATTTATTCCACTCCATATAAATATGGTGACAAGTAATCTGATTAAGACATTGTTCAAGCATAAGAACCTGCTCAAGAATGGGTATAAGTGTCTGAATGTAACATCGTTGCAAACCATTGAACCAATTAACAATAACCATTGAATCACAAAAAATATTCATAAAGTGTATATCATTTTCAATGAAAAATAGAAATGGAAGTTCGAGGCTAAGAAACTTCGCGTAGTTATTTTTTCCCCTCCCCAATACACTTTGATGCTTAAAAAAGTGATTTTCATGTACATAGAGGACTACCCCTCCACCACATGAACTATATTTAGCCACAACCCCATCGAAATATTCCCACGGGTATGATTGATCCACCCCTTCTTTAGTGATGAATCGAGGTACATGAATTTATTCTTCAATAGGAAGAAGCTCAAATTAAACCCAAAATTTGGCCACCACTCTCTTAGAAACTGAAGACTAATCATTAAAAATTTCGTTATTCCTGGTTGTGAAAATACCCCAACATACCATAGGAGGAATATTCCTAAAATTATTTGGGTTGGATTGATCCCACCATGAACGCCATGCTCCCCACACTGATTTCCCATCCCAATCCCTTACTCTACCCATTTGATATTTAATCATATTCTAGACATCAGGCACAAAAGGGCAATTTATGAAAATATGAGTTTGATTTTCCAGGGAAATCTTACATAGGGCACATCAACCTAGGCCCTACATACCTTGTTTAAGTAGATGATCCCAATATGGGGAATTATTTTACATCAAACACCACATAAAGAGGCGCGTGTTTGGAGGGAAATTCAACTTCAATATGTTGTCTATGTTTTTCAATATATACATAACCATATTTTAGAGTATATATCCCCTAAGTTGAGTGGACCCATCATAGTTTATCTTACTCTTCCTCATTTATTCGAATGTGAGCAGTGTTAAGGGAGAATTTATAATTTTTACAATGCTCCATGATTTCTGCAAGTAAATTTAATTGTTGTACTGAACACCAACCTTAAGCATAAGTTGATGTTTTAATAGGATTTGTAACTTGATTAACAATATACCTGCCTTGCTAATGAAGTAACTATATCATATCCATTGGAAGAAAAAAATTGTCCTTGCTCGCATTCCACGAGTCCTTCCCAATATGAGCCTTCTCCCCACATCCAACCTTCCATTCTAGACCCTCTTCTACAAACAAAAATGCAGAGAGGCCAACCTTCCAAATGATACACATCTTATGTCTCTTCTTATCAATGGAACTAAACATTCTTCGATTGAGCTGGGGTAAATATGCTTTCTGCATGCAACATTTGTCCATAATAATTTTTTTGTGATAGTTCTCCACCAAACCTTAGTAGCAAGAGCGTTTACAAAGGAGGGTAGGTCCTTAATAACCCATGCCTCCCCAAATATTTGGTAATGAGATTTTGTCCCATATGACCCATGGAAACATTCTTCTGTGGTTGTGACCTAGCTAAATAAATATGCTACATAGTTTGAAAATTAATGACATAATTCCTACTGGAATCTAAGACAATGACATCCAAAAGACATGAATAACGCCTAAAATAGATCTAATTAACATCAACCTCCCTACTCTATATAGCTATTTGAAACTCCATGAATTAAACGTTTTCTCTATTTTAACTATTGGCCACTACCAGTCCATTTTGCTATAATCATTTGGGTTCCTGAAGAATCCCAAGTACTTCAAACCCTTCTCCAAGTCCCTTGAGATGATAGGAAAAATAGTATGAGCATAATCCGGTTCATCCCTAGATAGTCCATGAAGAGTAATTGATGACCTATGATCATTTAACATCATACCCATGGCCTTCTGAAACAAATTAAATGTTGAATTAATTAAAGCCATGTCTCTATGAGAACCATTACTAAATAGAAGGGAAAAATCAACAAACAAAATGTGGGTGACAGTCAGGTTTTAGTAATACAAAAACCACTGAGATTACCCCTTCTCTTAGCGTACTTTAAAAGTCTACTAATACCATCTTCAACCAATAATAACATCAATGAAAAGAGAGAAAATCCTTTCCTGAGACCCATTTAACTTTGGAATAAATTTGAGTCAGAGTCATTAATAAGAATTGCAAAAGAAACCGATGTCAAGCAACTCATAATCCAATTAATGAAAGGTACTTCAAAACCTAGATGTGTCAACAACAACCTGATGTAGTTCCAACTTACACAATAAAAATCCTTCAATAAGTTAATATTTATGACTACAACCTCTTTCTTCCATGAATTTATACCATGGAGGATCTCCTGGGACACCCTAATGGCTTTGTGAATTTTCCCATCTTCCAAAAAATCAAACTTTTCACTGGATATATGGTCACCTAGGATAGATTTCAATCTATTGGAAATGATATTATGTGTGAAATTACATAGAGATATAGATCTTAAATCATTGAAGGAGAGAGGGGTGTCCAACTTAGGAACGAGAGTAATAAATGCATAATTAAAAGAATGAAAAATCAAGCCAGTAGATCGTGATTCCTCTATGACTCCAAGGAGATCGTTTCTAATTTTCTTATAAAGTCCCAGGTAGAACTCCACGATCGACCCATCCGACATCAAGCTTTTGTATTTCTGGAAGCCATGGAGCATATTTTGAATCTTGTCTTCAAACATCGGTTCCATAAGTGACCTATTTTCCTCATAAAAAACATATCAAGGAAATGGTTGAGATGTTCTGATTATTTTTGCAATTGACACCTATTGCTAGGATCTGAAGAGATTGCTGAAGTGTTCGACCCCAAGCCTAAAAATAAATTCAAAAGACTATACCTTATTACCATCTACATTTGTAATTTCCCAAATTCTATTTTTTATCTTACGTCCTTTGGAAAAATTCTGAAAAAATATTGTGTTATCATTGTCGCTTTGTAAAAAAATATCCCTGTTTTTTTTCCTCCATATTTCATATTTGTTTTTTGTTTTTTTTTTTAAATTTGACATTTCTCTTTTTCTAGGGATATAATCCTATAATTTTCCTATTTAGGCTCATATCCCCCATTGGTCGTATCTTCCAAAATTTATAGCTCTCTTTCAATATTCCTAAGAAATTCCTCCTCTCTTTGCTTCTTATGGATTTCACATAGTATGGTTTCCTTTTTTATTTTATTAAGATTTAGGGAGGAAATATCGACCCTCGACCCATCCCCTTCAGGATCATAAGTTGACTAGGTTTCACAGATCGATTCTCAGAAATATTCATCTTTAATCCAGGAGGGATTGAACTTGAACGGATTTCTAGGCTTGTTTTTATCCCCCCTAAGTTCAAGGAAAATAGAGTTGTGCTCAAAATCCCCATCATAACCATTCCATTGTCTAAATATGGGGATTATTTCAATGAGGGATTCTGCCATGAATAAATAGTCGATCCTTCTGGAAACCCAATTATCGCTTGTTCTCTGATTCCTCTAGGTGGGACCATTTTTTATCAAGTCCACATCACTAAGATTTTGAGACTAACAAATGTTTGAAGAACCTCACCTATGAGTCTGAGAACTACAAAAAATACCTGTGATTAGCTTCCTCTTTAGATCCCTTTTTTGCTTCCACTCACTGTTTTAGTGTATTTTTCTCAACCTTTTTGAAAAAATTGGCACTATTTATCGGGATGGCGCTAATATTGGCATTTTTTAGTAATCAAAGTCAATTGATGCTAAACAAGGATGACATTAACGATGACCTAAATCCCTAGTTTAACCTCTTCTTTAGATCCTTATGTAGCTTCATGTGTAGCTTCCTATGTAACATCCTATTTTTCTCCTCGTTATGGAATTATTTTTAGCATCCACTTTAGCTTCCTGTGTAATGTCCTATTTTTCTCCTCGTTATGGAATTTTTTTAGTGTCCACTTTAGCTTCCTTTTTAGCCACACATGAAATATTATACAACATTGATCTAGACACTTTCCTTGTACAACCCTAAGTCATCATAAAGGTAAGCCAATGAAGGTAAGTTTGATTGTCATTTACTTGTAGGATTTGGATTTAAAGGGTGATATTAATTTGTATATTACACATGCCAAGGAAGAATTTTGTAATTAAGTTGGGGGGATGATCATATGATACACTATGACTGTACCCCAATTCAGTAATTACCATATGGCTGATGCACAGTACAATTTCCCTAATTCAATAATTACCCACTACAGTAGTTACTCCAGCCATCATTTCTGAAAATAAATGTGACTACTTGGAAATCATACTTTGTAGTTGTCATTTATGATGAAAAGCCCAAATTCAATGAAAGGGTAAACTTAATTATTCCATACCCATTTCCGAATTTCATTCGCCTAATATTCTCTAGCCTAGAAAGTGTTTACCAAGTGCATCCCTACAATATTATTTTGTAGAAATTATATAACTGATATGTTATATGCCTAAGATTCTCCTGATCACACACTATTTGACTTCATGCACAATACAAAATCTATTCCACTCATTGATCATCACACGCGGAAATTAAATCAATTGCATGCACACATTGAAACCATAAAAATTCACACATATGAACACAGTGTTTTAATGGGAAAGACTGAAGCTAAAAGACCCAACTATCTGTACATAATATATGTCATAGAGATCATGTAACAATCATAATAAAAAGCTTATCACAAGCTCTCAGTATCTCCAATTGCTACACACTAATCAGGTCCGATCTAGCATCCATGCACCGATCCTCTACCACATGCTAGCCTGCCTCTACTATGCAATCCCTGCTGAAGAATGGCTCTGAATGAACTCAAATCCACTTGGCTTGCACTGCGCAATCCTCATTGGCATCTCCACTGAGTGTTGTGCAAAATCATGCAACACTATAGTCACAACTGATAGTCACACTTGCTCTTTCACCTACCTCTCCACTAGTCTCCATTGAAACTGTCCATGCACTATAGTTAACTGATGTATTATTCAGTTGATTAATGAGTTAATAATTAGTGAATTAATTAATAATTAATTCACACCACTCTCACTAGTGTATCAATCAGTTATACTAGATACAAGTAGCTCAACTGTGTCTAATTGAGTTAAACTGAACACAACTCCACCAAACTTTGTCACATGAGTTCTAACTGAAGTATCCATGCAATAGCTCCACTTAACCCTCAAGAATAGCGTAATTCCTTCTTTCAGCTCATGTGCCACATTTGTGCACTTAACTGAAGTGCTCCAAGAGAATAAGATAGTGTTTAGAGTCCAAATATTATTAAGAGCTAATAATATTCGACATATCTATTTTTAGACTGACAATCTAAAAACAGATTCCGCCCAATATGTCTAAAAATAGAAGTACATATATTTTTCCAACTTGACCAACCATCCACATATAGCATCCTGCAACTCATAGAATATGATCGACATGTCTAAAAATAGACATAGCCTAAAAATAGAGTTTGCGCCAAAAATATCCTGCGGGCCACTTAGTGAAGGCGACTTCTTTTCACTAATCTCATCATCTTGTTGCATTCTAAACACTCCCTCTGAACAAGATAGGGATTATCTGCCACCCCGATCCTTTCTCTATGGTATTCGAATTTGCTCCCGGTGAGCGCCTTCGTCAAGATATCAGCATCCTGATCCTCCGTAGGAATGTAAGAAAGTAACATGATCTTCCGCTGCACACAATCTCTAATATGATGGTGCCAGATGTCAATATGTTTAGATATATCATGAAATAATGGATTAACCGAGAGTTTAATGCAACTCTAATTATCACAATATATCACAGTAGGATCTAAGTGTGAACCAAACAACCTGACCAGGATCTTCCTCATCCATATAGCCTCGCATGCAGCCAAAATTGCTGCCATGTACTCGGCCTCCACTGAACTGAGTGCCACGGATCTCTGTTTCCTGTTGTACCAAGAAACTGCTGTAGACCTGATACTGAAAATCCCTCTAGATGTGCTCTTTCTGTCCGTTGGGCTCCCTACCCAATCTGCATCCGTGAAGCCATGCAACCTCAACTCATCCTCCTGTCTGTACCAAAGTCCATATCCCAATGTGCCTCTGAGATACCTCAGAACATGCTTCCCCGCCTTCCAAAAGAGCTTGGTAGGCTTAACCATAGCTTGTGAAAGCTGGTTAATATCATAACAAATGTCTGGTCGTGTATTGAATAGATACATGAGCGAACCAACAAACTGTCGATAAACAGTGGCATCCACTACCTCTGCCGATGTAGCATCCTCTTTCCTCCAACCACCAGGAAGAGAAGTGTCGATAGGCTTGCAGCCTTGCATGTTTAACTTCTCCAGTATCTCCCGGGCATACTTGCCTTGAGACACAAACAGTCCATCACTGCACTGCCAAATTTCCAATCCCTGGAAATAATGAAGGAGACCCAAGTCCTTCATCTCAAACTCTTTTGCAAGATCAGCCTTGCATGAGAGTATCAACTGTTCATCACTGGTCAGTATCAAATCATCTACATAAAGCACAATGATCAGAAACTTACCCTCAACCACAATCTGGTATAGGTTGGGATCCACCTCACTCTTGGTAAAATAACTGTTGATCCGTGTGTACCAAGCACGAGGTGATTTTTTCAGACCATACAGCGCTCTCTTGAGCCTGCACACATGCGACTCGCTGCTGAAGATTTCGAAACCTTCTGGATGCTCTATGTACACCTCCTCCTCAATGAATCCGTTAAGGAAAGCAGTCTTCACATCCATCTGATGAATGTGCCAACCCATCTACACTGAGAGAGCAAGGATGCTCCGTATGAAAGAATACCTTGCGACAGGTGCAAAGGTTTCTTCATAGTCGATCCCCTCAATATGTGAGAAGCCTCGGGAAACAAATCTTGCCTTGTACTTCTCGACGCTCCCGTCAGCAGCTTGCTTCACTTTGTAGATCCATCTCGAACCTACCACTGATTTCCCTTCCGGCCTTGGGACAATCTCCCATGCACTGTTTCTGACAATCGAATCATACTCTTCCACCATGGCATCTACCCATGTAGGGTCCTCCATAGCTTCCTTGAAAGAGGATGGCTCTGTCACGATACACTTGCTCATTAGAGCCATGTTTCCAGTATATTGGTTAGGTGACTATCTCTATCTGTGCTGTGATGTAGGTGCTCCTACAATTTTCTTTGCATAAAGATTCAGTCACTTAGCTTCTGTAGTGTGCTTCCGCTCTCTAATGTTTGGCACTGCATGAGTGGTTTCTTCCACTCTATGAATCTCCTCTTGTGGCTGATCCACATCCTAAGGCTCATCCTTAGGAACTGATAGCTCCTCATCTGCATGCAAGTGTAGCTCCCTCTCAAGCGAACACTTCATGGCTTTCTCCTCATGAAATTTGATATCCCATCGCACAACAATCTTCTGACTGTCTGGAAAATACACACGATAGTTGTGGGGTGTATATGTGTACCCCACAAATATTCCAACCTCTGCGGTTGGCTCCAGTTTCTTCCTGGCATCCTTCGTCACATGAATGTAAACAGGTGAGCCAAAAATCTTCAAATGAGAAATATCAGGCTTCTTACCAGAAAACGCCTCTTTGGGTGTACTCATGCCAAGTACTCTATGAGGACAACAGTTTTTCACATAAACGACAGTGTTGCATGCCTCAACCCACAAGTGTATGGGAAGGCCCTGTTCATGCAGCATTGCCCGTGCAACACCCACAATTGTTCTGTTCTTTCGCTCCATGATCCCATTCTACAGTGGGTTATGAGGCGCTATGAGCTCTCTTTGAATTCCTTTTTTGCTGCAAAAGTCCTTGAATTCTCCAGAGATTAATTCACCACCATTATCGCTCCTAAGAGCCTTCACTTGCTTCCTCGACTCTTTCTCCACCAGTGCCTTGAACTCACAAAACTTTGAGAATGTCTCGCTCTTCTTCTTCATGAAGAAGATCCAACACTTACGAGAAAATTCATCAACAAATATCACATAATACCTGTGCTTTGTTGTCGAAGCTACTGAGAAAGGTCCACACACGTCTGTGTGAATTATCTCAAGGATCGTCATGGTGCGACTATCCTTCTCATGAAAGGTGGCTTTCACAAATTTTCCCAAAGTACATCCCTTGAACTGATCTGATTGTGCAAGTGTACCCTTGGGAAGCCCGGTAGAAATCTGTTGCAAAATTTTCAAAGCACCATGGTGAAGATGGCCCAATCTCCTGTGCCACAACTTGCCCTCATCCCGACTCACCACTCCTTCTGCCTTGCCTACCATTGATGCGCAGCCATATACCTAAAACTGATAAAGGTTCTTAACTTGAACCCCTATCCTCCAGGTTTCACCAGTTTCCTTACTGTGTAGGAAAGCCTTTCCCTCGCTAAAGACAACATTATATCCCTTGTCTTCCAACATAGCCACAAAGATCAAATTCTTCTTCAATCCTGGAACATGCATGACATCCTTCAATATTGTTGAAAATGGAAACAAGAAACAATGAAGGAGGCCTCATGAAACATCTTTCCTGATCCTAGTTGGAAAGTGATCACCTAAACTAGGTGCGGACCACACATAGGATTTTTGTCGAAAAGTCTATTTTTAGACATATGGAGCATGGACTGGGAGTTGCAGTATGCTATTCTTGGAGGATTGGTCATGTTGGTAAAAATAGATGGACCTCTGTTTTTATACATATAGGTCGAAGTCTATTTTTAGACTGCCTGTCTAAAAATAGAACAGTCGAATATTATTTACCCTTAATAATATTTGGACTCTAAACTTTAGTTTACTCTCTTGGAGCACTTCAGTTTGACCCCCGGAGGTGGGGCATGCAGCTGAAATGAGGATTTATGCTATTCCCATGGGTTTGGTGAGCTAATGCATGGTTGAATTCAGTTAGAGCTAAAGTGGCGGAGTTCGGTGGAGTTGATTGAGGAGTTGATGGGGTTGAGACTAGTTGAACTAGTTGTGATCAGTTTAACTGGCGATTACACTAGAGATGAGTTGGGTGAATTAAATATTAATTAATTCACTAATTATTAACTCATTATTCAACTAAAGAACACATCAGTTAATCGCAGTGCATGGACAGTTCAGTGGAGACCAGTGTTAGAGGTGGGTGAAAGGGTGGAGTCTACTATCAGTTGTGACTATAGTGTGCATGAGATTTGCACAATCATTGGAGGAGATTTCCAATGAGGATTGCGCAGATAAATCCAAGGGAATTCGAATTCTCTCCTTTTGGATTGCGCAGTAGAGGCAGGCAGCTAGTGGAGGAATTTTGAACCCGTGATCGGTTCAAACTGAGCTATTTTTGTGTGTAGATTTTGGAGACAGTACTGAGTACTTGTGAGGAATATTTTATTGTGTAAAGTTACATGTTTCTCATCCATTTATATGATACATATAGCTGGGGGTTTTCAACTATAAGCTTTTCCCATACATGCTGCGTTCTATGTGTGTGAATTGATGTTCTACCGCTTGTTTTATTTTCCGCATGTGATCATTAATTTGTAGAAGAGATTATGTGTTATGTAGAAAATCGAATTTTTGTATGATCAGGTTAATCTCGGTGAATAAATATTCATTATTCAACAAATTTCTACATGGTATCGGAGCAAAATTAATTGTCAAAGATCTATTACGGTGATTGCAATTATTTCCTCGGACAGAGTCTACACTCGGGCCAGGTAGCCTCCGGATTCATCTTTCTTTGGAAAGTGAAAGGTCTGGTAAATGCCCATGCAGTCAAGCTCTGATTTGGAAATAATTTTTTCTCAAGTGTATATCGGAAGCGGTTGAGTTATCAGCTCTTGGAATTCGAATTGCAGAATTGTTTTTCTTGGTGTCAAAAGCAAAGATGTCTTTCGTCGGATTGCGATTGGAGTATGCCTTGGAAGGCAGCTCGAATTATATTGCATGGAAAGATAGGATGGAGGCAGTGTTAGATGATAATGGGTTGTTGGAATTCATAGAGAAAGAAATTCCAAAGCCTACTTCTACGGATGCTACTGTGATTGAAGCTTGGCAAAAGAAGACAACAAGGTGTCGAAGGATTCTGTTGGAGGGCGTGAAGGGTCACATTGTATCCAGCCTACATGGTAAAGCTTCTCCATTCTTGATGTGGAAAGCTTTGACATAATTTTTCCAGAGCAAGAGTGACCAAAGGAAGTTGGCACTCAAGGATAAACTCAGGAAAATAAAGATGGAGAAGAATGACACTATTCCAGTATACTTGACAAAGTTTGTCCACTGCAGGGATGAACTTGGGAGTGTGGGAGTGACTGTGGAGGATGAGGACTTGGTGAGCTTGGCTCTCTTGGGTCTTCCGAAAAGTTGGCATGCATATCAAGATAGTGTCAATGGTCGGGAGAAATTTCCCGGATGGGAAAGACTATGGTCTGATCTGGTGCAAGAGGAGATTCGGCGGAATACCAGGGATGGATCTTCATCAAAGGCATCTGATGAAGAAGACTGCGCTTTGGCTGCCAAAGCAAGGAAGGGGAAGGGCAAGGAGAAGGCTTCTCAATCCGGTGCAGATGGTAAAGAGCGTGATATGTCCAAAGTGAAGTGTTTTCACTGTCACGATCATGGACATTACGCCACGAATTGTCCAAAGAAGAAGAAGAACAAGCAGGCTGCTGGAGCTGTAGCTGGTGAGGCTCTTGCCTCGCAATTTGAGTTGGACTTCTCATTGATCGCATGCATGTTGTATAGTGCATTGGGATCGGGGTGGTACTTTGATAGTGGCGCTTCCTTTCACAGGACGGGAGATGTGAATCTTTTCAGTGACTTGGTGGAGAAAGGTCTCCAGATGCATGTTGAGTTGGGCAACGATGGACGATACAATGCGACCGGCATTGGTACCATAACCTTTCAGAGGGAGTCAGGTAAACTCGTTCTTTTACAAGATGTATTGCATGTACCAGGTTTAACAAATAATCTGATCTCAGTCGCAATGTTAGAGGATAAAGGGTATGAAGTTGTCTTTAGAGAAGGAAAATTTTTCCTTCGGCACTAGGCAACGGGACAAGTCAAGACGGTTGGGATTTGAGCAAAGAATCTCTACAGACTTGAAGTAGATGGGATGTCTACGGAGCTTCCTACTGTTGGGAAGCGGAAGGAAAACATGCAACTGATGCTTAAGAGGGAGCAAGTTTTGCATGCAGGTGATAGTGAACCTCGGGATGTGGAGCAGCCACAAGAGGATCATGGAGTGGAAGAAACCACTCATGCAGAGAAATTTCGTGCCAGATGGGTAGAGGGAGTGCATGAAGCATACCCCCGAGTTGAGAGGTGGGGTGACACGTATTTCGGTCGGGGGGAA
Source organism: Pinus albicaulis (assembly GCA_034641835.2). Taxonomy (NCBI): domain Eukaryota; kingdom Viridiplantae; phylum Streptophyta; class Pinopsida; order Pinales; family Pinaceae; genus Pinus; species Pinus albicaulis. The sequence goes on along the minus strand of CM076569.1, from coordinate 396,308,946 downwards.
TTTGCGGGCGAGTTCGCAGAATCGTGTGGATCTCATGAATTGAACCTGGCTACGAGGTGCCCACAGCGCAGCAGTAGCATGATCAGTTGGATTGATGCAGGCAGATCAAAGTGACAGTGTCAGATACTGGAGCGTGGATCAGAGTTGACAACAAGTGCAAGAGTGCATGGGTGCAAGAGTTCAACAGCGCAGTGGTTCCTGATGACATGTGCAGTTGGCCAAGCAGAAGTCGAAGACTTTGATGATAGATGCTAGATGCATCAAGACTGATTGAGTTGTTTGGAGCCTATTCAGTTTCAGAGGAGTTGCAGAGCAGATGCATGGAGTTGCATGGTGTATGCATGAGTTTGCATGGCACATGCAAAAGGTTGCATGGCGAATGCATGGAGTTGCATGTCGCATGCATGGAGTTGCATGGCGCTTGTGAAGGTTGCAGGGCGAATGCATGGAGTTGCATGTCGCATGCAATGACAGTCCTTTCTTGTGGAGAGGGAGTGTTGAAAATGGCAACAAGAAACAGTGAAGGAGGCCTCCTGAAACATCTTTCCTGATCCTAGTTGGAAAGTGATCACCTAAACTAGGTGGGGACCACACATGTGATTTTTGTCGAAAAGTCTATTTTTAGACTATGTCTATTGTTAGACATATGGATCATGGACCGGGAGCTGCAGTATGCTATTCTTGGATGATTGGTCATGTTGGTAAAAAATAGATGGACCTCTATTTTTAGCATTTAGGTCGAAGTCTATTTTTAGACTGGCGGGCTAAAAATAGAACAGTCAAATATTATTTACCCTTAATAATATTTGGACTCTAAACTTCAGTTTACTCTCTTGGAGCACTTCAGTTTGACCCCGGGAGGTGGGGCATGCGGTAGAAATGAGGATTTATGCTATTCCCGCTCAGGTTTGGTGACTAATACATGGTTGGCTTGATTAGAGCGGTTTCCACCCTGGGGTGAGTTGATTGAGGAGTTTGATGGGGTTGAGACTAGCTGAACTAGTTGTTGATCGGGTTAAAACGGCGATTACCACTAGAATGAGTTGGAGTGAATTAATGTCGTTAATTCACTAATTATTAACTCATTATTCAACTAAAGAACACATCGATTAACTGCAATGCATGGGCAGTTCAGTGGAGACCAGTGTTAGAGGTGGGTGAAAGGGTGGAGTCTACTATCAGTTGTGACTATAGTGTGCATGAGATTTGCACAATCATTGGAGGAGATTGCCAATGAGGATTGCGTAGTTAAAGCCAAGGGAATTCAAATTCATTCCATCCATTCTCTCCTTTTGGATTGCGCAGTAGAGGCAGGCAGCTAGTGGAGGAGTTTGGAACTCGTGATCGGTTCAAACTGAGCTAGTTTTGTGTGTAGCTTTTGGATACAGTACTGAGTACTTGTGAGGAATATTTTATTGTGTAAAGTTACATGTTTCTCATCCATTTATATGATACATATAGCTGTGGGTTTTCAGCTATAAGCTTTCCCCATACATGTTGCGTTCTATGTGTGTGAATTGATGTTCTACCGCTTGTTTTATTTTCCGCATGTGATGATTAATTTGTAGAAGAGATTATGTGTTATGCAAAAAATCGAATTTGTGTATGATCAGGTTAATCTCAGTGAATAAATATTCATTATTCAGCAAGTTTCTACAAATATGAAAGTTTTACCTAACTCCCTCTCAAAGGAAATGGTCCCGATACCAGTCGCACTGTATCTACCATCATCGGCCATCTCGATGTGCACTCCAAGATCCTTCTCATCCAGATCACCGAAAAAATATTTGTCTCCGGTCATATGAAAAGACGCACCACTGTCAAGAAACCACACTGATCCTGTCACACATGAGACCAAGCATGCAATCAACGAAAAATCCAGCTCAAACTGCAAGGCTAAGGCCTCTCCAGCTATAGATCCAGCAGCCTGCTTATATTTCTTCTTTTGTGGACAATTAGTGGTGTAATGTTTGTGTTGGTGACAGTGAAAGCACTTCACCTTGGAAATGTCCTGCTTCTTGCCTTTCACACCGGATTGAGAAGTATTTTTCTTGCTCTTCCCCTTCCTTGCTTTGGCAGCCAAAGCGAAATTTTCTTCATCTTCATTCTTCGATGAAGATCCATCCCTGGTACTCCGCCTTATCTCCTCCTGCACAAGATTTGACCAAAGTCGCTCCCATCCCGGCAGTTTCTCCCGACCATTGATAGAGTCCTCATAGGAATGCCAACTCTTCGGAAGCCCAAGGAGATCCAAGCTCACCAAGTCCTCTTCATCTACAGTAACCCCCACACTTCCCATCTCATCCCTGTACTGGACGAACTTTGTGAGGTACTTGGGTATACTTTCTCCCTTCTCCATTTTTATTTTCCTGAGTTTGTCTTTGAGCGCCAACTTCCTCTGGTCGCTCTTGCTTTGGAACAATTTTGTCAAAGCTTTCCACATCAAGAATGGAGAAGCTTTACCATGAAGGCTGGACACTATGTGATCCTTCACACCTTCCAACAGAATCCTTCGACATTTTGCTGTCTTCTTTTGCCATGCGTCAAGTGCGGCAGCATCGCTAGAAGCAAGTTTTGGAATTTATGCATCTATGAACTACTTCAACCCATTATCCTCCAGCACTACCTCCATCCTGTCCTTCCATGCATTATAATTTGAGCTGCCCTCAAGGTCATACTCCAATTGCAATCCGTTGAAAGACATCTCAACTTCGACACCAAGAAAACACTACTGCAAATTTGAATTCCACCAGCACAAAACTCAACCGCTTCAATGATTTGCAATTGCTCCAATGATCAATATTGCTCTGATACCATGTATAAATTATATAACTGATATGTTATATGCCTAATATTCTCCTGATCACACACTATTTGACTTCATGCACAATACATAATCTATTCCACTCATTGATCATCACATGCGGAAATTAAATCAATTGCATGCACACATTGAAACCATAAAAATTTACACATATGAACACATTGTTTCAATGGGAAAGCCTGAAGCTAAAAACCCCAACTATCTGTATATAATATATGTCATAGAGATCATGTAAAAATCATAATAAAAATCTTATCACAAGCTCTCAGTATCTCCAATCGATACACACTAATCAGGTCCGATCTAGAAAATCCATGCACCGATCCTCTACCACCTGCTAGCCTACCTCTACTGCGCAATCTCTGCTGAATAATGGCTCTGAATGAACTCGAATCCACCTGTCTTGCACTGTGAAATCCTCATTGGCATCTCCATTGAGTGTTGTGCAAAATCATGCAACACTATAGTCACAACTTATAGTCACACTTGCTCTTTCACCTACCTCTCCACTGGTCTCCACTGAAACTGTCCATGCACTGTAGTTAAATGATGTATTATTTAGTTGATTAATGAATTAATAATTAGTGAATTAATTAATAATTAATTCACACCACTCTCACTAGTGTATCAATCAGTTAGACTAGATACAACTAGCTTAACTGTGTCTAACTGATTTAAATTGAACAAAACTCCACCAACTACTTCAATAACTCCACCAAACTCTGTCACATGAGTTCTAACTGAATTATCCATGCAATAGATCCACTTAACCCTCAGGAATAGTGTAATTCCTTCTGTCAGCTCTTGTGCCACATCTGTGCACTTAACTGAAGTGCTCCAAGAGAATAAGATAATGTTTAGAGTCCAAATATTATTAAGAGCTAATAATATTCGACATATCTATTTTTAGACTGGCAATCTAAAAATAGATTCCACCCAATATGTCTAAAAATAGAAGTCCATCTATTTTTCCAAATTGACCAATCATCCACAAATAGCATCCTGCAACTCATAGAATGTGATCAACAGGTCTAAAAATATACTTTGCGCCAAAAATAGCATGCGGGCCCACTTAGTGAAGGCGACTTCTTTTCACTAAGCTCATCATCTTGTTGCACTCTCAACATATTTGAGCAGTTATGAGTAGTAATAGTCTGAAAAAACCATGGGAGGAGTGACACTCCATCATGAAATAGACTCCCTTGATGCACTGCTACACCATCTTGAAGCCCTAGAAATATTTAGGAATGTAGGGTTGTTAGTATACTTTGAGAAGCTAAAGGTTTTAAACGAACAAATTGTTATAAAATTTTAGAGGATCTGTCGAAGCAACATTCAGAGGTTATAGGATTTAGAAATGCTGTTACAAAGGACATAATTTCTAGGGTGACATGTTTACCTCAAACAAGGGCTTGCTAGTTTTCTAGGAAAATATGAGTTCCAACAGTTAGGGAAACATTTTTACAACCAACAGAGGAAGTAAGGAGAAAGTTGATATGTATTGATAGAAAATCCCTTCCTCACCCATGAGATGATGTGCTTTATTCATTCAGAAGTTCATTACTTGTGAGGGATGTTTTGGGACAATATTCAATTATCATTTTTAGTTATTGGCACACCTTTGTAATGGAAAACTGATAAATTTTCCCTATTATTTTCTAAAATATTTACAAAATATGGAAGAGGTGGTGCATATCGAAAAAATCCGAAGACATGCTTAACCAACCATGCGATCATCATGTTAATCATAATTTATGCACTACAAAAACAGGGAAACACATAGACTTGTTTATTGGAAAATTCACATGCACCAACTATTAAAACATAGGAAAGTGAAACTGAAGAACATGAGGTAAGTGTTGAAACAAAACCAGAAGATAGAGTAGTTACACCTCCCAGAAAAAGTAGAGAAAATACACTTCCTAGAAAAAGAAGAGTGGTTACACCTCCCAGACAAAGTAGAGAAACCACACTTCTTAGAAAAAGAAGAGTAGTTACACCTCCTAGATCCCGCCACAGAAATCCTAAGAGATGGAGTTCCATAAGAACATCTACTAGTACATCCAATGAAGGAAAAAGAGCATGAAGTAATTTATGGAAAATTGAATAAACTGAGGGGGGGGGGGGTTGAATTAGTTTAGTACATTCATGGACATTAATTTTTTTTTTAAACTCATTATCTAAACTTTTTAAATGCGCATCTTAACACATAATGAAAAACAAATTTAATATGTGAACACCAACAAATATGTGAACTAAAAACATCACATTAGCACATAAAAGCATCACACATGAACACCAGAGATAAGTGGAAACCCATAAAGGGAGAAAACCATATATATTATTATTGTGATGCAAAAGCAAACTCCTACTCCCTTGTTACATCTAATTTTCTATATGATTCAACTTAAAGTAGGTTGCTACCTTGATTTTCTATAACCTACAACATGCAAGGAAGCTCCAACTCCCATATATTTTCAGTAGGCTACAATCCACAAGAGGTTCCTATCTCAACAAACTCTAACCTATTATTTATCAAGCTACAACTTGAAAGGAGACTACAATCCCTTGATACATACAAGAAGCAAGATGTTGGTTTACCTGGTCATCAATTCTGCATACCTCCATCTTTATCTTTACCCATTCTCTCCTTTAAATATATTACACATCAACTTCATATGTACCAGGTAACTCACAAACAATCAACTCTCGCATTCTAAAACTCACAAAACTCTCCTCTTGCCTTTCAAAAGCACATATTTTATGAATATAGTTTGTTGGTTTTTTGTATTCCACACAAGAATATGAAACCAATAGACTTGAATCTTTTCCTTCCACTCATTTTTTTAAAATCTATTCATATTTTGAATATTAAAACACAATTAAGAGCTCCAAACAATTTTTTTAATCGTCTGTAATTATTAATTTTATATAATTCTATATAATTTTTTGGCGATTTTTAGGGCAAAAAAATTTCATACTATAAAATTTGGGCAAATCATTTTTGGAAAAAAATTGAAATTAGCGAATCTTCTTTTTGGAAAAAAGTATAGAAAATTAGCCCACCTGCGAATATTAGCCCCTAAAATTATCCCTGTTCCCTGCATCACAAAAAAGATCATTTTTTTTGTCTTGCATTGCATATGTGCAACAACATCTCTCTAAAGTTTATCCATGCAACATTTCTACAAACATTTTTCAGAGAACCAAGTACAATGCATCACACCACATTGGTCCTTTTCCAACAGTCTTATGTGACCTACTTTCCTTGCTGCTTCTTTTCCGCTTCTTGTCTTGCTGCTACTTCTTTTCCATCACCCTCAACACCAAACAACACAAGTATACCAAGAAATTAGACAACCTTAAAATAAAATGTACAAATCAAATCAATAACATATCACACATACTACTAAGAAACACTTTGCTGGTCCTTTGCTGCTCCTTTGACATCAATGACATCAATGCCATCACTAATGAACATGTGGATATATGCAGTGGAAACTATGATGATATTTATTATGGACGCCCCATTGTGGAAGAAGGGCTTAATGAAAATACTGCTAAAATAGGGGCACCTAGAATATCATCAACTGAAGTAGGGGTTCCCAAAACATAAATGCCCAAGGAATCTAGGGAGGTATTTAAAAAATATACTCCTATACAAACTATGGTGAAAAAGAGAAAATTGAAGAAGCCATTGGGGATACCCCAATATCTGAGGAATGTGTTGATACAACAGAACCAAAGGAGTCCAAGGGATAACATAATGAAGAGAAAGAAGAAGAATTTGTAAAATAACATACCCTAATACTTGAAGTTCATGTTGTTCCATCTGAATCAAAGGGACCTGAGGACCAATAGAAAGAGTAGGAGCTCAAAAAGGAGAAAGAATATGTATATTTACTAGGTAAGTCTGAAACTAACCTCCTTATTAAAAAAAATATATTAAAGGAGTAAAATGAGAATTTTAGGAAACAAATTACCATGGTTGAAGGGAAGCTTTAGTCTAGAAAACAAAATGGATTAAACAAACTAGGAGAAGTGGTAGAAGTAATGCCAATTATATTATGTAATGGATGCAAGAAAGTGTTGGAGGAAGCAGATTATGAAAGCAAAACCACTATTTTGGTTTGAATTCAAGTTAGAGATAAGGATGAATAATTCCAAATCTTTGTTTCATAAGAACCTGTTGAAGTTGTTGTTGTTACATAAGAACCAATAGTTGAAGCAGAGCGAGATGGAGATGTTGGGACATGAAATCATGTAGATGTGGGCATGGATATACTTAAGTTGGGAGGAGATGTTGGGAAATGAAATCATGTAGATACTTAATTTCGGACGAGATGTCGGGACGTGAAATTGACATCTTTTTGCACTCATTTTCCTGCCTTTTCTTTACCATTTTTTTAATTCTTGAGACCATACTCTGCCACTGTAACAACCATTATCAACCTATGTATGTATCTTTTTATATGTCATCCTTATGATATAATTGTACTTGTAATTTGACATGGGAACTAATATTTTAGGCTATTTTTCTTGTAAAATTGACAACTGGGTTGTTACAGGGTTTGTGGTCTATTGAGATGTTGTTGCGGGATTGCACTTTCCAGTTTTTCCTCGCAAAGGACATGACGAGGACTAACTGAGAATTTATATTAGGCATGAAGATATATTTTGGATGCACTGAAATCCTTCAATTAGTTTTGAAGATTAATTTGGAAAACATCCGATCAAAATATAATTTGACTATCAAAGGAGAAGTTTATGGACAACGCAGTCAAAATAGTTAGGATTTTCTATTGATAATTATTGTAATTTGGAAAAGATGTTACAACTTTGTCCTAACCTTGGAAATTGTTATCAAATTGTTAATATTTATTCTCAAATCAGATCACATGAGAATCAAGAGATTCTCATGATTTCATTATCATTGTAATATGAAATTATAAAGAGGTGTACTCTCTACCCATGTGAGATAGACATATAGAAACAAATAGAAAATCATAGAGGGGGAAAGTACCAACACTGTAATCTTGTATGTTTCATTAATGCAACCTCAATCATTCATGGCACCATACCTTTATGTTGACTATATTGTGTGTTATGTAGTGTACCAGTCCTTGCTAAGAAGGAAGGGCCCTCCTTCTTAGCAGGGATCATTGATTAGGAAGGTACTTTAGTTGTTTGATTTTTTTTTCTCTTAGTTATAATTCATGTGTCATTATTGTTACTTTTATTATTAGTATTTTTCATGTATTAATTATTATAGCATTATAAACTTTGTATTTTGTAACAACATAGGTACTGGACCGATCCCTTTGTTAGTGTGAAAGTTAATTAATTCATGTTACAGTTTGATGGCATGTTCATTTTATTTGAATGTGTGTTTCAAATTTTATTGAGAGAATGGTTTCCAACAATGTTTTTCTTTTCTGAATAATAGTGATAGTGCAACAAAGTGGTTTTATTCCACATTGTGTGTTTATTTCTTAAGAGTGTAAAAACCAAAGTGTTGAGTTGCTCAGAGTGTGATTACAATGATTGAATTTATCATTAATTAGCACTAGTGATCATTTTAACTTGCATATATTTTGTGTAATAGCCTTGGAATAACAAAACCTACCCGGATTGAAAATTAATGCGAAGATTTGGAACTATTGATTTGAATTAAAAGGACTATTGTTTTTCCCAACAACAAGTTGAAGAAAAACCTATACACAACTTTGACATGACACAAGTTGAAGCAAAACTTGGAATGTTGTATGAAATTTGAAGAAAAATTATTTAAGGATCAAAGTAAACATATAATAATTCAAAATTGTGTAAAATAATTAAATAAACAATCTGCAAATTCAATCGGATTTGGAAATAAATGAAGCCTTGGCCTGAATTTAAGTTAAGCAAGGAAATTTTGGCATACTTCAAAAAAATGCATGTGCAGCGTTCATTACAAGGCTAAATTGAATTATTCAAATTGGAGAGTACTTTTTTACCCATAATTAACAATAATTTTGCACATATAAATTTATGTTATGCAAGAATATGCCAAATTAGATCAATTTTGCAGGGTTAAAGTGAAGGTTTGTGTGCCTAAAATAAATTCACCCAAAGACTTGTAATTAATTTATTGTGCGATAACAATCATTCCAACCCAAATATAAAACCATTTTATGCAACACATCATAGTCATTTTCATGAAGAAAATGTCATACAATGAAATCCAAGTCTGTTAGAATAGAAATTAATCATATCTTCCAATGATTATAGTCATAACAAATATGCACTCCGACGCCAAACCAATTACACTCTTGGTAATGAAATTTGAAATGGGAAATGATTGGAAAATTCCTAACCTTAGGATATAACTTTGCATTATGTCTGACAAATATCATACATAACTATCTTTCTTACTTATACACAAGTTTCACATAAGGTAAGTCAAAGAAAAACTTAGAATGTTGTATGAAATATAAAGTATAAATATTTAAGCTTAAACTAAATATATAACTATGTAAAAGCGTGTAAAATAATAAAATAAACAAACTACAATTGAATCAATAATATTGGCCAATAAATGAATATTGGGCGTGCATTTGAGTGAAACAAGGCAATTTTGGCCTGATTCACATTAAAATTCATGCCCAACCCTCATTTCAAGTCCAAATTGAATGATTAAAATTAGAGAGTATTTTTTTTACTCATAAGTAACATTACTACAATTAATTATTTTTATTTTTTTACACATATATTTTCACTGTCCAAGAATACTCCAAATTTCATGGATTTCATAGGGTAAAAGGCAGGGTTTGTGTGCCTCAAATAAATGCACACCAGGAATTTTTGGGAACAAGGTGATGAACTAAGCCAAATCAAACTTGAATTTTAATAGTTGAAACTTGTAGTTTCTTGGTTAAAATCATATCATTAAGTAAGGTTGGATGGGCATATTTTAGTAGTAATTAGGTTTAAATGTTGCCAAGGGATAGATAAAGAGATAACACCTAGGGTTTGCACGGTATGTTTTAGGGTTTTTCTATATTGTACATATTTTTTTGGGTTTTAAGTTTAATATTGTGTCAAGTGACCTAGTAAGGGTTTTGTTGATGGCTCGAAATGTCTGCCTCAACATCAGGGAAAACCACCCCGTTGGGACCTTAGAGAAGATCCTTTTCCATTTGGATTGGTGGCTCCGACTAGGATTATGGGATCAGTTTCCCATTTAAACAAAATTATAAAATGATGAGATGTATATATAATGATTTTAATGTAACTAAGACTTGAAACATAATGAATACTTAAAATTAATATCTATCCCGGGAAACCTTATATATACATATGTGATAAAAAATAGATTTCCTAAACAATATGACAATATATATTATCAAATGATTATGAATTTAAAACAAAAGATGATAGCTAAATTTAATTAAATAGTTAATACTATTTTCTAATAAAACTTATCACATATATATGGTTTTTTTTTTATACATATACCATATGATTCCAATCACACATAACAATAGTGAAAGATGTATGACTGCTTGCAACACATATATGATAAACTTAAATCAAATAAACATTTAACTCTGAAGCAAAGGAAAAACAAAAAAATAATAGTACCCGATATATTGTAACTATGGTAATGAGAAAATAGTAGTGGTTCAACCTTCTATTAAGATAACTTAAGTTACAATAGTGCAAACAAAATATTTATATCCAAAATTCAGAACCCCTTCTCGATTCAAATGAAGGGGATTTATATTTTTTCATTCAAATACAAATATAGAAAAGAAAAATAAAAGTTTGAAGTGGTTTTAAAAAACAATGCTTAAAATAAAAAATAAGACAATTTTAGATTTTGTTGTAACAACTCAGTTAAGACTGTGATGAAGACTTCCCTCCCATATATTGTCATAGTTCATAAATATCTATCATGGTCTTCAATTTAGGTGGAGATGGTGGCTATATCTGCATTTGACCAGTAAATGTAACGTCCATGAGTGCTGGAATCATATGAGTGTTTGTGTTAGATAATAATCTAAGCATTAACCATTGGCTATGATGCTTAACTAAGAAATCCCAATGGCATTCTAAGTCAATATTTAATAATTTTTCAATGTTCTCGACCTTTTTCTTGGACAATTCCTGCCATGTTTTGGTCAACAATTTGGTATCAGGCAGAGTTCCCTTAGAGCAATATGGAATAAGGTTTTCCTGTAGTAAATTATCACTAGTGGATTCAATGAGGTCATTGGATATGTCCCTTGCATTGTATACTGTTGTTTCTGAATGTTTGAGGCGGGTTTCCCATTCCCTAAAGACTATTTCCTTCTGCAATTTCTCTATCCTTGGGACATCAACTAATTTCCCTTCAACACTCTCTTGCCATGTTATGTGGCCTAAGATTTTCTCCTAAATATCATAAAAATATTTGCTTATGTTAGACAATTGATCTACTAATGCATTAGTTATTTGACACAAATAATGTATGATGGCTAATTATGATAGAAAGTGATTTGTTGTTGATCAAGGAGAGTATTTAATTCTCCTGCTCCCATTTTAAACTCAACTAATTTAGGATTAAATTTTAGCTGTTCAATACTGTGTTTTAATTTCTAAATTTGAGCATCCTGGATTCTCAAATCAGAGTCATGTTGAAGCTTAAGGGAATCAAATTTTTTTTTGAGTTCTAGAAGTTGTCCTTTCCATTGTTGAATAATTATTTGCTTCTTGTTCTAAATTTATTGTTCCAATACATAATCATGTCATATTTTTCCTTCAAAAGCTGTTGTATATCGGTGGATTTTTCTATAGTGGTAGTAGCAGATGCTCCTGTGAACTGTGAGAGTCTTCCGAGATCCTCTGCAGGGGTAGACTGTGAAAATTTCCATACTACTTCAAAAGAAGTGTTTTCAGGGACTAAGACATGGGATTGATAAATATTTATTTTCTTTCTTTGTTTATTGACGACACCTTTATGTTGAGAACTGTAGAATATGTCAAGGGGAGGAATCTCTTTGACCCTTAAAACGACCTCAAATGTCGAGAATGATGGTATGATCTCTATGTCATCAATCTCTAAAGGCTAGTCAAAAGCCCCAACACTAAGTGAGGTATTCTCTACAGTTTCAGAAGTATTTAAGACCTTATCTTGTGATGGAGTATTAAGTTCCTTAGGCCCTTTATATTTAATAACCTGATTGAACTGCTCCCATATTGCATCAAGCTTGTTATCAAGCAAAATTTCTTCAACTTGAGAAGAGGAGGAAGTACCTGTCCTTTTTTTTTAGGGTATATTAATAGTCTATGTGGAGCTAACAATTATAACATCATATTTCTTTATGCTTTCTTGAGGAAAATTCAGTAATTCCATATGAAACTTAACAATCCATTTATCCATGTATTGGTTGAACTGAGTTATCTCCTATGGAGTCAACAATGCTATTGCTAGTTTCAAAACTAGTGAATAGGCGGAGGCCTTTCAAATAAGTCGTCATACTTGCCTGGATCATAAGAAAATTGCTTGATACTTGATTGTGCAATGACTCTTTTTGCAGTTTGATTGGGATAATACTGCATGTTAGGAATATTTGGGAAGTCTAAACTTTGAATAACATCAATTTCAAAACAATCATGCTTGTAATTATCTAGAGCATATACACCACACTAAATAGGAAAAACATACCACATCGTCTTTTTGGACTATTTTAAGGCCTTTGAAAAACAATTTCCTATGGTATGGTATGTTATTTCTTGGGCAAGAAGTTTGTCAGGAACATATAGGGGCAAGAAATGGGGTTTTACAAGACTACCAAATATTTGTACATAAGTAAATGAATCTTTTCCAAACCAGTTTCCCATTGATAGTAAGTTATTTTCTACTTCTCGCGAAACCCTAGGAGCTTTCTTATCAAAGACACTTTGGTGAATCAACAACATTAATACAAGATAAATTTTATAGAAATGAGGTTGATATTTTGAGTCCTAAAGAATATCATGATAAATGAGGATGAGGGTTGGGTCTTCTATAGTCCATTTACATCCCATAGAGGTGAAATCAGAGGTAAAACATAGTACATCCATTATGAAGGCACCCATATAAAAAGGAGGAACTATATTTTGTGAAACCTTATGTTTACTCCTATAATTAAAGATGTGAGTGGCTATATTGTTAGCTAATATATTTACCCAATCCATGATATATCCATCAGAAGCAACGTCAATGAATGGTACCCATTGGTCAACGATTTTTTTGAAGTAGGGTAAGCATATATTCTACATAACATAACAACTATTTGACAATATGGACCAGCAAGGGAATCAACCACACACATACCCTTGTATTATCGCTTATTCTTGTTGGGATATCTTCTCCAATCTCTGATGGGCTCTGATGGATGATCATGTTTGCTCATGAACTTTTCCACAAAATGTTTGTCATATTTTTGCTGAGGTTGTGGAAAATGGTACATTGTGCTTAAATCACTACTTGTGAATGAACCAATGGTTGTTTGCCTTTGTGTCAGGAAATTCCTTTATGCAATCTTTACATTGTCAACAACCCATCTAATTATGTCAGTATAAGGAAGGATTTTTGGTTGGGCTACAATCCTATGTAAGAATGAACTGGCTACATCATTGTAAGGAGAATTAGAGACCGAGGTAGAATCATCAACTATAATCGTTTTTTTTGTAAAAAATATACAACACATATGTATATCATGGATTCAATCCGATCTAACAATGTACTAAATCTAGATACTGAATCACTTCTACAAATCAACTGCGGAATTAAAAACATAATCTCCAATCACATGAAGCAAAGAAGAATCAATCAAACCACAACACAGATAATTACCCGGGGAAAGCTTGCTGCTCAAAACCCCACTATCTTCTATTGTATATTTAGCATGAATACATGAAACAATTACATACAAATCTTCTCACAAGAGCCTCCTGTACTCAACTAATTGTCTCACACTGTCCTGGACAAAATCGACCAACACTTAGCCAATTCTCAGCCTCTAAAAAACCTGCCTTACTTGCGCAATTCATGTGGAATGCAATCCCTATTATTTAGGAATTTTGGCCTTCCTTGACTACGCAAGGATCATGGGCAATCCAATGAGCGTTTGGTTGCATGGGTGCAACCCAATAATCCTACAACTGATAGTCAACATCCCTTTAACGTAGATCTCAACTGGATCTCCACTGGAATTGACATGCGTGCAGATAATAATAGTAAATCCTCAGTTGCATGTGAGATCACTGATTTTGAATTAAATACTATTTAATTCACTTGATCTCTCACTAGTGTATCAAACAGTTACAACTAGCACAACTGACTCTAACTCACTTAACCGAGTTAAACTGATTACAACCTACATTTACTAATGCACCACTGCACTTAGAACTCTGTTACAAATAGAATTACTCTTCATGCCTCACCAACTACCCAGAACTCTAAATTCATGAGCTAATTGAGTTTATCACACTCAATTAACTATTACAAGTGATTTTGAGATTATATTACATTTTATTTTCCATATTAATTAAGGGATAATTAAAATAGACATGCACCAAATTTAGCCCACACCAGTGTAGGTACTGCTAAGACCCGTGGTCCCACACTAGTGTAGGTGCTACTTGGACCTCCTAGTCCCACACTATTGTAGGTGTTGCAATTTCTTGTTGGACTTCAACACTCCCTCTCAACAATAAAGGGATTATCCTTCACCCCGATCCTGTCTCTATGGTATTCAAATTTTCTCCTGGTGAGCGCCTTCGTCAAAATATCTGCATCTTGATCTTCCATGGGAATGTACTGAAGTAACATTATGCACCTCTGCACACAATCTATAAGATGGTGGTACCAGATATCTATGTGCTTGGACCTATCATGAAACACATGATTAACCGAGAGTTTAATGCAACTATGGTTATCATATTGTATCACCGTCGGATCCATATGAGAACCAAACAAACCAACCAGGATCTTTCTCATCCAGATGGCATCACATGTAGCTTGAATTGATGCCATGTACTCTACCTCTGCTGAATTGAGTGCCACAGATCGCTAATTCTTGTTGTACCAAGAAACTGTTATCGATCCTCTGCTGAAGATCCCTCCTGATGTGCTCTTTCTGTTTGATGGACTGCCTACCCAATCTGCATCTGTGAAGCCTGGAAGCTTCACTCCCTCTGTCCGTCTATATCATAATCCATACTCTGATGTGCCCCTTAGGTATCTCAAGACATGCTTCCCCACCTTCCAACCATATCTTGACTCAGATGGTTAACTGCGTAGCAAATGTCTGGTCTGGTGTTCACGAAGTACATCAATGAGCCAACTAACTGTCTCTAGACAATATCATGCACTACCTCTCCAAAAATAGCATCCTCTTTCCTCCAATTTCCTGGAAGAGGAATGCCCATGGGTTTACATATCTCCACGTGAAACTTACCCAGTATCTCTTTGGCATACTTGCCTTGAGAAAAAAAATGTTCACCATCCTGCTGCCATATTTCCAAACCAGGGAAATAATGAAGGAGTCCCATGTCCTTCAATTCTAACTCCATTTCAAGATCCTCCTTGCATGAGTGTATCAGCTGCTCATCACCAGTAAAAAATAGATCATCAACATGAAGTGCAATAATCAATAACTTATCCTCAACCACAATCTGGTACAGGTTTTCATCAGCTTCACTTTTGGTGAAGCCCAGTTTGGTGAAATAGATGTCAATCTGAGTGTACCAAGCATGAGGTGCTTGCTTCAGCCCATATAGTGCTCACTTGAGTCGACACACATGCGACTCACTGTCAAAGATATCGAAACCTTATGGATGCTCTATGTACACTTATTCCTCAATAAATCCATTGAGAAATGCATTTTTCACATCCATTTGATGAATGCACCACCCTATTTGTGCTGAGAGTGCAAGGATAGATCTAATGGAAGAGTACCTTGCAACCTGTGCCAAGGTCTCATCATATTCAATCCCCTCAATCTGTGAGAACCCTCGGGCCACAAATATGGCCTTGTACTTCTCCACACTCCCATCAACATGTAGACCCATCTAGATCCAACCACTGATTTACCAACCGGTCTTGGGACAATCTCCCATGCACTGTTCTTGAAAATGGAGTCATACTCCTCCACCATTGCATCAACCCAAATTTTTTGTTGCACTACCTCCTGAAAGGAAGATGGCTCTGTTGCAATACACTTTCTCATAAGAGCCATGTATCCAGTAAAATTGTCTGGAGACTGTCTCTATCTGCACTATGAAGTAGGGGCTCCTACATTCTCTGCCGCATCAAGTCTTAATCTATCAGCTTCCGTGGTGCACCTTCTACCAATTCTGGTGGATGGATCTGCATGCGTGTTTTCTACCACTCCATGATCCTCCGCATGTGGCTGCTCCACATCTTGAGGCTCATCCTTTGGAACTAAGAGTTCCTCCTCTGCATGAAAATACAAATCCCTCTCAAGGGACAATTGCATGGCTTTATCTCATCAAATTTTATATCCCTTCACACAACAATCATTCTGCTATTTGGAAAATACACCCGATAATTTTGGGGAGTATCAGTGTACCCCACAAAAATCCCAATCTCAGTTATTGGTTCTAGCTTCTTCCTAGCATCTTTGGTCACATGCACATAAACAAATGAGACAAAAATCTTAAAATGTTAAACATCAGGTTTTTTACCAGTAAAAGCCTCTTCTGGTGTTCTCATGCCAAGTATCCTATGAGGAAAATGGTTTTGCACAAATACCGCTATGTTGCATGCCTCTGCCCATTGATGCATCGGTAGGCCCTGATCATGTAACATCTCACTTGCCACACCCATAATCATTATGTTCCTTCTTTCAGCAACCCCATTCTGCTGTGGGTTATGAGGCGCTATAAGTTCTCTCCAAATTCCTTCTTTGCTAAAGAAGTTCTTGAATTCATTGGAGATGTACTCACCACCATTTTCACTCCTAAGAGCCTTCATTCGCTTCCCCGTGTCTTTCTCCACCAGTGCTTTGAACTCAAGAAACCTTGAGAACATCTGATCTTTCTTCTGCATGAAGTAGATCCAGCACTTCCGAGAAAATTCATCAACAAATATCACATAGTACTTATGCTTTGCTGTCGAAGCAACATAGAATGGTCCACACATATCTGAGTGAACTCTCTCAAGGATCCAGAGGCTCGGTTCTCCTTCTCATGAAAGGTGTCCTTTACATATTTTCCCATAGTACATCCCTTGCATGTGTCTGACTGCGCAAGTGTACCCTTGGGAATACCTATAGAAATATGCTGCATGAATTTTAAGGCTCCATGGTGAAGATGGCCCAATATTCGATGCCATAACTCACCCTCATCCCAGCTCACAACTTTGTCCGCCTTACCCATCAATGATGCGCAACCATCTACATCAAGTTTATAGATATTCTTAACTTGAATCCCTATTTTATTGGCTTGTCCTATTGTTTTGTGTCATAGGAAAGATTTTACTTCATTGAAAAAAGCATCATAGCCTTTATCCCCCAACATTGCAACTGAGACTAAATTTTTCTTCAAGCCTAATACATGCATTACATATTTTAAATGAAAGGGTTTACTTGAATTTCTCTAGAAGGTAATGGTACCAATCCTGGTAGCATTGTACTGCCTGTCATCACCCATTTCAATATGCATCTGGAGGTCCTTCTCCTCCAAGATATTAAAAATTTCTTTGTCTCCTGTCATGTGAAAGGATGCACCACTATCCAAATACCACACTAATCCCATTTCACTTAACACCATGCATGCAATGAGCGAGAAATCAAGCTCAAATTGTGAGGCCAAAGCCTCACTAGTTGCAGATCCTGAAGCCTTCTTGTTCTTCTTCTTTTGTGGACAATTAGTAGCATAGTTCCCATGCTCGTGACAGTGAAAAAAATTCACTTTGGACATGTCACGCTTCTTTCCATCTTTGGACTCAAATTTGGAATGGAATTTATTTCCTTTCCCCTTATTCACCGTGGCAGCCAAACAAGAATCTTCTTCATATTCATTCTTAGGTGAAGATCCATCTCTGGTATTGCATCTGAACTCATCTTGCACCAAATCTGACCAGATTCGTTCCCAATATGGCAGCTTTCCCCTTCCGTTGACAGAGTCCTGATAACTATGCCAACTCTTGGGAAATTCTAGAAGAGCTAGGCTCACCAAAACATCATCAGCGACAGTAATTCCAATGCTCCCCAACTCATCCTAACATTGGACAAACTTTGTTAAATATTTTGGCATGGAGTCTCCTTTCTCCATCTTGATCTTCCTGAGTTTATCTGTCAGTGCCAATTTCCTAAGGTCACTACTGCTCTGAAGTAGATCTGTCAAAGCTTTCCACATAGCATATGGTGTAAATTTTCCATGGAGACTTGAGACAATGTGATCTTGTGCTCCCTCCAGTAAGATCCTCCTCACCTTTGCCACTTTCTTTTGCCATGCATCAAGATTTGCAACATCTGTCACAACGGGTTTAGGAACATCATTGTGAATGAATTCCTTCAAGCCATTTTCTTCGAGTACTGACTCCATCCTTTCTTTCCAAGAAATATAGCTAGACCTGCCCTCGAGTGCATACTCCAATCTCAAGCCATTGAAAGCCATTTTGATCCTGAATCAATTTTAGCACCAAGAAAGCCTTCTGCAAATTCGAATTCTATTCAGTCACAAACTCAGCTCCTCCTCCACTATTTTGATTTCCTATGCTCTGATACCATGTAGAAATTATATGACATATATTTATATCATGGATTCAATCCAATCTAACAATGTACTAAAGATATATATTGAATCACTTCTACAAGTAAATTGCGGAATTAAAAACACAATTGCCAATCACATGAAGCAAAGAAGAATTAATCAAACCACAACACAGATAATTTCCTGGGGAAAGTTTGTTGCTCAAACCCCACTATCTTCTATTGTATATTAAACATGGATACATGAAAAAATTACATACAACTCTTCTCACAAGAGCCTCTTGTACTCATCTAATTGTCTCACAATGTCCTGGAAAAAACTGACCAATACTTAGCCAATTCTCAACTTCTAAATAGCCTACCTTGCTTGCACAATTCATGTGGAATGAAATCCCTATTATTTAGGAATTTTGGCCTTCCTTGACCGCGCAAGAATCATGGGAAATCCAATGAGTGTTTGGTTACATGGGTGCAACCCAATAATCCTACAACTGATAGTCAACATCCCTTTCACCTATATCTCAACCAGGTCTCCACTAGAACTGACATGCATGCAGCTAATAATAGTAAATCCTCAATTGCATGTGAGATCACTGATTGTGAATTAAATAATGTTTAATTCACTTGATCTCTCACTAGTGTATCAAACAGTTACAACTAGCACAATTGACTTTAACTCACTTAACTTATTTAAATTGATTACAACCTATATTAACTAATGCATCACTGCACTTCAAACTTTGTTAGAACTAGAATTACTCTGCATGCCTCACGAACTACCCTGAACTGAAAATTCATGAGCTAATTGAGTTTATGACACTCAGTTAACTACTACAAGTGAATTTGAGATTAGATTACATTTTATTGTCTATCTTAATTAAGGGATAATTAAAATAGACATGCACCAAATTTAGCCCACACTAGTGTAGGTGCCGCTAAGACCTGTGGTCCCACACTAGTGTAGGTGCTTCTTGGACCTCTTGGTCCCACACTAGTGTAGGTGTTGCATGTTCTTATTGGAATTCAACACTTTTTGTCACTGTGGGCCCTTCATTCTCAAAAAGCATATAGATAGCTTCCAAAAGGTGCTTCTAGCATCGAAAGTACATACTGTGTCAGAAAATAATCCAGGCATTTCAGTGCTCTCTGTTGGAGGAGAAACCGGTCGTTGTTGAACTATAGGTTTCTTCTTTGCTCTAGCTACCTTAGACATATCTGCTGAAATTTTCCTCTCGAGACTGGTCTACAATGGAAAACACAAGAATAAGTGATAATTCCTTTACCAGATAATTCTTAGCACAAATGACTATTTTTATAATGATTTATGTCTTAAGGAGAAAATCATGATGGTATCAAGTTGTAATGATCATTTAGAACTTCGAAAAACATAAATTTGTTACTTTTGGAAATTAAATGATAAACTTGAATTTCACGTGGGTCTTGTACGCGTCAGCGTATCAAGATATTTTTATTAGAGAAATCTCGGAGTGACACCTTAAAGCTTATGATATTCAGGACTTCCGATATATATATTTTCAAATATATAACGATTATAAGTGTAGACAGGAAGGTACATCATATGTTTTATATCGAGTAATGAAGTATTGGGGATTTTAAAGAGTGCCATTCGATATGAAAAGTCCCGATATGAGTAGAGACAATAATACCATAGGATTGAGATATCATATATCAGAGGTCTGAGGCATCAGAGACATAGTGATATCAAGAGATTTTGGGATAGTGAAAGGGTTAAGTATTAGAGATATCAGATATCAAAGGTTTTATGATGACACTTGCTTAAAAGTTATGATATACTAGAGTTTTGATATGCTACGTGACAATATGGTGGGGCCAACATTTCCTTAAAATATTCAAAAAGGAAGCACTTATGTAGCTTTATACTAGATATCAGGGAAGTTTGATGAGGGGAATGTTTTATAGTAACTTTCCTCTAAGGAATGTTATGGTATTGAAGTAATCTGATAAAATCCTTTCGATAATACGATTTTAAATAATAAAATCCACACTTTTGTAGTTAATCCCCGATATGTAAGTTCCGATAAGGGAAGTCCTCATGTGAGAAGGTATTTTATTTACAAATATTAGAAATTTCCTTATTTTATTAGAATTAAAGAATTTTATTAGAATTTAAGAGGTTCCCCATTATTATTAGTTAACTAAAAATAAAATAAATGGGGGGTTGTTGAGTACTACAACAATTGGCGACATATTGGGTGAAATAATCATCTCTATAAAAATGAGTGAAATTTTAATCAATTAAGGAAACAAATTATAGAAATATTTTCAAATATTTGAAATCTATATTGTTTAAAATAACTTTGAATAAAAAAACTCACAATTTTGAAAATATTCAAAACTTATTATTGATGAAAATCTTTATTATCTCTGTCAGTCATTTAATCATCATAAAGATAAAAAATAGAAAACTATAGCAGTTTAGCATAAAGACAGACTTATTTATCAATGGTAGAGCCACTGCTACCAGCAGGTGTCCATAGCCTCGACAGGGTTACCATTTAACCAAATAATACCAGTATCCCATTCACTTATAGTGATATCTTAGAGCCATTAAACTTTCATCATTTTAGCATTTTTTTTTTCTTGAAAGACATTATCCTGGTTTGGTAGAAAGATAGCGATAATTCCATTCACAAGTTATAAGGAATTTGAACAAGCCGACTCATGATGAGATCTCTTGTCTTATAGATATAAATCTATAAGCCATTATCCTGGTTTGGTGGACAGTTATGATAATTTCAATACCATTAGTTTCCTGTGATCATGGTCAGTTGGCTCATGATGAGAACCCTTATATTTCAAGTTGTTAGATGTTTTTGAATTACACTCTAAAAATGAAATATTAGTGGATGGGGAGGTAATATTTATCCTTAGGAGTTTTGGATGACGATAAAAGTCAAAAGATGCTAAAACTTAAAAACAACGTTTACTTTTGAAAGATACTTTTCATGACTGATCAAAGGATAATGAGATTTTTTAGTATTTCAAGTGATGAAATATTTAAAAACGACTAGATAAAAAGGCTTTCAGAGATTATAATAAATCAACATCAAACTTCAATATTAAAATTTCCTTCCAATAAATTCTTCTTTAATTTATCAAACTTCATGTTATTAATGAGATACATAAACATGAATTAATTAGAGTATTACTCAAAATTATTAAGCTAAAAACACCAATATGTACATATGATTATTTACATATTTACAACAATACATGTTTTTTCAAAAAAAATAATTTTTAAGAACTATCCCATTAAAAATAAGAGTATCACTCTTACCTTGTGTAATATTCCTAATTAGATTTTAGCTAGTTTGAATATTAAATTTTGCTTTCATTCATAACTTAGATGAATAAGTGGGTAGAGAGACCCTTAAATCTCTTTAGTAGGAATAAACCCGCTTCTAGTGTGAAGGTGGATCAGTGTAGCTAGTCGAAATAAAGCAACCCTTAGTGTGAATGGGGTCAATGCATGTGGATGGGGTCAAGGTTGACCAAATCAACAACACTACCATGGAGAGAGTGGAGATAGTGGAGGTCAACGTAGTTATGGTGGAGGAGTTTATGCATGGGGGTAGCATCTTTAATGAGTAGGATCAAGGGTGAGGAAGCTCACCAAGCATATAAGGAAGGGGATGGTAGCCATAGAAGGCATTCTTATTATTGTTTATGTCTTAGTCTTTTATGACTTTCTGCATGCTTCAACTATTTAACGGAGTCTACTGTGTTGTTTAGCACAAGGGTGTTTTCGAGTTGAAATCCCACCCTCATCCTCGGGGTACTTCGAGTGCCCACTCAGAAGAGGTACAATGAGCTTCATTCCACCATCTGGCATCAAGCCAAGCTTCAACCATCTACCACAGCGCAGTCTCCTTCATAAACTGTGTTATTTTGCAGGGAAGTTGCAATGAAGGGTTGAGAGACCCATTTTGTGAGATAGTTTGCTATTGGAGGGAGAAACCTTTCATTGGGAGGAGTTTCAACTATTTTCTTGTCATATTAGCCACCTTCTTGTAGTCATGGAGTTGTAGAGCGTTATTCAGCCCTAGGGCTACATTTTCCATAGTGTGTATTTTCGGAAACCCTTTCTAGGTTGTCTTGGAATTGTGCTTAGGAGCTTAGATCTCTATTCCTGACGCTTTTTGAGAATTATAACATCAGATCTATATATTTATATTTTCTAGCTACAGTTATTCCCTCTTGGATTGCGCAGTCATAACATTCCGACATTTTATATATTGGCAACATTTCATATTTTGACGTATTAAATCATGGGAGGCTTGTTTACGTAGCTTGAGTGACCTTTTCCTCAGGAAATTGTACTTATTTTATGCTATTAAACATAATGGAATGGATCTATGATGGTCTCATGTTTTGATGTATTGATATTCGCTGCAATTTCTAGTTTTATGTTCAATATTTCTACTTTTCCTGTTTTGGAATATTACAGTGGTATTAGAGCATAATATTGGCTCAGCATGTGGGGCACTGCATCTATAACATCTATAGCAATGGTGGAAAGAGAATTTCCAAAAATTCTTCTCCAGACTGTTAGCCCCTTATAATCTCCTTGGCAAGAAGGCAAGGGGCTAATTTGTTTTATAAGCTTGCAAGGAATGCATTTCCCTTGTAAACACATCATCCTTGTAGCCTTTTCAAGTTCCCTACCTTGTGACTGCTTCCCTCTTCTTTTCTGAGTAAATAAGCCTTGCTGATAAAGAATTATGCTCCAAAGACTTTATTTCTGCCCGATTATACCCTTGCAAATTGTTTCATTTTCACCCCTTTGTTCCTTTCCTCAAAGTCCCCTTTTTTCCCCCTAATTCCCCCTTTTCATCCCAGAAATCCCCTCTAAAACATCCCCACACCCTTTGGTTAGCCAATTTCCCCCTCATTCCCCTATCGTTTCCCTTGGCTGGCCTTAAAATGCTTTAAAAATGAGCCAAAAATCATATTTCTTGCATAGTCTGGGCCTAGCTTCTGTTCGCCCTAGCCCCCACACCTTTCCCCCACAGAACCCTGCGCTATGACCAAGCATTGGCTTGAAGGGCGCAAATCTCCAATGAATATCAGGAGCGCTCCTGGTCGTCGATCGTGTAAATCGGACAACGGTCGTTAATTCCACAGCGCCTGTGTTTCTCCGTTCTAAACCCCGATCGCGCCATTGTCGTTCATTTACCCGCTAGATTGACGGTTCAAAGTGTTTCCACCCCTGTGGTCCCCGAAGCGCACTATCCATAAACCCGGTGGTATCTATCGCACCGCTTTTGGGCGATAGGCGGTATTCTCCCATTGCCCAGTGATTCCACTCAGCTGGCGACGCGTGGCCCCTGTACGATTCCAAAACCTCTTGCCCATCACACGTTATATTTCGGTATAGGACGTGGAGTGATATCACCATCAGCCGTTAGATCTGGGATGCCTCATCCAATGGCCGTCGCTTCTCGAAGCTGCGCAGAGTTTAATCCATGATCGTCGTCCTCCGCCGCATGATCAACCATCGATCTCCTCCCAGATCTGACGGTCCAGATTTTTTCCCCCGCTGTTGACTTTTCTGTCATCGCCTGGTCCCGCCACGTCACCTCCACGTGTGTCCACCGTATGTCCGCCTACCCCATTGCATAAATTCATTCAAAGGTCGATGTTTATAAGGTTTTCACGTATAATTTTCTCTGCATTCCTCCAAGCTTTTGCCATCTCTGTTTTCTACCATTCCACAACATTTTCTGCCATTCCTCCACAGTCATCCACATCATCAGACCCCCCATTGTTTTCTTAACTTGTGCTCGTATTTTACAGGGTTACAGAGGTGGAAAACCGCCACGATTCATACGTACCACTTCAATGGCATGCCACGTAGACAGAATTAAATTTGGAAGCTGGTACTACAATAATAAAAACTCAGAAAGGTAGCAGCATCATTAATATCACCCGGGAACAGTTCAACCTCCATGAAGAAATCTATCTAGCGCCATTAAAACCCAGATTCTGCAGCCAGAATTTGAATTAAGAAGTAGAAAGCTTAAGGCACACAAATGAGCCTCACGTTCAAAGTCTTAGAGGAAAAGCACCAGATCGGTGACCCCATGGATCATGCAGAAGGTACAGTGCGCAGACATTCGTGTATATCAGGTTTTCACATCAGTAGATGGTCCCAAAGGACAAAGCGCCCATATCAGTTCCATTATTTACCATGTTCCTGAAGATTTCCGCCTTAACCATAGTCCATAGTTACCAGGGCCTTTATCTCACAAGCATAGCAGTCCATTCAGTCATTCTTTTCATACACCAAAGTACTAAACAGTACTGCAGTCAGAGTACATCAGAGATTAATGCACATGATTTATACAGAGTGGGCTTCGGCCCTCTTTCTTTTTAGAAGTTTAATACTGCATTTAGTTCTTCACCTACCTCCTCTGCTTCCCTTCAGCTATACAACTCATGAGATAATATTGTAAAGGTTGTTGATCAGTTATCAGAGAACTGCAAGTAGTTTCTTTTGAGACACAGTCTTTGTGTAAAGTTGTAAGATAGGTTGAAGGAGATGTTTCCATACTGAGTATTTAGCTATGGGCATGTTGTACTTGATTGGTGTTGCTATTTAATATGACAAGCATATTTCTTTGGATCCTGATCTGAAGCAGCGGTGATGTTTTCCTATCTTTGTATTTACATTCATTTCATTTCGTTTCTACTGGTTTGCATCATAATATTGGCATAGGATTTACCCTTGTTAGGTACCCTGTGTTTCTGCTCTCCTCGCCTTTAATGTTTCTCTTCTGAATGTATTATCTAAGAAATGATTTCGGTTGGTTTAACCAATGTAGTGGATGTTATTGCCTGCTCTCTGATGTATGAATTAAATGTTTTCAGTTCTTAGATGTTTCTTGTTCAGGATTTAGTTGGAAGATTTGGGAACACGGGGGATTAGAGTTAGCCCTGTCCACTAGGATCCTTGTGTGACCAGCTGGTTTTTAACCTTGTGCTCTGAATCTGTGTTATCTCCTCCCCTCCTACCTTTCTATATCACAATCATCTTTAAGATCCTATGTTTTAGATGACTAGCCCAATTGAAAGCTTGCACATTGGATAGTAAGCAAATCCTTTCCTGACTCCATTGCCCAATGGTTTTGAATATTTCCTGGAACATTTCACCTCTGCCTTATCCCTCTTTTCTCAGCTCTGTATTACATTGAACCCTTCCTTCCTGATAACCAGAAACCAAACCAAACAAATCAAAAAACCACCCTTGTGCCTATAACTAGCCTAACATCTTAAAAACTGAGCTTTAAAGTCATACACCTTTGACATTTCATAGAGAGATCCCTCTCTGGACCCAGGAGGGCTAGATCCTGAGGTTTGAAAGTGGTTTAATGTTGTCTCATATTTTGGTATTACCAACCTTGCCAAAACATGGGAACCCCAACATAATGGCGACTCCGCTGGGGACTGAGTGCATTACACCTTAAACATCCTTAGGCATTCAAACAATCTACATTCTCTGGTTAGGTTGGCAGTTAAACATTCCCTTTCACACATCAACCTCTATACCATTTTTGGTGTTCCCCCATACTCTTGGACAGAGTCTGGAAAGGGCCAGGTAGCCTCCAGATCTCACACTCTTTCAGAGGTGACATATCTGGTAAATGCCCTCCCAGTCAATCTCTGGTTAGATTTTGCTGTGTTTGGAATATATCCCTAAAAGGGGACATCTCATAAGCACTGTGGTGGACAGTGTACCCTCCAAAAACATCCTAAGCCTTCCACCTAGTGACTCCATAATCCCTAAACGATTTAAAGACTCCACTGGTGATCAGTAGGCCTGCTGATTGTCTTGCTTTCACATAAGACTCCACTGGAAGACCATCCTCCATCACAACATCAACCACAATAGAAGTAACAAGTAGGGTTAAGCTACTTGGTCAGAAGACAACATTCTGGCTTCAAGAACCATCCATACAAGAGCTTACCCTGACCCGAACCCACCTGAAATAGTTGACAACCCTGAGAGTATCCTAAAAGGAGCTCCCACACCTAAAAGACCAACTATTTCACACCACATCCATAGAGCTAACTCTGCACCAGAAGATCTTACAACTCTATCACATTTTCACCTTGACCTAGACCTACCCAATAGATTACCTAGAATTAGGTCGTTCAGTGTTCTAGACCAGCCAGACCTTGAGCTTCTTGGTTCACCACCTCAAAGTGGTGGACACCTTGGGAATAGACAGACCCCTCCCTCTATGGCTCCTGATACACAATTCATACAAAACTTGGGGCTCAGTCACCCTAGATCTGCTCACTAGTCTTCTGCTAGTCACAATATCCCTATCATCCGAATACCAGCTGCTCAAGTCAACCCTTTACCTCATCAAAACATCATCATGGCAGCCTGGTATGCACCTCTGGTTTTACCTCAGCCTCTAGTACCCTTACCCAATGATTATCAGTCAAAGATCCCACACTTCACTGCTAAAGAGCCCATCACAGCCCAACATCATGTAGATAAGATGGAAGATTCTTTTGACTACATGGAAATAGATTATGATACAGTCAAAATGAGAATATTTGCCTAGAGCTTAGGGGGTGATGTGAAGAAATGGGTTAAAGGCCTACCTCCAGGTAGCATCAATGATCTTCCAGCCTTATATCAGACTTTCATAAACAAATGGGAAACTAAGGCTAACCGTCACCAACTCTTAGCAGAACACATGAGCCTTAAAATAAACGTAGGAGAGAGTGTCCATGATTACACTACAAGATTTAACAGCATTTACAATGCCCTCCCTCCACATATGAAGCCTCCACAAGGCATGGCTTTAGCAAAATACCCCGAAGGCTTTGATGCTGACATGGCCAATGAGCTTAGGGATAAAGAGTACAACACATTGGAGGACATGCAGAAAGGAGCAGTGAACATAGAGGCAAATCTAATTGAGAAAAGGGCAAGACTGAGATCTGAGAAGAGGGTAACATACAAAGATGACAATGTAGCTTCCACATCTGACCCAGATTATGACAAATTGTCCAAAAATGTGGAAAGGTTACAACAAATGATGGAAAAAATGGTTGTCATAGTCAGTAACCAAAATAGAAATCAAACCCAGAACCAAAACCAAAACTTTAGAAGGAAAAATAACACTCCCAATAAGCAAAAAGAATCAGATCAACAAGCTATTCCCCCATTCCAAAACTTTCTTGACGAGGATGAGGGAATCATAGAGGATCCTGAAGGAAATGCGATAAATTTTTTTGAAACAAAGGACTCAATACATAACTATGATTTAGAGGAAGATTAGCCCTCACCTTCATACTGGGATGAGGAATGGTTAGAAACTGAAGATTACAGATTAGGATTTGAAAATGCCATGATGCAGGTCAGAGAAAAATATGAACTTAGAAGCAAGAAGAGTCAAGAAAATTCCAAAGCCAAGACTTTTGAGGTCACCATTAAGAAAAGGCCTGAGAAATATTCTAAAGGGACTGCTGAAAGCACCAAATTAGCAGATGAGAGTTCTGGTAAGAACAAAGAAAAAGACAACCAAAACACTGGGAAACAAAGCCAACCCACTAGCAGTACTAGCACTTCAGTTAGTACTCCTGATACAATAGTTCCTGACCCTGTACATAGTGAGAAATCACAAACTGATTCAGCCACCAAGGTAGTGGCTAACAAAACAGAGTTGACCATTCCAAAGAGTCAGTCCACTTTCAATTTGGAGAGTGAGATTGCGAAAATTAAGATCTCTGTCCCACTTTCTGAGCTGGCCACTCAAGATGTATATAAAGGCCAAATTTTGAAAGCTTTTAATTTAGGGGAAAACAATGATACTGTAAATTTGAGTGATGACCAACCAGCCCTTCTGTTTGGTCCAAAGATTGAGGAAAAGTTTCAGGAAGGGGTAGTTCCACCTTTTTATATTAGTCTCAACATTCATGACAAGATCCTTCACAATGCCATGCATGAATCTGGAGCATCACACAACTTAATGCCTAAGGTAGTGATGGAAAGATTAGGCCTAGAGATAACCCGACCTTACAAATATCTATCTTCATTTGACTCTAGCAGAGTAAAATGCCTAGGCCTGATCAAAGACTTATGTGTGAACCTTGCCCAGATTCCTGCTAAGTGTATGGTCATGGATGTTGTGGTGGCAGATGTGCCACCTAAGTATGGCATGTTACTATCTAGATCATGGGGAGCCAAGATGCAAGGCACAATGCAAATGGATGGCTCATATGCCACTATCCCTATATTTGGCCAACTTAGAAGACTGTATAGGGAGGCTCAAATGAAATTCCTGGTCAAAAGCCCCGAGAAACTTGAAAACACACCATTATACTCTGTACACACAGACCTGGATTCTTTCATTCTTTACAATGACCAATCCCTGGGAGAACCAACATCAGAAAACAGAGACACAGACAATGACACAGAGCCCATGGACTTTAACATAATGGCTACCCTAGAATCGGAAGAAAACAATGTAGAAAACCATGGGCAGAACACTAAAAAAGAAACTCTGAATGAACCAGAAACAGAAATAAAATGCAAGCAGCAAGCGAGTCAACTCTCTTAACTCCATGAATATCATGAAAAATAATACAACCCACAGCCTAGTACAGCCCTTATAACGCAACACAATGGTGAACCCAACTGTAGGAAAGGGAATGATGAGGAAACGAAAAATGAACTCCTGTGGGAAATGAACTTTGATGGGTCATGTACTAGAAGAACTGCTGGAGCAGGGGTGTGGGTACATAACACAGAGAGTGACTATGCAGAGAGCCACGCTGTCAATCTGCAGTTCAAATGTACAAATAATATTGCAGAATATGAGGCCCTTATCCTTGGTTTAAATGTGTTAAAGAAATTAGGGGCTCGTAGGATAACTGTGCAAGGAGACTCAGGGTTGGTTATAAAACAGGTAAATGGTGAATACACAGCGAAACACCCCAGGTTGAGAGCATACAGGAATGACACTCTGGATTTACTGAAAACATTTGTTGAATACGAGTTAGTGTTCGTCCCTAGGGGTTAGAACGTAATTTCAAATGGATTATCTTGCCTAGCTAGTTCATATCCTAGGCCCCCCAGTGAACAAAAAATCATCGTTCAGACCAAATTCAGACCTGCAGTGCCAGACAATGAAAAATATTGGCAGGTCTTTGAAGGTGACAAACAGATTGATGATTTCCTGATAGGCAGGAATGAGTTTGAATTTTCTGATTCAGACTCTAAATCTGAGAACAGCTTCCTAAGTGAAGATTCCTATGAAGAAGAAACCCCACCCTGTAACATAGAAATAAACACCCTAACTGAAGAAACTGGAAACTCAACCACAAAATGTGAAAACGCAGATAGTGAAGAAGTAGAGTTGCTGCAAGCCAAAGATAAGAATATACCCAGAGGCCTGGCACCCTTAGAGGACCTCTTTGACTTTGATGATGTAGTAAAAAAGCCCACAATAGAACATGCAGACTCTGATGTGGAAGAATGCAACATAGGCACTGAAGATAAACCCAAAATGATTAAACAGGATAAGTCTTTACCTGCAGACATGAAGAAAAAATACATTGACCTATTCAAGGAATTCATTGATGTGTTTGCTTGGAGTTATGAAGACTTAAAGGCCTATGACACAAACATCATTCAGCACAAAATACCCTTGAAAGAAAATCAGAAGCCCTTCAGACAAAAACTTCGCAGAATCAATCCAAAACAATTTCCTGCAGTTGAAAGGGAGATTAAAAAGATGTATGATGCAAGCATAATAGTTCCTGTGAGGTTCTCTGATTGGGTATCAAACCTAGTGGCTGTGAGAAAGAGAACAGGGGAGATTAGATTATGCATAGACTTCAGAAATCTTAATAGAGCCTCACTCAAAGACAACTATCCTCTGCCAAGAATGGAACATATCCTTCAGAAAGTAGTAGGCTCAAGGAGAATCTCCCTGTTAGATGGATTTTCAGGTTACAACCAAGTCTTAGCAATCCCAGAAGACCAACTCAAAACAGCCTTTACCACTCCATGGGGTACCTTTATGTATGTGAAGATGCCTTTTGGATTGATGAACACTGGTGCAACCTTCCAAAGAGCAATGGACATAGCTTTTTTGATGAAATAGGACACTTCATTGTCATCTATTTGGATGACATAACAGTTTACTCCAAGACCGAAGAAGAACACCTAAAACATTTGAGGAAAGTGTTTGAAAAATGTAGAAGGTTTGGTCTGTCATTAAATCCCAAGAACACTGTATTTGGGCTACAAGAAGGAAAACTTCTTGGCCACATTATATATGAGAAAGGGATTAGGGTAGAACCACAAAGAGTTGAGGGAATGCTGCAAATCACACACCTGAGAAACATCAAAGAACTACAGTCCTTCATTGGGAATATCAACTTCCTTAGGAGATTTATTCCTAATTTAGCTGAACACCTTAAGAATATGACTAACATGTTAAGGAAAGGTGTACGAGTTAAGTGGACTGTTGAAGCTAAGAAATCCTTTGAATCGGTAAAACTTGCAATCACTTGGGCTCCTGTCCTAATCAGCCCAGATTTCTCTAAGGATTTCCTGATCTTTTCATTCGCCTCCAAGCATACCATAGCAGCAGTTCTGCTGCAGAAAAATTCAGAGGGAATGGAACAGCCCATTTCTTTCTTCAGCAAAGCACTCAGAGATGCACCCTTGAAATACAACATAATGGAGAAACAGGCCTATGCCTTGATTAAAGCCTTGAAAGACTTTAGGGTGTACATTCTGCATTCTCACACTATAGCCTATGTACCCAACATAGTGGTCAAAGATATCCTGTCCCAAGATCCTGACGAAAAAATAGGCAAATGGATTGCTGTGATCTTAGAATATGACCTTGAGATAAACCCACCAAACTGATCAAAGGTCAGGGCTTAGCTAAATTAATGGTGGAATCAAATCTGCAAGCCCTGGACATTAACATGGTAGCTGCCTTGGATGAGTAGGAAGGACTACCTAATCCCACTGTTGAGGAGAAGTTTTAGAACTCTCCTTGGTACTCCGATATCCTTTATGTGCTCACCAAATTGAATGCCCCTCCTGAACTGTCAAAGACCAAGGCCAGATTCCTAAAACTAAAAGCCAGAAATTACTGCATTCTGAATAAAAAATTATATTGGAAAAATACAAATGGCCTATTGCTTAAATGTTTGCTTGAAGCTGAGGCTGAGAGAATCAAACAAGAGTTCAATGCTGGAGAGTGTGTAGGCCACCTAAGTTGGAAAGCCACTGCAAATAAAATACTCAGGGCTGGTTATTATTGGCCCACACTCTTCAATGATGTCCATAAGATGATAATTTTTGAAGGCAAGAGAAAACTCCTTCCCCTCCCTTTACAACCCATCACTGTTAAAGGTCCTTTTGTGCAATGGGGCCTAGATTTTATAGGAGAGATTCATCCCACTTCTTCTGCACAACACAAATGGATCCTAACAGCCACATAATACTTCACTAAGTGGATAGAGGCCATACCTACTAGGAATGCCACAAATTCAGTCATCATTAGGTTCCTAGAAGGTCATATCCTCTCTCGGTTTGGCTGCCCCAGAAAGATAATCACCGATAATGCTGCTGCTTTTGGATCCAAGAAAATGGTTGATTTTTGTCATAGGTATGGAATAACACTCGGTCATTCAACTGCCTATTACCCTCAAGGTAATGGATTAGCTGAATCATCAAACAAGAGCCTGGTGACCATCATCAAGAAGCTGTTTGAAGAGAACAAAAATTCATGGCAAACAAGTTGATGCATGCTTTGTGGGCTGATAGGCTTACAACAAAGAATTCCATTGGCATGTCACCATATCAGCTTGTCTATGGAATAGAAGCAGTGTTTCCTACTAGCCTTGGGATACCGGTGATCAAACTTGTCCAAGAGATCCAGTCAGAAGAAGACAGCATGGTCAGGAGAATAAACCAGACAATTCATCTCCAGCAAACAAGGGAAGAGGTCTACAACAGAGCTGTTAAAGTTCAGGAAAATATAAAGAAATTATTTGACAAAAGAACTAAGGCCTCTGACTTCAAGATTGGAGACAAAGTTCTGAAGTGGGACTCAAGAAGAGAGGACAAAGGAAAGCATGGAAAGTTTGACAGTTTGTGGCAAGGTCCATACATCATCCAGGCCACTCTGGGTCCAAATGCCTTCTTCCTATACGAATTAGATGGTACAGAGCTGTTTGGGGGTACTGTCAATGGTAGGATGCTCAAACACTACTTCTGTTGATTTTAAATTTCCAGTTTTCATTTCCATTGTACATACCATTGCAGTTTTTGTTTTCAAGAAAAAGAGAAAAATGTTTCAAAAAACAGAGATAAAGGAGAGGTCCAAACATGCTCAAAACATGAACCTCTGATGTGTAAAGGATTGGCTCTAATATGATCAAAACCTAAGCCAAAGAAGCCAAGCAGCTGGTCCTAACATGCTCAAAATCCGGACCAGCAAAGAAAAGGAAGAACCAGCTCTAACATGCCCAAAACCAGAGCTGAAATGAAGAAAGAAAAAGTGACTCTAACAAGCTCAAAACTTGAGTCACAGAGAAAGGAAGGATGCTTCAGACTCCAGATTTCAAGCCTTCAAGTTCATTTCCAGTTTTCTGCAAATTCTGTCCATGTGCAATTGTCTTTATCCCTTGGATCCACAGCAAGCCAAATGGTCTAATCCTGGCTTGACTGTTTTCAATTTCTGTTTTAGAATATAGAGAAGAAATCTATTGGACAGTTTAATCCCAACAGATATTAGATTAGGTAGAGAAACATGTGAGACCAACTGTTTAATCTGGTCTCATGGAGCAATAAGGGTAGACTTAGAGTAGGTTTGTTTTCAGTTTGTAAAAAAAATAAAAAGGGATGTAAAGGGTCTGCTAGCTCAAATGCACCATAAAAGAAGAAAAAATGCTAGGATTGTAGTGTGGGTGGGTAGTTTGTTGGGAAAGTTTTTCTGCTGATATAATGTCTTCATGTTGTGGCAGCTGAGCTAAAGAAAGAAAGGGATGTGTAAATCAGCAGGCACCTGGCCTACACCCAAGATCTACTCTCTGAATTCTTGACTCCTTCAGGAAGAAGCCATCCCCATGTGGAGCCACTGTTAGCCCCTTATAATCTCCTTAGCAAGCAAGCAAGGGGCTAATTTGTTTTATAAGCCTGCAAGGAATGCATTTCCCTTGTAAACACATCATCCTTGCAGCCTTTTCAAGTTCCCTACCTTGTGACTATTTCCCTCTGCTGTTCTGAGTAAATAAGCCTTGTAGATAAAGAATTATGCTCCAAAGACTTTATTTCTGCCTGATTATACCCTTGCAAATTGTTTCATTTTCACCCCTTTGTTCCTTTCCTCAAAGTCCCCCTTTTTCCCCCTAATTCCCCCTTTCCATCCCAGAAATCCCCTCTAAAACATCCCCACACCCTTTGGTTAGCCAATTTCCCCCTCATTCCCCTATCGTTTCCCTTGGCTGGCCTTAAAATGCTTTAAAAATGAGCCAAAAATCATATTTCTTGCATAGTCTGGGCCTAGCCCCTGTTCAGCCTAGCCCCTGCACCTTTCCCCCACAGAACCCTGCGCTATGACCAAGCGCTGGCCTGAAGGGCACTAATCTCCAATGAATATCGGGAGTGCTCCTGGCCGTCGATCGTGTAAATCGGACGACAGTCGTTAATTCCACAGCGCCCGTATTTCTCCGTTCTAAACCTCGATCGTGCCATTGCCGTTCATTTACCTGCCAGATCGATGGTTTGGAGTGTTTCCACCCATGTGGTCCTCGCAGTAGACTATCCATAAGACCGGTGGTATCTATCGCACCGCTTTTGGGCGGTAGGTGGTATTCTCCCGTTGCCCAGCGATTCCACTCATCTGGAGACGCATGGCCCCTGTACGATTCCAAAACAGCTTGCCCATCGCATGTTATCTTTCGGTACAAGACGTGGAGCGATATCGTCGTCAGCTGTTAGATCTGGGACGCCTCATCTAACGGTCGTCGCTTCCCGAAGCTGCGCAGAGTTTAATCCATGATCGTCGTCCTCCACCGCATGATCAACCGTCGATCTCCTCTCGGATCTGACGGTCCAGATTTTCTCCCCCGCTGTTGAATTTTTTGTCATCGCCCGGTCCCACCTCATCACCTCCACGTGTGTCCGCCGTACGTCCGCCCACCCCATTGCATAAATTCCTTCAAAGGTCGATGTTTATAAGGTTTTCACGTATAAGTTGCTCTGCATTCCGCCAACCTTTCACAATCTCTGTTTTCTACCATTCCACAGCGTTTTCCGCCATTCCTCTACAGTCATCCACATCATCAGACCCCCCATTGTTTTCTTAACCTGTGCTCATATTTTGCAGGGTTATCAGAGGCGGAAAACTGCCATGGTTCATACGTACCACTTCAATGGCGTGCCACGTAGACAGAATTAAATCTGGAAGCTAGTACTACAATAAGAAAAACTCAGAAAGGTAGCAACATCATTAATATTGCCCGAGAACAGTTCAACCTTCGTGAAGAAATCTATCCAGCACCATTAAAACCTAGATTCTGCAGCCAGAATTTGAATTAAGAAGTAGAAAGCTTAAGGCACGCAAATGAAGATATTTAATCCTCACGTTCAAAGTCTTAGAGGCAAAGCACCAGATCAGTGACCCCATGGATCATGCAGGAGGTACAACGCGCAGACATTCATGTATATCAGGTTTTCACATCAGCAGATGGTCCCAAAGGACAAAGCGCCCATATCAGTTCCATTATTTACCGTGTTCCTGAATATTTCCGCCTTAACCACAGTCCATAGTTACCAGGGCCTTTATCTCACAAGCATGGAAGTCCATTCAGTCATTTTGTTCATACACCAGATTAATACAAAGTACTGCAGTCAGAGTACATCAGAGATTAATGCACAGGATTTATACAGAGTGGGCTTCAGCCCTCTTTCTTTTCAGAAGTTTAATACTGCATTTAGTTCTTCACCTACCTCCTCTGCTTCCCTTCAGCTATAAAACTCATGAGATAATATTGTAAAGGTTGTTGATCATTTATCAGAGAATTGCAAGTAGTTTCTTTTGAGACATAGTCTCTGTGTAAAGTTGTAAGATAGGTTGAAGGAGATGCTTCCATTCTAAGTATTTAGCTATTGGCATGTTGTACTTGATTGGTATTGCTATTTAATATGACAAGCACATTTCTTTGGATCCTGATCTGAAGCAGCGGTGATGTTTTCCTATCTTTGTATTTACATCCATTTCATTTCGTTTCTATTGGCTTGCATCAGAATATTGGCATAGGATTTACCCTTGTTAGGTACCCTATGTTTCTGCTCTCCTCACCTTTAATGTTTCTCTTCTGAATGTATTATCTAAGAAATGATTTCAGTTGGTTTAACCAGTGTAGTGGATTTTATTTCCTGCTCTCTGATGTATGAATTAAACGTTTTCAATTCTTAGATGTTTCTTGTTCAGGATTTAGTTGGAAGATTTGGGAACACTAGGGATTAGAGTTAGCCCTGTCCATTAGGATCCTTGTGCGACCAACTGGTTTTTAACCTTGTGGTCTAAATCTATGTTATCTCCTCCCCTCCTACCTTTCCATATCACAATCATCTTTAAGATCCTATGTTTTAGATGACTAGCCCAATTGAAAGCTTGCACATTGGATAGTAAGCAAATCATTTCCTGACTCCATTGCCCAATGGTTTTGAATATTTCCTGGAAAATTTCACCTCTGCCTTATCCCTCTTTGCTCAGCTCTGTCTTACATTGAACCCTTCCTTCCTGATAACCAGCAACCAAACCAAACAAATCAAACAAACCACCCTTGTGCCTATAACTAGCCTAACATCTTAAACATTGAGCTTTAAAGTCATACACCTTTGAAATTTCATAGAGAGATCCCTCTCTGGACCCAGGAGGGCTAGATCCTGAGGTCTAAAAGTGGTTTGATGTTGTCTCATCTTTTGGTATTACCAACCTTGCCAAAACATGGGAACCCAAACACAGACCATGCATAATATTTCCAAAGAAATCAAGGAGATGAAGTTATAAAGACAAAAGGAATCCCCTAGAGGGTTTCAACATGGAGAGAGTTCTGAAACCTCACATGAGTGGTGTGAGAAACCAGTATTACAACCTTATTCACAGTGCTCCACGATGCCTACATTCCTAGCAATGAGACATGAGGTGGGAGGACCACAAAAGGAGGAAAATCTTGGTGACTATTTCTTAGAGTATGAATCTCAATCTCAGATGTTCAAGGATCATCTTCACTTCCAAGAGTTCTGTTGGATCAAGGATAATCGAAGGCCCAATAATCAAAATAGAGGTGGGTGCACATCCAGAACAATTATCTGTAGCGTACTATGGGTTGATTCTTTCTGACCTCTTTTGATGGGTCACCCAAGTGCACAACCAAGGCTTGGGTAAAGAAGTTAGATACCTATTTTCAGCTGAAATGAGTTTTAGAGATGGAGGCCCTTAAGATAGCAATGCTGAACTTTGAAGGTGAAGCACATGATTGGTGGTTTCATGGTATATCTACACTAGGGCATGCTAGTGTCACTGCTTATGCAGAATTTACCTGAAGGTTGGTGGAAATAATTCACTGCAGTAATCTAGAAGCACATTTTGTTGATCTAGCTAAACTTAAGCATACAAGAGATTCAGAGACTTATATCTCCGAATTTATAAAACTCTCAG
Organism: Pinus albicaulis; assembly: GCA_034641835.2. Classification (NCBI taxonomy): domain Eukaryota; kingdom Viridiplantae; phylum Streptophyta; class Pinopsida; order Pinales; family Pinaceae; genus Pinus; species Pinus albicaulis. The sequence goes on along the minus strand of CM076569.1, from coordinate 396,271,618 downwards.
TTATGGTGTCTTATCTATCTACAACCATGAGAGTATATATGTTTATTGATGGGATAACAGAGCCTTTACATGGGTTGGTGAAATCCACTAGACCAACTACACTCCAAGATGCTATTGAGAGGGCTATAGATTTACAACATTCTTTGCCAAGGGAAAAAGGCCCATTACAACAGAAGTTCTCTTCTCAAGCAAAGGGAAAAGATGTGAAGTTTCCTCCCTCAAAGGAGATATAAAAAAGGGGATCTCTTGGTGATGATGTCCGGGGAGATCTAAGGAGGAGAAAACTTTGCTTCACTTGCCAAGATCCATGGGCACTAGGGCACTGGTGTGCTACCGGGAAGTCACATTATATTGAGGTGTTCTCTGATGATGAAGAGAAGGAATCAAAAGACTTAAAGGAGGATACAGGTGCTGTAGCATTAGGAGGAGTTGTACCACCACTAGGAGGTGTGAAGGGAGAATTTGCTCCAATTGGAGGGACTCTTGCAGCTTTGCGGGGAGTTTCCAAGTATCTAACATTGAGGGTTAGAGGCACTATTCAGGGGCAGAGAGTGTCGGTGTTGATAGAAAGTGGGGCTACCCACAACTTTATTGATACTCAGTTAGTGCAGAGGAGAGGCATTCCCATAGATGATTTTGAGGGATTCTCAGTCTTGGTTATAGGAGCTAGAACCATGTAGTTTGCAAAGTATGTTCTGGCACTAACTATCACTTTGGGGACTTACACATTGACAAACAACTTCTTTGTGGTTGATATTCCTGACACCAATGTGATATTGGGTGTTTAGTGGTTGATCACTTTTGGGAAGGTCACCATGAATTGGGAGACCTTGGAGATGGAATAGACAGATAAGGGGAGTGATAAGCACTATAAGATCAAGGGAATGCACACCTATCCACCCCAGATTGTCTCAACACATAGGATGGAGGTTGATTTTCGTATAGGAGGCATAGAGTGGGCAGTAGAAATACGTATGTTAGAGGCAGGAGGCAAGGGTGCACCAATACACCTACATGTGCTGTCTATTCTAGACCGTTATTCTATAGAATTTGGAGATATACCATCGGGGAGGCCACCTGACCGAGGATTTGAGCACACTATTGAGTTGGAGTAGGGGATCCAAGTAGTGATCACCACACCCTATAGGCACCCCAAAGATTACTGGGATGAGATTGAAAAATCCATTCAGGAGCTCTTGGCTTTAGGACATATCTGACCCAACACTAGTCCTTTTGCTTCTTCTGTGGTCTTGGTAATGAAGAAGGATGAGACATTGAGGATGTGCATTGGCTATAGAGCTTTGAACAAGAAAATAATGAAGAGAAGGTACCCAATTCCCAGGATCGATGAGCTAAGGGGATCAAAGTGCTTTTCAAAGATTGATTTAAGGTCGGGGTACCATCAAATCAGGGCGAGGGATCAAGATATCCCCAAGACTGCATTTAGATGCCACTATGGCCACTTTGAGTTCTTGGTGATGCCCTTTGGGTTAACCAATGCTCCTACTACTTTTTAGTCTTGCATGAACCACATATTCCGTGGTCAACTGAGGAAGTTTGTGTTGGTTTTCTTTGATGACATTCTTATTTATAGCCACACATGGGAGGAGCATTTGCAGCATATTGAGACAGTATTACACATTCTTGAGGAGTATCAATTCTATGCTAATATCTCCAAGTGTGAGTTTGGGCTCACAAATATGCTCTATTTGGGCCACATCAATGGAGTAGATGGAGTGAGATTTCATGAGGGGAAGATCCGTGCTATTTTAGATTGGCCTTAGCCAAAGAACGTAATATAACTTTGAGGGTTTGTAGGCATCTGTACCTACTACCGTAATTTTGTAAAAGGGTTCTCTCAACTAGAAGCACCACTTACAACTTTGACCAAGAAGGGAGCCTTTAGTTGGATAGCCACAACGCAAAGGGCCTTTGATAGGCTCAAGGAAGCGATGAGTAGCTGCTCAGTGTTGGTATTGCCGGATTTTACCCAGTCCTTTGTGCTGGAATGTGATGCTTCAGGGGAGGGCATTGGAGCAGTCTTGATGCAAGGGGGTAACCCCATAGCTTTTGAGAGTCAGAAGTTGCTACCTCATGAGAGTTTGTACTCTATATATGATAAGGAAATGTTGGCTATCATGCATGCATTAGCCAAATTCCGACAGTATTTGGTGGGAAACAAATTTCGAGTGAAGACTGATCACAATAGTCTTTGATTTTTCCTTGAGCAAAAGCAGCTGCAAGATAGGAAGCAAAAATGGGTGAGTAAGATCCAAGCATATGACTTTGACATTGAATATGTCAAAGGGAATAGAAATGTGGTAGTAGATGCCCTATCACAGAGACCAACAACGCTGTCATTGGTGAGTGTGGATACATATTGGAAGGCCCAGTTGTTGGTGGAGTATTCCAAAGACCGCTTTCCATGTGAGATCCTAGATGGATAGGTGACCGATGAGAGTTTTAGAGTGATGGATGAGATCATCTATTACCGAGACCAGATTTTCTTGACTAGAGATTCTAGAATCAAGGAGAATATTTTGCATGCAGCACATGATTCACCACTTTCTGGCCATCAAGGATTCCCCAAGACATATTGGGCCATTCAGGAGAGATTCTCATGGAAGGATCTCAAGGAGGATGTGGTCCAACACATCAGGGAGCGTGTAGTTTTCTAGTAGAAAAAATGGGACAACAACCATCCTGCAGGTTTGTTGCAACCACTCCCTATTCCAAAAGGAAAATGGGAAATAATTTCCATTGGTTTCATCACTGGTCTACCTACAATAATACAAGGTAAGGATTGTATCTTTGTAGTTTTTGATCAACTAACAAATTATTTACATTTCTTTGCTATTTCTATACGATATAATACTTCACAGGTGGCCGAGCTCTTCTTTAGATATGTCTTTAGACTCCATGGTCTTGCAAAGACCATAGTCAGTGATTGAGATAGCTGCTTCATGGGTGGATTTTGGCAAGAGATTTTTCGGTTAGTGGGTACTGAGTTGACACTGATTACCAATTACCAACCTCAGACTGATGGAAAAACAGAGATAGTAAATTTGTGGTTGTAAGGCTACTTGCAAAACTATGTTTCGGGGAAACAAAGAGCATGGATGTGCTAGATCCATTTGGGAGAGTATTGCTACAACAAAACTTTTCACATGTCCATCAGCATGTCTCCATGTCGAGCTCTTTATGGGTATGATGCTCTATCATTTGTGGATATGATGTATGGAGCAAGCAAGGATCCTAGAGCCAAGAAGTGGATCCAAGAGAGTCAGGATATACTCCATGCTCTCAAGGACGACATTTCTACAACCCAGAATCAACATAAGTTGTATGCAAACCATGGTCAGATAGAGAGGCAGTTTGAGGTTGATGATGTAGTCTATCTCCATCTTCAACCTTACAGACAGTTGACACTGAAGGAGAAGGGGATTGAGAATGTTATGAAACCAGCACCAAAAATAGAAGAAAAGAGAGATCAACGGCTTAGAAATCACCCACTTCGAGGGGGGAACATCCAATACATTACATAAATGAACAATTCTTAGATGATACAAATGAAAAAACCTCCTTCTATATATAGGATTCCATGGCGTCACAATATAATCCTAGTTGACCTAACAATAATAATGTAAGGGAACAATAATAACAATATTGGGGTTACAAGGGTACAAAAATAACAATAAGGGGGTTATACTAACAACAATAAGGGACTATACTAGTAATACAGGGACCTAACATGCCCCTCTCCTTCAAAAAAGTGTTGTCCTCAATGCTTGAGTAGCCCTGGATGCTTCTGTATACAATTCTCATCCTCCCATGTAGAATCTTCAGTGGGTAAGTTCTTCCATTTGATGAGATACTTTGAAATTGACCGATTTCGTAGTTGTCGAGTTCTTGTTTCCGTGACTGCTTCAGGTTCCAATATGATTTTTCCTTTCTCATAAAGTTTCAGAAATATTGTTTGAACTGGAATTTTTTCCCCTATAACTTTCTTTAAGCATGAAACATGGAAAACTGGATGCACTCATGAAGAAGCAGGAAGCTCCAATTTGTATGCCGTAGTATCAATCTTTTGCAACACCTAGTAAGGACCATAGTACTTTGGCGATAATTTGTTATCCTTCTTAGTTTTCTTGAGGGACATTTGTTTGTATGGTTGTAACCGTAAAAATACCCAGTCTCCTACATCAAAACTTCTCTCGCTGCGATGTTGATCTGCCTATTGTTTCATTCAATTTTGTGCCAAATTTAGGTTATCCTTTAAGAGATGGAGAACTTCTTGTTGATGCTCTATGTGATCTTCCACTACTTGAACCATAGAATTTTCTCTTAAAGAAGATGTGATGGACGGTGGATGATATCCATAAAGTGCCATAAATGGGGTCATTTTTGCTGCAGTATGGAAGGAAGTGTTATACCACCATTCAACGAGAGGTAACCACTTGACCCATTGTGTTTTCTTATCAGATACAAAACAACGAAGATATCCTTCCAAACATTTATTCACTATCTCAGTTTGACCATCAAATTGAGGATGATAAGATGAGCTATGAGCTAGTTGAGTACCCAAAAAAGAAAATAATTCCGTCCAAAAATTTCCAGTAAAAATTAGATCTATGTCACTTACAAATCCTGAGTGTCCTCCTAAAGGAGAAGTGTGCAATTCCAAAAGAATCTTTTGTTTTAGTTGGGAATGATTGCAAATATATAAGCGATCTTTGTACCATAAGGAATCATTTTTCCAACTAAATGTATCAAATGTACTAGGATCTTGCTGCAAATTTTGAATGAGTGTCCAAACTTCATCATTCTTCTTCCATTCATCCCTTGATTCGGTTATCCAATTTGGTTGGATAATAGAAATGGCACAAAGAAATGCTTCCACCTCTCCATCCTTTCTTGAGAGTGCATCTAAAAAAAAATTTAGCTTCCCTTTTTTGTAGATGATTTCAAAGTCATAACCCAACATCTTTGTGACCCTTTTTTGCTGCTCTTCTAAAGATAGTCTTTGTTACAAAAAGTGTTTTAGATTATCATGATTCATTTTTTCCTTGAAGTGTCTTCCAATTAGGTAAGGTTGTCATTTCTTTAGTGCATGTAGTATTTCCAACATTTTATTCTCATAAATAGCTTTCTGTAAATACTTTCCTTTGATTGGATGAATTTCAAAAGAAATGGGTCTTCCTTCTTGCATTAAAACAACACCAATTCCATTTCTCGAGGCATCACATTCCACAATAAAGGTTTTTGTGAAGTCTGGAGTAGCTAAGATTGATGCTAGGAACATTGCTTCTTTAAGAATTTCAAATGGCTCAGTTGATTCAGGAGTCCATGAAAATGCATATTTCTTCAATAATGTTGTTAGAGGTGTTGCTATTCTCCCATAATTCTTAAAAAACTTGTAATAATACCCCGTTAACCCGAGAATTCCTCACAATTTCTTTATGGTTGTGGGGAATTTCCATTCCTTAATGGATTTAATTTTTTAAGGGTCTACCTTAACACCCTCGTGAGATACAATATGACCCAAATATTCCATCTATTGTACTCCAAAGAAAAATTTAGATGTTTTTGCATATAATTGTTTCTCCTCCAATAGTTTGAGCACCCTGTCAACATGTTGAACATGATCCTTCCAAGACCTGCTGTAGATTAGTATGTCATCAAAAATTACTAGCAAAATGGAATTTGCCAGCCCTTGAAATGTAGAAGGTGCATTGGTAAGGCCAAGAGGCATGAACAACAATTCATAATGACCCTCATGAGTTCAAAATTTTGTTTTTGGAATATATTTAATCTTCATTCTAATTGATGATATCCTGAAAGAAGATCCAACTTGGTAAAATAAATTGCTCCATGTAATTCATCCAATAATTATTCAATCACAGGAATGGGAAATTTATCTTTAATGTTGAGCTTATTGAGCTCCCTATAATCCGGATGCATGTGCCATGATCCATCCTTCTTGTGAATCAATATTACTGGAGCAGAGAAAAAATGTTGACTAGGTTGGATTATACCAGCCCATAACATTTCTACAATCATATGTTCAATTTCGCTCTTTTGGACATAAGGATATCTGTAAGGCCTGATGTTTGGAGGAAGACTTCCTGGAATAAAATGAATAGAATGATCATGATCATGAATAGGTGGGAGTCCTTTGGGACTTTCAAACACCTTGGAATGATTGTCCAAGAATTTTTGGAGATCTCGAGAAATAGATGATTTTGATGTTGGAACTTCTAGTGAGCATAATTGTGAAATTACACCTCGTTGTTATTTATTCAGAATCTTTGTCATGAAATTAGAGCTTGTTATCTTTCCTAGCTTCCTTACAATACCTCGTAATTTGATTTCCTTTCCAACTGAAAAAAATCTCAAGAAAATTTCTTGAAAATTAAAATCTACCGTCCTCAAAGATTGTAACCATTGTACTCCTAGCACAACATCAAAACCTCCCATTGGAATGGAAAGCATTGGACTATTCAATACATATTCCCCCATGGTTAGCTTGATATTATGGAATTTTCCAGAGAATTTTATAGTTCCTCCATTTGAAACCATCACTTGACATTCTGGTGCTGGGTATAGGAAATAATTCAATTCCTTGGCTACCTTACAATGAATAAAATTATGGGTACTACTCGAATCAATAAGCACTATTAACTTTTTCTTCTTGATATGTCCTTCTATCTTGTGAGTTTGAGGAGTAGTAATTCTCGCCAATGCATTACATGATATGGTCTAACTCATTTCTTCTTCTTCTAGGGTTGGTTCCTGGTGTATATCCTCTTATTTTGAAGTTTATTGTTCATTTTCTTCCTCCTCTTCACAATCTATATAAAATAATTTCTTCTCAGCACACTTATGACCGTTAGTGTATTTTCTATCACAACTGTAGCAAAGCCCTTTTTCTCTTTTTTATTCCAATTGTTGTGTTGTCAACCTTGTAGGTTGTGTAAGTCTAGGAGTAGAAAAACTTCCATCTTTATAGATGTGAGTGGTAGGCTTCCTTGTCGCCATAATTTTACATTCAATTTTTCTTTCCAACTTGAACGCCTTCTCCAATGAATCAGGTTCCCAAACGTGAACTTCATGTTGGATGTTATCCTTTAAAGTCCCTATGAAGACATCAATCATGTGTTCCTCTGGAATATCTATTACCCTTATATTCAATTTTTGGAAATCCTCAATGTGCTCCACCACTGAACCCTTTTGTTTGAGATTTATCGATTGGTAAAGAAGGTGTTTCTCTTTGTATCCTCATAATGTGCTATCATTTCCTCCGTAAAAATTGACCAAGTGACAATTTTTTTAAGGGAGCAAAGCCATTGATACCATACAAATGTATTTTTTTCTAAATGTAAAGTTGCAATTCATACATTTTGTGTGTTTTGCACATTATTGAGATCAAAATATTGCTCCATCTGTAGTATCCATGTTATGGGATCCTTGCCATCAAACTTCCTCATATCCATCTTTGGAATATGGTGGTTCTTCAATCCAACATTAGAGTTTATGAAATCATGAATAACATTTATTTTTTTCTCATCATGAGTTTAATCTACTATATTTCCTCCATTAGGAATCCTTTATTGTATTAACCTTGTCATCAAACCCTCCATGTCTGCTTTTAGATCATTCTTCATGTCTTCCATGTTGTCTTTCAGTTTTTCATCGATCTTAGCTTCCATGCCATCCATCTTAGCTTCCATGTCAGCTTCCATGCCATCCATCTTAGCTTCCATGCCATTCTTCAAACCATCCATCTTAGCTTCCACGCCTTTCTTCAAACCATCCATCTTAGCTTCCACGCCTTTTTTCAAAACTTCCATTTCATTTAAATTTTGTTTCTCTTTGCGAGAGTGAAATCTGGTGCACTTGCTCTTGTAATTTTGATATGTCATGTTGTGTTTCTTCCTCTTCATGAGTCTTAGTATAGCCTTCTGAAGGCTTAATGGGTGTTGAATTCTTTGTAGGTGGAATTTTGAACCCAATACTGATATATATGCTTCAATACGACCTTGGATTCAATTCAAACTGATTTTTCTCACAATACTTATGCAATTCGGAAAAAAAAAATACACACATTTTTCTTGCTTTTGAGGAGCTCGATATTGAAAATGAATTATCCATGATTTTGGATCTTCAATATCTGAAATTCGACCCTGTATTAACCCTCTGAATCTTATTTCGAATGCCACAGGTCTGACCTGATTTGGATTCTTCAAGTCAAAGTTATGCCCAATCTCCCACAATGACCTAATTATGGATTGGTTTAGTAGAGTGAACTTGTACAACGTGCTACGTGTCACTGTTTCCTCCTTCAGCTCTGAAATTGATAGAAAAGACACTAAAGTTAATTTAATTGCGGCCACTATTTACATAATTCCAATCCGATGCTTAGAGTGATACTTATGACAAATTTTCCACTATCACCTCTTGAAGATGAAATTCAGGAGCCTGAAAAAAACCCTAACTTCCACAGATCATATCTCCGAAAAAATTGCGAACCAAGATCTAAATTTTTTACAAGAAGTGCTTCAGGATTTCTTATTGGCTCTGTAAAAATTTCCATTTCTGAACCTTCATAGAAACAAATTTATAGCGAAAATTCCACCATGATCTGTTTAGGTGAAATTCACAAGCCTGAAAAAACCCTAACTTCCACAGATTATATCTCCGAAAATATTGTGAACCAAGATCCAAAATTTTTACACAAAGTTCCTTAGGATTTCAGCTTCGCGTTGTAAAAATTTCCACTTCCTAACCTTCGCATAAAAAATGTTATAGCTAAAATTCCACGATGACCTGTTTGGAGCAGCGAAACCCTAGAATCCAAAGCTCTGATACCAAATGTTATGAAAACAACTCCAAAAATAGAATAAAAGAGAGATCAATGCCTTAGAAATCAACTTCTTTGAGGGTGAAAACTCCAATACATTACATAAATGAAAACTTCTTGGATGATACAAATGACAAAACTTCCTTTTATATATAGGAGTCCATGTGGTCACAATATAATCCTAGCCGACCTAACAATAATAATGTAAGGGCACAATAATGAAAAAATTTGGGTTACAGGGGTACAACAATAACAATAAGGGGGTTATAATAACAACAATAAGGGACTATACTAGTAATATAGGGACCTAACAGAGAATCTTAAGCCCTGGTTCTATGGACCATACAGGGTGATCCGTTGTGTTGGAGTGGTAGCATATGAGTTGGAGCTCCCCATTGGGAGTAAGATCCATAACATTTTCATGTCTCATGACTCAAGAAGGCTAGTGGAAAACATGTGGTTGCCACCAAGTATCTCCCACCTATTTATGATGAGGGCCATCTAGTTTTACAACCAGAAGCTATCTTGGACACTCGGGAGAGTAAAATAAGGAGCAGGGCGATTAAATAATATCTGATTCGATGGAGGAATCTACCAGATGAGGATGCCACTTGGGAAGGAGAGAAGGTTTTTCGACATCCATATTTGTAGTTTCTTGAGGACAAGGAACATTTGGGAGGGGAGGACTATAATATTCCTAATCAACTTTTATCTAGTTGGAATATTAAATTTTTCTTTCATTCATAACTTAGATGAATAAGTGGGTAGAGAGACCCTTAAATCTCTTTAGTAGGAATAAAACCACTTCTAGTGTGAAGGTGGATCAGTGTAGCTAGCTGAAATAAAGAAACCCTTAGTGTGAATGGGGTCAACGCATGTGGATGGGGTCAAGGTTGACCAAATCAAAAACACTGTCATGGAGAGAGTGGAGATAGTGGTGGACAACACAGTAATGGTGGAGGAGTGTATGCATGGGAGTAGAATAATTAATGATTGGGACCAGGGGTGAGGAATATCACCAAGCATATAAGGAAGGGGATGGCAGCCATAGAAGGCATTCTTATTATTGTTTATGTCTTGTTATTTTATGAATTTCTGCATGCTTAAGCTATTTAGCGAAGTCTCCTGTGTTGTTTAGCACAAGGGATTTTTCGGGCGGAAATCCCACCCTCATCCTCAGGGGACTTCGAGTGCCCACTCAGGAGAGGTAAATTGAGCTCCATTCCACCATCTGGCATTAGGCCAAGCTTCATCCATCTACCATAGTGCAGTCTCCTTCATAAACTGCGTTATTTTGTAGGGCAGTTGCAGTGGAGGGTTGAGAGACCCATTTTGTGAGCTAGTTTCCTAGTGGAGGGAGCAACCTTTCATTGGGAGGATCTACTGGGAGGAGTTTCAACTATTTTTTTTCATATCAGCCACCTCTCTACAGTCATGGAGTTGTAGAGCGTTATTCAACCCTAGGGATGCATTTTTCACCGTGTGTATTTTTGGAAACCCTTTCTGGGTTGTCTTGAAATTGTGCTTGGGAGATTAGATCTCTATTCCTGGCACTTTTGGAGCATTATATTAGAATATCTATATATTTCTATTTTCCAGCTGCAATTATTCCCTCTTGGACTGCGTATTCATAACACTCTGACATTTTATGTATTAGCAACATTTCATATTTTGATGTATTGGATGATGGGAGGCTTGTTTTCCTAGCTTGAGTGACCTTTTCCTCAAGACATTGTACTTATTTTATGCTATTAAACATAATGGAATGGCTCTATGATTGTATCATGTTTTGATGTTGAATATTAGTTTGTTTGGCTTTATCTCTTTCTTCTTCTAGCTTAAAAATTTTGGACATTCTTAGTTGCAAAGAAAAGAAAGGTTGTTCTTCTATGCATTGAACTAGGGAAAATCAGGGGAAAGATAAATTAGGAGATAAAATTGCTTCTTTCCCATACACCAATTAGTAAGGGGAAGTTCCTAATGAAGCCTTATGTGTGATTATATCAGCCCATAGAGATCAAATTATAGATTTGTTCCAATTCTTTATTTTATCATCAATGCTTCTCTTGATCATTCTCAAGAGATTCTTGTTGGTAGATTCCGCCAATCCATTCCCTTGTGGATAATAATTAGCAGAATATTTGAGTTTAAAATCTCTCTTAGGGAAAATTTAGTAATAATATTTCCAGAAGAATAAGATGCATTATAAAAATAATATCATTAGGTAAGCCAAATATGGTAATTATATGCTGATCAATGAAATCCATAACATTTTCAGAGTTGACTACCTTCAAAGGAATTGCTTCCACCCACCTAGTAAATTATTTTGTAGCAGTTAATAAGTACCTGAATTATTTAGAAGAGTTTGGAATAATCTCACCTATAACATCCAATCCCCATTATTCAAATGGTTATTCAATATTGACTGGTTGTAAGGGTAAGGTTGGTATTTTCTCTCTTCCTAAAGTTGTTTGGTAGAATTTTCATTTTCATACATAAGTATGAGTATATTTAAATAAAGTAGGTCAGTAATATCCAATATGAAGTATTTTGTGAGCAATAGTATCTCCATTGTAATTTCCTCCAATAGGTACATCTTGCATTTCCTGCAAGACCTTTTCAACTTTAGGTTTCTCAAAACATCTTAGTAAAACAAGGCCATAATTTCTTATGAATAAGACATTATCAACAAGCTAATACTGATTAGCCTTAAGCCTCAAAGATATTTTAGTTTTTTAATTAATTTCTGCTAGAGCATGACCATTTTTCAAATAATAAATTAAATCAACATACTAAGATTCAGTATCAATAGGACATGCCTATGAAATTTGGACACTGTTACCTGAATCATTTTTAGCTGAACTGTCAAGAGCCTTGGTTATTAACTTACAAAAACCTTGACCTTTGACTAATTTAGCTGGCTTTATTTCCAAATAATATTTTTGCAAAGTAGTAACCCAATTAGCGATTTTCTCTCCTAATTCTTTCTGAATGAGCAATTGCCTAAAAAATGAGAAAGGAACAATTACTTTCATGTGTGATTTTAATCGAAAAGGCCTAAAATGATTTATTGACTTAAAAACTGAAAAAGCTTGTTTTTCCACATCTAATAATTTAACTCAACCCATTGTAAATTATAACTAAAGAAGGAAATAGGGGCTTCAATTTGTTCTTTATTTATTTGAGTCAAAACTGTTGCATAAGAATTTTAAAAATCAAAAGTATATACAACAAATTGTTTAAAAAACTTAGGAGTTGATAATGATAGAGAATTTACAATGAATGATTTATTGATTCAAAATACCTTTTCTCAATTTTCCCCCATTTATAGATTTCTTTCTTCTTTATCTACGAAGGTAAAAAAATTTGTGAAAAATCAGGAGCAAATCTATTGACAAAATTTATCTGGCCAAGAAAAGACTGCATGGATTTTTTGTTGTAAGGTAAGGGGATTTATGATATTTCTTTGATTCCTTCAGGATAAATACAAATTCCTTCTTTCGAAAAAATTAGTCCTGAAAACTTACCTTCACTAAGAGTACATAATTACTTTTTAGGATTTAAAGAGATTCCAAAATTTCTACATCTTTCAAATATTTGTTTTAGATCATGAAGATGATTAGTCCTATTTGTTGAATAAATTGTAATGTCATCTAAATACACTACAATAGATTTATTGACCAAACCTTTGAAAGCAATGTCCATTTCTCTCTGAAATGTAACTCCTGCATTGATTAATCCAAAAGGCATATTTGGGTATGCATATGTTCCCCATTTGGTCTTGAATGTAGTTTTCATTCTATCCTCAGGATGCACAAGGATTTGGTTATAGCCTAAAAAAACCTCTAAAAATGACATTAGTTATGAACCTGCAACATATTGTAAAGTTTTTTCCATAGGAGGAAATGGAAGTTATCCTTTTCACACGCTTTATTTAAATTCCTAAAAGCTATGCAAATTATAATGTCTCCATTATTTTTTCTGACTGGCACAATATTAGAAATCCACTTGGAATGTCTGACTGGGAAAATGATTTGGCTTTGAGTTTCTTATTTAACTCAGTCTTGATTTGAACTTCTAGGTTGGGGTGAATTTCCTGTGTTTTTATTGGATTGGTTTAACATATGACAACATAGATATAGTATGTTGAATGATATATGTGTCATAAGTTTTAAGATCATCATAAATCCAAGCATATATATCCTTCTATCTTTCTAAAAAATAGACGAAAGAAGATCTTCAATCAGGTGTAATACCAAGTCCCAAATTGATGTTTTGAGGTGTATGATAAGATCCTAGGTTAACTAATTTAAATATTAATGTAGAACTTTGGAACATTTTTGAACCTATCTTTCAAATCATACAAGACTTCCAATTTTACTAAAAGTTTAGGAATTTTTTTCTCTTCAGAAGACTTGTTTTTCTATCTGTCATGCTCATCCTTGTCAATGTTTTAATTAGAATAAGATCCTCTAGAAGTTAAAAAACTCAAGATGTCATTTTCACCATTAAATACACAGAAGTTGGTCATGTTATATGGAATGGAGGGGCAAAAAATTAACTCAATTGAAAATCTACTAGGACTGAAAAATTCAGGTGGTGTTATCACTACGTAATTTTCCTAGGCTGAGGAGGAAATTGTAGAGTTAACCAAAAAACCACTTGTAAAGCTGGGATCTAGCCCTTCCAGCTTTAGAGATGGATCTCTCTATTTTATTTTGATTTTTGTCTTAAGATATTAGTCTTGCTATGAGTTTCAGAGGTTGGCTTTTTCAAAGATTTGGTTGAAACTGCAAGGAAAGTCCACTGGGAAATGGAGTCATGAATCTTAGGGTGATCAAACAAAAAAATGACAGAATAGATGTAACAGGCCAAGGTAGGAAAGCTTTCAGATATTTTGAGCATTTTTGGGGTGAATAATATGAAGAGGACAAGGAATAAATTAAATATAGATCATGCTAGGATGAATTATATACTTAATATTAGAGTGAAAACATAAATATTATTTATAAGCCAGAGTAGAGTGTATTTGAACAAATTATCTCTTTATCTTCTTTAAACAATAGAGACAAAAAAAGATATGGAAAACTGGGAAAATAAAATTTTTACATGAAAATAAACATCACCAATTGCTTGACACATGAATCTTGTAACAAATTTTCTGTATTAATGATTTTGATCACTTCAGTACGACACACAAATTTTACATTAAAATGCACACAATTTCTTCATACAAGTTCCAACCCTTAATAAGTCCTTTTACAAAGTATTTATAGAGATAATTTATATTTCAATTTCAGACTTCAAAGAAAATATTTTTACAAAATAATATATGTTGAAGGAACATATATTTAGAGATAGAAGAGTAAGATAAGGAAAATATGGTAAAATATGTTGTGTTGTTGAGCCTATGCAGGAATTTGGCGATGACTGTAGCCATTTCGTTGCAAATTTTGTTCCTTTGATGCCAAAATTTCTGAGCTTAAATTACACTTCACTCGATCAATTCTAATAATTAGTCCCACCTTTCTTCACTTGGGATAGAAAAGTTAACCATATTTCTGAATCTCTCATCCACTTCGATGTAAATGTCAAAAGTTGGCTTATTTACAAAAAGGTGGTGGATTTCATGTTAAATATTTAAATCAAATTTTATTCCCTGTATGAATTCTTCTCCATTAATAATTCCTTTAAGGGTGCTTCCATGCCCTGCTCCATCTTCTGTATTTGTGCATTCTACTCAACCACCATGGTAAATAATTTTTCCTTTTCCATTTATATATTAGCAACCTCTTTAGCTTGAGGATGTTCTGTGGAGGGTAGTTTCAGTTGCTTCCTTAATGCTTGAATAATTTCCTCCTTGTTTTTTATGAGCTCCTCTACTGCTTTGATAACCTTAGGTTCATTTGCTAGCTTTATTACCAAATATTCTAAATATTTGATCCTATTGTCCTTAGAAAATGATGACATTTTATCAATATTTAAATGAGAATTCATGTTATTCAAGGATGACTGTAATTTGGATGCATTCATGGTTGAACTGGTAAGCGATGAAAATATCAACTCCCTCGTCTACTTGTGTAAATTAGTTTCATTGATTTCATGTATTTTATTGGTATTAATTGAAAAAATGGAGGTTTTGTAGTCTTCAAAAATCTTGGGAATTGGAACTAAAGGTTCCATGAAAGCCATTTGGAACTATCCTTTCTCTGAATTGAATGCATAGATTAATCTGTGTTGTGTTTTAGTTGTCTTATTCCAAAATTTAGAGTAGGTGGAAGCCTTCAAAGATTCATTCTTCAATTTTATCTCCTTGTATCTTGAAAAAACACTCTGCTGAGTTGAAACCTGAGAACTGGATGATAGTTGATATTGGACTGTTGTTTCTATAGTAGGTGATTGTATTGTTTATTTTATTTGAGTAGAAATAGTGACAGGAGTCGCTGATAAAATCTCTGTATTTGTCTGCTGAGTGTCCCCTTCATCTAGAGACTCATATCGAATAGTAGTTAATTGAGGCTTAATCTAAGGATAAGTTTGAGAATATGATTTTTTAGTAGTATTTGGGTCCTTTTTATTCCTTTAAAAAAAAAATTGTGCATCTTGATTTTCAAAATCAGTGGGGGACATGGATTTTCTTTCCCTTTTTAGTTATTTTTCTTTGGGATTAGGTGTTGGCATAAATGATTGACTGATCAACTATTCTTCAGCTTCCTATAATGTACCCTTTTCCCACTCCTCCTGGTTAGCATACTTTTCAATTTCGGGCCTAGATGTGTGTGTATATGAGGTACTCTTTTGTTCCAATATGAGCTTTTAAATGATGCACATGATATCATAGGACCAAGAAAAACTAAGATTGAATTTCATCTGACTCAAAATAGTATCCACTCCTTTTTCTGTAGCTCTGGTGTTGATAATGTAGGTTCATATATGTGCTTTCAATTTGAACTATACCTTATGCTTGTAGGAAAAAAAATGCAACTCATCCATATTTAACATTTTCCTAGTGTATTCTAATGCAAATATCCTAACTGGTACAAACACTGGAAACCTGTAAGGAGGTAATGCTGATCCATATACTCTAATATTAGTATAGTTCTGGTATAAATACTATTTTCAACCTTGGATTGCTCTGAAAAGTGCAGAAACTTCCTCATCTCTGGTGAAATCTTGGGGACTCGATCATTGCTAAGAAAACATAATGATGTATATAGTAATATGTGAATAAAATCAGTATAAGAATATTCCTCTGAGTTATTTCTAACCAGAGAAGTCTAGTGAACCACTGACCAAGGGTTTCCTTCACTATCTGTCTTCTGAAAAGGGAAATTGAGCATGTTTGACTGATAAAATAACATAAGTTAAACTAAAAATGGCACCTTCTGCTTTGAAATTCAAAAATTGGTCATGGATTGAGTCTGTAAGAAATTTTCTGTAATTAAAAAGGATTGATGGATGCTTGCCTGCTGCAAAAATTGATGTAAAACCAAACAATATCTCATCTAACCATTCATCATTATAGTACCCAAGCAGTCAGGTTACCATAGAAATTACATCTTTGAAAAATTCAAGGAAAATCAAGACTAGATAGGGGGGATTAGTCTGGGGAAATTCAACGTTTTATGGAAGAAAATACTCAAAGATTTGGGTTCTTTGAGGAAAAGTTAACTTTTTATTAAAATCCATTAATAACTCAGCAAAAAAAGCATGATGGGAGGCCTGATATTTGATTTGCAGGGCTTGTAAGATTCTTTCAGGGGAAATAGAGAAAATAGTTTCATTGTTATGGGAAATGACATCCCTTTGACTTGGTAAATATCTGAGATGGCACCAGACAGTGAATTAAGGGAAAAAGTGAGTCTGGGGGAATAAAAATTGAGGGAGAAGGGATTATAAGATGTTTAAATCATCACTTTTATCCATGAACTTATGTCTTTCCCAGTTGTATAGCTCATACAGGTGAAATGCACAATGGGTTTTGGAAATCTTATACTGGGTGCCTATCAAGGGGGATTTGTCATATTCTGGGTCTACCGGAGCCATGGGATTTGACTTTGTGGCCTTTCCTTTTCCTTTCTCGGGTCGACATATTTAAAAAATAGAGTACAAGGAACAAAAAGGAATATAAAAAAAGCACTTAATCATAAACAAATGTTTGTAAAACCGAGTTACCTGTGGAAATTTTTCGACTAAGCAGAGAGAAAACAACTATAGAAGGCTGACAATTTGCGATAATCCATTACTTCTCTCTGGTGAATCAATGTCGAGGTGGAAAGGATTTAGGCTTTATTACAAGTTTTTATAACTATAAAATTGATCATGCAACCGGAAAATTCTAATGTTTGTGGAGCATAGGGGTTTTATTAATAAAACGAATATAGGGTAGGAAATAAATGAAGTAACGTTTGTAAAATATTTCGTAGTAAATTTGAACATTAAATGGATACGTGATATGGAGGGGAGTGATATGGCATGACATGTGGCAGAAATATAGTGGCGAGGGGGGGTAAGAGGTATGTGGCGGGAGTTGAACGATGGAGGGATGGACATGTGGCAAGAGATGAAAGGTTGAGGTGAATGGGAGGTTGGCAGAAGGTAGAGGTGGTATTGCTCCTGTGGGGGTGCATGGGTGATGATGTACCTTTTTGGGAGGCCCTTCTAAACTTGTATTGTTAGATGTTAGCCCAGGGCTTGTGTGAACAACCCCTTGGTTATGAAACCAACCCCAAAAATAGAAGAAAAGAGAGATCAACACCTTGGAATTCAGCCATTTCGAGAGGGAAAAATCCTTTACATTACATAAATGAACAATTATTGGATGATACAAATGAAAAAAGCTCCTTCTATATATAGGAGTCCATGGGGTCACAATATATCCTAGCCAACCTAACAATAATAATGTAAGGGAACAATAATAACAATATGGGGTTTATGTAGGTACAACAATAACAATAAGGGGGTTACACTAACAACAATAAGGGACTACACTAGTAATACAGGGACCTAACATGCCTCTCTCCTTCAAAAAAGTGTTGTCCTCAATTCTTGAGTAGCTCTGGATGCTTTTGTATAAAATTCTTATCCTCCAATGTAGAATCTTCAGTGGGTAAGTTCTTCCACTTGATGAGATACTCTAAAGTTCATCGATTACGTAGCTTTCGATTTCTTGTTTCCATGATTGCTTTAGGTTCCAATATGATTTTTCCTGCCTCATCAAGTTTTGGAAATATTTTTTATACTGGAAGTTTATCACCTATAACCTTCTTTAAGCATGAAACATGGAAAACTGGATGCATTCGTGAAGAAGCAGGAAGCTCCAATTTGTATGCCATAGTACCAATATTTTGCAAAAACTTGTAAGGACCATTGTAATTTGGCGATAATTTATTATCCTTCTTAGCTTTCTTGAGGGACATTTGTTTGTAGGGTTGTAGCCATAAAAATACCCAGTCTCCTACATCAAAACTCTCTCACTGCGATGTTGATTTGCTTGATGTTTCATTCGATTTTGTGCCAAATTTAGGTTATCCTTTAAGATTTGGAGAACTTGTTGTTGATCCTCGATGTGATATTCCACTAATTGAACCTTATAATTCTCTCTTAAAGATGATGTGATGGACGATGGATGATATTCATAAAGTGCCATAAATGGGGTCATTTTTGCCGCAGTATGGAAGGAAGTGTTATACCACCATTTAGCTAGAGGTAACCACTTGACCCATTGTGCTTTTTTATCAGATAAAAAACAACGAAGATATCCTTCCAAACATTTATTCACTATCTCAGTTTGACCATCAGATTGAGGATAATAAGATGAGCTATGAGCTAGTTGAGTACCCAAAGAGGAAAATAATTCCTTCCAAAAATTTACAGTAAAAATGGGATCTCTGTGGCTTACAATAATCTTTGGGTTTCCATGTAGTTTTTGAATTGTTTCCATAAGTTCAGTAGCAACTGTACTTGCTTTAAATGGATGAGATAATGAGGACTTTCGTGTAAAAATTTCAGATCTTGTTTCAAAATATTTTCAGAGATATGATCTGTGGAAGTTAGGGTTTTTGCAGGCTCTAGAATTTCATCTAAAATAGGCGACCTAGGGAAAATTGTCATAACTCTCTCTCTGAGCATCAGATTTAAATTATGTAAAAAGTGGATAAAATTAAATGGACTGTAGATTCCTGTTTATCAATTACAACACTGAAGGAGGAAACATTAACACGTGGCACGCCGTACAAGTTCGCTCTACGGAACTAGTCCATAATTAGGTCATTGTGGGAGATTGTGCATAACTTTGACTTGAAGAATCCAAATCAGGTGAGACCTGTGGAATTCAAAAGAGTATTCAAAGGGAAACTACAAGATCAGATTTTAGAAATTGAAGATCTGAAATCACAAAGATAGTTTGGTTTCAATATCAAGCTCCTTAAAGGCAAGAAAAAGGTGTATTTCTTGTTTTCAAATTGCATAAGTCTTGTTTGAAAAATCAGTTTGAAGTGATTCCAAGGGCATATTGAAGCATAGATATAAGTATTGGGTTATAATTTACCCCCTAAAAATAATTCAAAACCCATTAAGCACTCATAATACTCTACTATGACTCATGAAGACGAATAAGTGCAACATGATATATCAAAATTACAAGAGCAAGTGCACCAAATTTCGCTCTTGCAAAGAGCAACAAAAAATGAAATGGACGTTTTGAAGAAAGGCATGGAAGCTAATGTGGATGGTTTGAAGAAAGGCATGGAAGATATGATGAATGTTTTTAAGAATGGTATGGTAGAAAAAATGGAAGTTTTGAAGGAAGACATAGAAGGTTTGACAAAGTTGATACAAGAAATGATTCCTAATGGCGAAAATATACTAGAGTAAACTCATGATGAGAGAAAAATAAATGTTAATCATGATTTCATAAACTTGAATTTTGGATTGAAGACCCACCATATTCCAAACATTGATATGAGGAAGTTTGATGGCAAGGATCCCGTAACATGGATACTACAGATGGAGTAATATTTTGATCTCAATAATGTGCAAAACACACAAAAGATATGCATTGCAACTTTATATTTAGAACAAAATACATTTGTATGGTATCGATAGCTTTTCTCCCGTAAAAAAAATGTCACTTGGTCAATTTTTATGGAGGAAATGTTAGCACATTATGAGGATACAAAGAGCAAAACCTTCTTTAGCCAATTGATAAATCTCAAATAAAAGGGTTCAATGGTGGAGCACATTGAGGACTTCCAAAAATTGAATATAAGGGTAACTGATATTATAGAGGAACATAAGATTGATGTCTTCATAGGGACTTAAAGGATAATGTCAGGTCCCTAGATTACTAGTGTAGTCCCTTATTTTTGTTAGTGTAACCCTGTTATTGTTATATTTGTACCCCTATAACCCCCATATTTTTATTATTGTGCACTTACATTATTATTGTTAGGTCGACTAGGATTATATTGTGACCCCATGGACTCCTATATATAGAAGGAGGTTTTGTCATTTGTATCATCCAAGAATTGTTCATTTATGTAATGTAAAGGAGGTTTCCCCCTCGAAGTGGCTTATTTATAAGGCGTTGATCTCTCTTTTATTCTATTTTTGGAGCTCGTTTCATAACATTTGGTATCAGAGCTTTGGATTCTAGGGTTTCACTACTCCAAACTGGTCATCATGCCATTTTCGCTATAACATTTTTTATATGAAGGTTAAGAAGCTAAAAGTTTTAGCACACGAAGCCAAAATCCTGAGGATTCTCGTGTAAAAATTTCAGATCTTGTTTTGCAATAATTTCGGAGATATGATTTGTGGAAGTTAGGGTTTTTTAGACTCCTGAATTTCATCTCAAAGAGGTGACCGTGGAAAAATGGTCATAACTCTCTCTCTAGGAATCAGATTGGAATTTCGTTAAATGTGGCCAAAATCACACGGACTATAGTTTCTTGTATATCAATTTTAGAGCCGAAGGAGGAAACAATGAGATGTGGCACGTCGTAAAAGTTCACTCTACTGAACAAGACCATAATTAGGTCATTGTGGGAGATTGGGCATATCTTTGTCTTGAAGAATCCAAATCAAGTCAGACCTATGATTTTCGAAAGAAGTTTCAAAGGGCTGCTACAGGACCAAATTTCAGATATTGAGAATCCAAAATCATAGAGATAATTCAGTTTCAATATCAAGCTCCTCAAAAGCAAGAAAAATGTGTGTATTTGTTTTTTTCAAATTGCATCAATCTTGTTTGAAAAATCAGTTTGAAGTTATTCCAACGACATATTGAAGCATAGATATCACTATTGGGTTATAAAATTCCCCTTAAAAAGAATTCAATTCCCATTAAGCCATCAAAATACTCTACTATGACTCATGAAGATGACGAAGTGGAACATGTTATATCAAAATTACAAGAGAAAGTGCTCCAAATTTCGCTCTTACAAAGAGCAACAAAAAATGAAATTGAAGTTTTGAAGAAAGGCGTGGAAGATAAGATGGATGGTTTGAAGAAGGGAATGGAAGCTAATATGGATGGTTTGAAGAAAGGCGTGGAATCTAACATGGATATTTTGAATGGTTTGAAGAATGGCATGGAAGACATGGAAGAAAAAATGGAAGGTTTGAAGGAAGGTTTGACAATGTTGATACAAGAAATGATTCCTAATGGCGAAAGGATAGTAGAGGAAACCAATGATGAGAGCAAAATAAATGTTTATCATGATTTCATAAACTCGAATTTTGGATGGAAGACCCACCATATTCCAAATATCGATATGAGGAATTTTGATGGCAAGGATCCCGTAACATGAATACTACAGATGGTGCAATATTTTGATCTCAGTAATGTGCAAAACACACAAAAGGTACGCATTTCAACATTATATTTAGAACAAAATACATTTGTATGGTATCGATGGCTTTTCTCCTATAAAAAAATTGTCACTTGGTCAATTTTTACGAAGGAAATGATAATACATTATGAGGATACAAAGAGAAACACATTTTTTGGCCAATTGATAAATCTCAAACAAAAGGGTTCAGTGGTGGAGCACATTGAGGACTTCAAAAAATTGAATATAAGGATAGTTGATATTCCAGAGGAACGCATGATTGATGTCTTCATAGGGACTTTAAAGGATAACATCCAACATGAGATTCATGTTTGGGAACCTAATTCATTGGAGAAGGCATTCAGGTTGGTAAGAAAAATTGAATGTAAAATTATGGCAACAAGGAAGCCTACCAATCACATATATAAAGATGTAAGTGTTACTACTCCTATACTTCCACAACCTACAAGGTTGACACCACAACAATTGGAATAAAAAAGAGCAAAAGGGATTTGCCACAATTGTGATAGAAAATACACTAAAGGTCATAAGTGTGCTAAGAATACATTATTTTACATATATTACAAAGAGGAATAAAATGAAGAATAAACTTCAAAAGAAGAGGATATACACCAAGAACCAACCCTAGAGAAAGAAGAAATGAGTCCGACCATATCGTGTAATGCATTGTCAGGCATTACCACTCCTCAAACTCTCAAGATAGACGGACATATCAAGAAGAAAAAGGTAATAGTGTTGATTGATTTAGGTAGTACCCATAATTTTATTCATTGTAAAGTAGCCAAGGAATTGATATCAATTGTAAAGTAATTGATATCAATTGTAGCCAAGGAATTTTATTCATTGTAAAGTAGCTAGCACCAGAATGTCAAGTGATGGTTGCAAATGGAGGAACTATAAATTTCTTTGGAAAATTCCATAATATCAAGCTAACCATGGGGGAATATGTATTGAATAGTACAATGCTTTCCATTCCAATGGGAGGTGCTGATGTTGTACTAGGAGTACAATGGTTACAATCTCTGGGGACGGTAGCTTTTAATTTTCAAGAACTTTTCTTGAAATTTTTTTCGGAAGGAAAGGAAGTTGAATTGCGGGGTATCGCAGGGAATCCAGAAGATAATAAGTTCTAATGTCATGAAAAATCTTCTAAATAAATAACAACGATGCGTAATTTCACAATTATGCTCACTAGAAGTTCCAACATCAAAATCATCTATTTCTCCAGATCTCCAAAAAGACTTGGATAATCATTCCAAGGTGTTTTAAACTCCCAAAGGATTCCCACCTATTCGTGATCATGATCATGCTATTCATTTGATTCCAGGAAGTATTCCTCCAAACATCAGGCCTTACATATTTCCTTATGTCTTAAAGAGCAAAATTGAACGTATGATTTCAGAAATGTTAGAGGCTGGTATAATTCAACCTAGTCAAAGTTCTTTCTCTGCTCTAGTAGTATTGGTGCACAAGAAGGATGGATCATGGTGCATGTGTCCAGATTATATGGAGCTCAATAAGCTCACTATTAAAGATAAATTTCCCATTCCTATGATTGATGAATTATTGGATGAATTACATGGAGCAATTTATTTTACCAAGTTGGATCTTCGTTCAGGATATCATCAAATTAGAATGAAGACTGAAGATATTCCAAAAACAACATTTCGAACTCATGAGGGTCATTATGAATTTTTGGTCATGCTTTTTGGCCTTACCAACGCACCTTCTACATTTCAAGGGTTGATGAATTCCATTTTCAAACCCTTCCTTAGAAAATTTGTGCTAGTATTTTTTGATGATATACTAATCTATAGCAGGTCTTGGAAGGATCATGTTGAACATGTTGACAGGGTGCTCAAACTATTGCAGGAGAAACAATTATATGCAAAAACATCCAAATGTTTCTTTGGAGTACAAGATGTGGAATATTTGGGTCATATTGTATCTCACGAGGGTGTTAAGGTAGACCCTAACAAAATTAAAGCCATTAAGGAATGGAAAGTCCCCACAACCATAAAGCAGTTGCGAGGATTTCTCGGGTTAACATGGTATTATCACAAGTTTGTTAAGAATTATGGGAGAATAGCAGCACCTCTAACAACATTATTGAAGAAAGATGCATTTTCATGGACTCCTGAAGCAACTAAGGCCTTTGAACATCTTAAAGAGGCAATGTGCCTAGCACCGGTCTTAGCTACACCAGACTTCACAAAAACCTTCATTGTGGAATGTGATGCCTCAGGAAATGGAATTGGTGCAGTTTTAATGCAGGAAGGAAGACCCATTGCTTTTGAAAGTCGTCCAATCAAAGGAAAGTATTTACAGAAACCTATTTATGAGAAGGAAATGTTAGCAATACTACATGCACTAAAGAAATGGCGAACTTACCTATTGGGAAGACACTTCAAGGTAAAAACTGATCATGATAGTCTTAAACACTTTTTGGAACAAAGACTATCGTCAGAAGAACAACAAAAATGGGTCACAAAGATGCTGGGTTATGACTTTGAAATAATCTACAAAAAAGGAAAGCTGAATGTTGTTGCAGATGCACTCTCAAGAAAGAATGAAGAGGTGGAAGCATTGCTTTGTGCAATTTCTATTATCCAACCAGATTGGATAACTGAAGCAAGAGATGAATGGAAGAAGGACAAAGATGTATGGACACTCATTCAAAAGTTGCAGCAAGATCCTAGTACATCTGATACATTTAGTTGGAAAAATGATTCCTTATGGTACAAAGATCGCTTATATCTTTGTAAGAATTCCCTACTAAAACAAAATATTCTTCTGGAATTGCACACTTCTCCTTTAGGAGGACACTCAGGATTTTTAAAAACTTACCACAGGGTGAAGAAAGAATTTTTTTGGGATGGCCTTGAATCTGATATTCAAAATTTTGTGGCAGAATGTTTGGTTTGCTAGCAGAATAAAGTGGAAACAATTAAGACCCCGGGACTTCTACAACCTTTATCCATTCCAAGTCAACGTTGGGAGGAGATTTCAATGGATTTTATCACAGGTTTACCTAAGTCCAAAGGAAATAATGTCATCATGGTGGTAGTTGATAGAATTACCAAGTATGCACACTTTTGTGCATTATCTCATCCATTTAAAGCAAGTACAGTTGCTACTACATTTATGGAAACAATTCAAAAGCTACATGGAAACCCAAAGATTATTGTAAGCGACAAAGATCCCATTTTTACTGGAAATTTTTGGACTAAATTATTTTCTTGTTTGGGTACTCAACTAGCTCATAGCTCATTTTATCATCCTCAATCCGATGGTCAGACTCATATACTTTTCAAGAAGAAAAAGGTAATAGTGTTGATTTATTCGAGTAGTGCCCATAATTTTATTCATTGTAAAGTAGCCAAGGAATTGCATTGCTTCCTTCACCCAGCACTAGAATGTTAAGTGATGGTTGCAAATGGATGAACTATAAATTCCTCTAGAAAATGCCATAATATCAAGCTAACCATGGGGTAATATGTATTGAATAGTCTAATCCTTTCCATTCCAATGGGAGGTGATGATGTTGTACTAGGAGTACAATGGCTACAATCTTTGGGGATGATAGATTTTAATTTTCGAGAACTTTTCTTAATTTTTTTTCGGAAGGAATGGAATTTGAATTAAGGGGTATCACAGGGAAGCCAAGAAATATAATAAGCTCTAATGTCATGAAAAAGCATCAAAAGAAATAACAACGAGGCGTAATTGCACAATTATGCTCACTATAAGTTCCAACATCAAAATCATCTATTTATAAGATCTCCAAAAAGTCTTGGACAATCATTCCAAGGTGTTTGAAACTCGCAAAGGAATCCCACCTATTCGTGATCATGATCATGCTATTCATTTGATTCCAGGAAGTTTTCCTCCAAACATTAGGTCTTACAAATATCTTTATGTCCAAAAGAGTGAAATTGAACGTATGATTGCAGAAATGTTAGAGGTTGGTATAATTCAACCTAGACAAGTTTCTTTCTCTCTTCTAGTGGTATTGGTGCACAAGAAGGATGGATCATGGTGCATGTGTCTAGATTATAGGGAGCTCAATAAGCTCATTGTTAAAGATAAATTTCCCATTCCATTGATTTATGAATTATTGGATGAATTACATGGAGTAATTTATTTTACCAAGTTGGATCTTCGTTTAGGATATCATCAAATTATAATGAAGATAGAAGATATTCCGAAAACAACATTTCAAAATCATGAGGGTCATTAGGAATTTTTGGTCATGCCTTTTGGCATTACCAATGCACCTTCTACATTTCAAGGGTTGATGAATTCCATTTTCAAACCCTTCCTTAGAAAAATTGTGTTAGTATTTTTTGATGATATGCTAATCTACAACAGGTCTTGGAAGGATCATGTTCAACATGCTCACATGGTGCTCAAACTATTGGAGGAGAAACAATTATATGCAAAAACCTCCAAATTTTTCTTTGGAGTAAAATAGGTGGAATATCTAGGTCATATTGTATCTCACGAGGGTGTTAAGGTAGACCCTTAAAAAAGTAAAGCCATTAAGGAATGGAAATTCCCCACAACCATAAAGTAGTTGTGTTGATTTCTCTGGTTAACAGGGTATTATCACAAGTTTGTTAAGAATTATGGGAGAATATCAACACCTCTAATAAAATTATTGAATAAAGATGATTTTTCATGGTCTCCTGAAGCAACTAAGGCTTTTGAACTTCTTAAAGAGGCAATGTGCCTAGCATCGGTCTTAGCTACACCAGACTTCACAAAAATATTTATTGTGGAATGTGACGCCTCCGGAAATGGAATTGGTGTCGTTTTAATGCAAGAAGGAAGATCCATTACTTTTGAAAGTTTTCCAATCAAAGGAAAGTATTTACAGAAATATATTTATGAGAAGGAAATGTTAGCAATACTACATACACTAAATAAATGGCGACCTTACCTAATAGGAAGACACTTCAAGGTAAAAATTGATCATGATAGTCTTAAAAACTTTTTGGAACAAAGACTATCTTGAGAAGAGCAGTAAAAATGGGTCACAAAGATGTTGGGTTATGACTTTGAAATAATCTACAAAAAAGGGAAGCTAAATGTTGTTGCAGATGCACTCTCAAGAAATAATGAAGAGGTGGAAGGATTGCTTTGTGCCATTTCTATTATCCAACCAGATTGGATAAGAAAAACAAGGGATGAATGGAAGAAGGATGAAGAAGTGTGGAAACTCATTCAAAATTTGCAGCAAGATCCTAGTACATCTGATACATTTAGTTGGAAAAATTATTCCTTATGGTACAAAGATCGCTTATATATTTGTAAGCAGATTATTTTGGAATTGCACACTTATCCTTTAGGAGGACACTTGGGATTTTTAAAAAATTATGACAGGGTGAAGAAAGAATTTTTTTGGGATGGCCTTAATTTTGATATTCAAAAGTTTATGGCGGGATGTTTGGTTTTCCAGCAAAATAAGTTTGAGACAATTAAGACCCCGAGTCTTCTACAACCTTTATCCATTCCAAGTCAACATTGGGAGGATATTTCAAAGGATTTTATCACAGGTTCACCTAAGTCTGAAGGAAAATGTGTCATCATGGTGGTAGTTGATAGACTTACCAAGTATGCACACTTTTATGCATTATCTCATCCATTTAAAGAAAGTACAATTGCTACTACATTTATGGAAACAATTCAAAAGCTACATGGAAACTCAAAGATTATTGTAAGCGACAGAGATCCCATTTTTACAGGAAATTTTTGGATGAAATTATTTTCTTGTTTGGGTACTCAACTAGCTCATATCTCATCTTATCATCCTCAATCCGATGGTAAAACTGAGATAGTGAACAAATGTTTGTAAGGATATATTTGTTGTTTTGTATCTGATAAACAAACACAATGGTTCAAGCGGTTACCTCTGGCTGAATGGTGGTATAACACTTCCTTTCATACTGAAAAAAAATGACCCCATTTATGGCACTTTATGGATATCATCCACCATCCATAACATCATATTTAAGAGAAAATTCTAAGGTTCAAGCAGTGGAAGATCACATCGAGCATCAACAAAAATTTCTCCAAATCTTAAAGGATAACCTAAATTTGGCACAAAATCGAATGAAACAATAGGGAGATTAACATCGTGGCGAGAGAAGTTTTGATGTAGGAGACTGGTGTTTTTACGGCTACATCCATACAAGCAAATGTACCTCAAGGAAGCTAAGAAGGACAATAAAGTATCACCAAAGTACTATGGTCCTTGCAAGGTGTTGCAAAATATTGGTACTATGGCATACAAATTGGAGCTTCATGCTTCTTCGTGAGTGCATCCAGTTTTCCATGTTTCATGCTTAAAGAAGGTTATAGGTGAAAAAATTCTAGTTCAAAAAACATTTCCAAAACTTGATGAGGAAGGAGTTATCATATTGGAACCTAAAGAAGTCATGGAAAAAATAACTTGATAAGTACGAAATCGATCAATTTCAGAGTATCTCATCAAATGGAAGAACATACCCACTGAAGATTCTACATGGGAGGATGAGAATTTTATACAAAAGCATCTACTCAAGCGTTGAAAAAAACACTTTTTTGAAGGAGAGGGGCATGTTAGGTCCCTATATTACTAATGTAGTCCCTTATCGTTGTTAGTGTAGCCCACTTGTTTTTATTGTTGTACCTGTTGAGATTCAACAAGATGATGAGCTTAGTGAAAAGAGTCGCCTTCACTAAGTGGGCCCGCAGGCTATTTTTGGCGCAAGTCTATTTTTAGACTATGTCTATTTTTAGACATGATGATCATATTTCAGAAGTTTCAGGATGCTATTTGTGGATGGTTGATCAAGTTGGAAAAATAGATGAAATTCTATTTTTAGAATATTGGGCGAAGTCTATTTATAGATCATCAATCTAAAAATAGATGCATGTCGATTATTATTAGCTCTTAATAATAATCAGACTCTAAACAACAACTTATTCTCTTGGAGCACTTCAGTTCAGTGCACAGATGTGGCACATCAGCTGACAGAAGGAATTACACAATTCCTAAGGGTTTACTGGAGCTAATGCATGGAGGACTCAATTAGAACTCAAGTGGCAGAGTTATGACACAGTTGGAAGAAGTAGTTATGGAGTTGTATTCAGTTTAACTCAGTTAGACTCAGTTGAGCTAGTTGTATCTAGTCTAACTGAATGATACACTAGTGAGAGTGAGTGAATTAATTAGTTATTTTATTCACAAATAATAACTCATTAATCAACTGAACAATACACCAGTTAACTACAGTGCATGGCAGTTCCAGTGGAGACCCAGTGGAGAGATAGGTGAAAGGGCAAGATAGACTATCTGTTGTGACTATAGTGATGCATTGATTGCATCACACACTCATTAGAGATGCCAATGAGGATTACGCAGTCAAGGATGGATTAATTCAAATTCATTCAGTGCTCTTCTTCAACAGAGATTGCACAGTGGAGGTAGGCTAGCAGGAGACAGAGATCGGTGCATGGATTTGCAAGATTGGGCCTGATTAGTGTATGACGATTGTACTGTACTGAGAGCTTGTGATAAGCTTTGTATGTTTGTATGAGATTGTCATATGATCTCCATTTTACATAATATATAGTTGTGGTTTTCAGCTTCAGGCTTTCCCGGTTAAAAAACTATGTTATGTGCGATTGAATATTTTTGTTTATGCTTCACATGTGTGTGCAATCAATTTTTCCACAAAAGATTAACAAGTGGAATAGATTCAGTATTTAAATTTAAATAGTGTGAGATCAAGTGGATCTTGGACATATGCATGCTTAGTGCATATAATTTCTACATGGTATCAGAGCATTTTTGATTGAATATTGCAATTGTGAAGTGAGTTTGTGCTGGTAGACAATTCGAATTTGCTACAGAAGATTCTTGGTGTAGAAATCAAGTATACATTGAAATGTCTTTCAACGGGTTGAGATTGGAGTATGCCTTTGATGGGAGCTCAAATTACATAGCCTGGAAGGACAGGATGGAGGTGGTGTTGGAGGATAATGGGTTGAAGGAGTTCATCGATAGTGATGTTCCTAAGCTGGGATCTAGCGATGCTGCATTACTTGATGCATGGAAAAAGAAGAAAGCAAACACGAGGAGGATTCTGTTGGAAGGTGTGAAGGACCATATTGTGTCTAACCTTCATGGGAAAGCCACTCCATTCTTAATGTGGAAGGCTTTGACATATTTGTTCCAAAGAAGAAGTGACCAGAGGAAGTTGGCGCTTAAAGACAAGCTTAGAAAAATAAAAATGGAGAAAGGCGACAGTATTCCAAAATACCTCACGAAGTTTGTTCAATTCAAGGATGAGATGGGAAGTGCGGGGGTTAATATTGATGAAGAAGACTTGGTGAGCTTGGCTCTCCTTGGGCTTCCGAAGAGTTGGCATAGCTACTAAGACTTTGTCAATGGATGGGAGAAACTGCCGGGATGGGAGCGAATTTGGTCGGTTCTTGTGCAGGAGGAGATAAGGCAGGGTACCAGGGATGGATCTTCATCGAAGAATGAAGATGAAGAGAATTTCCCTTTGGCTCCCAAAGCAAGGAAAGGGAAGGGGAAGAAAAATCCTTCAAAATCCTGTGTTAAAGGCAAGAAGCAGGATTTGTCCAAAGTGAAGTGTTTTCACTGTCATGAGCATGGAAATTTCACCACTAACTGTCCACAAAATAAGAAGAATGAGCAGGCTGTTGGATCTACAGCTGGAGAGGCCTTAGCCTCGCAATTTGAGCTGGATTTTTCCTTGATCACATGCTTGGTTTCAAGTTTCATGGGATCAGTGTGGTATCTTGACAGTGGTGCGTCTTTCCATATGACAGGAGACAAAGATTTGTTTAGTGACTTGGAGGAGAAGGACCTCCAGATGCATATAGAGATGGGTGACAATGGTCGGTACAGTGTGACTAGCATTGGGACCATTACCTTTGAGAGGGAGTCCAGTAATCCATTCTTGTTGAAGAATGTCATGCATGTTCTAGGTCTGAAGAAGAACTTGGTCTCAGTCGCAATGCTGGAAGACAAGGGTTATGATGTTGTTTTTAGTGAGGGAAAAGCCTTCCTTCGACATAAAATAATGGGTCAAACCAAGAAGATAGGGGTTCGAATTAAGAATCTCTACAAGCTAGAGGTAGATGGCTGCACTGCAATGGTGGGCAAAGTAGAAGAAGTGGTGAGTCGGGATGAGGGAAAATTATGGCACAAGAGATTGGGCCATCTTCACCATGGCGCTTTGAAGATTTTGCAGCAAATTTCTACTGGACTTCCCAAGGGTACTCTTGTGTAGTCAGATCAGTGCAAAGGATGTACTATGGGTAAGTTTGTGAAGACCACCTTTCATGAGAAGGAGAACCGTGCTTTGGTGATCCTGGAGAGAATTCACACAGATGTGTGTGGACCATTCTCGGTTGCTTCAACAACAAAACACGGGTATTATGTGATATTTGTTGATGATTATTCTCGTAGATGTTGGATATTCTTCATGTAGAATAATATTGAAATGTTCTCAAAGTTTTGTGAGTTCAAGGCATTGGTGGAGAAGGAGTCGAGGAAGCAGGTGAAAGCTCTATGGAGCAATAATGGTGGTGAATACATCTCAGGCGAATTCAAATACTTCTGTAGCAAATAAGGAATTCGAAGAGAACTCATAGCACCTCATAAACCACAAAAAAATGGGGTCACGGAGAGAAAGAACAGAATGATCGTGGGTGCTGCACAAGCGATGCTGCATGACCAGGACCTATCGATGCACTTGTGGGCGGAAACATGCAACACTGCGGTTTATGTGCAAAATCGTTGTCCTCATAGAGTACTTTGCATGAGTACACCTGAAGAAGCTTGTACTGGTAAGAAGCCTGATATTTCTCATTTGAAGATTTTTGGCTCACCTATTTACATTCATGTGATGAAGGATGCCAGGAATAAGCCGAAGCCGACTGCAGAAGTTGGGATATTTTTGGGGTACACAGAAACACCCCATAACTATTGTGTGTATTTCCTAAACAGTCGGATGACTATTATGTGACGGGATATAAAATTCAATGAGGTGAAAGCCATGAAGTTGTCGCTTGAGAGGGAGCTACACTTGCATGTGGAAGAGGAACTTCTTGTTCCCAAAGATGAGCCTCTAGATGTGGATCAGCCATAGGAGGATATTCATGGAGTGGAGGAGTCCACTCATGCAGAATCAAAAATCAGAGAAGGCAGAAAGCATACCATAGAAGATGAGAGAGTGAAGCTTGATGTGACACAGAATTGAAGAGTCCCTACATCACAGCGCAGACAGAGATAGTCACCTGACTGATATACTGGATACATGTCTTTTATGAGCAAGTGTATTGTGACAGAGCCATCTTTTTTTGAAGAAGCAGCGCAGGAGCCCACATGGGTAGATTCCATGGTGGAGGAGTATGACTCCATTGTCAGAAATAGTGCTTGGGAGATTGTTCCAAGGCCGGTGGGAAAATCAGTTGTAGGATCAAGATGGATCTACAAGGTAAAGCAAGCTGCTGATGGGAGTGTCGAGAATTATAAGGCAAGATTTGTTGCCCAGGGCTTCTCACAAATTGAGGGGATTGACTATGAAGAAACCTTTGCACCTTTCAAATGGTATTCTTCCATACGAACCATCCTTTCTCTCTCAGCGTAGATGGGTTGGCACATTCATCAGATGAATGTGAAGACTGCGTTCCTTAATGGGATCATTGAGGAAGAGGTGTACATTGAGAAGCCTAAAGGATTTGAGATCTTTAGCAGCGAGTCACATGTGTGCAAGCTCAAAAGGGCACTGTATGGGCTGAAACAAGCACCCCGTGCTTGGTACACTCGGATCGACAGCTATTTCACTGGACTTGGCTTCACCAAGAGTGAGGCGGATGCAAACTTATACCAGATTGTGGTGGAGGGTAAGCTTTTAATCATTGTACTTTATTTTGATGATTTAATATTAACAGGTGATGAGTAGTTGATACACTCATGCAAGGCATATCTTGCAAAGGAGTTTGAGATGAAGGATTTGGGCCTCCTTCATTATTTCCTTGGATTGGAAATATGGCAGCGAGAAGGTGAATTGTTTGTGTCTCAAGGCAAGTATGCCCTGGAGATATTGGAGAAGTTTCACATGCAAGACTGTAAGCCTATCGACACTCCTCTTCCAGGAAATTGGAAGAAAGAGGATGCTACATCGGCAGAGGTAGTGGATGCCATTGTTTATCAACAGTTGGTGGGTTCGCTCATGTATTTAGTCAATACAAACCAGACATATGCTATGCAGTGAACCAAATTTCATAAGCGATGGTTAAGCCTACCAAGCTCTTTTGGAAGGCAGGAAAGCATGTTTTGAGATATCTCAGGGGCACATCTGAGTGTGGTTTATGGTACAGACAAACGGATGAGGTGAAGTTGCATGGCTTCATGGATGCAAATTGGGCAGGAAGCCCAAAAGATAGAAAGAGCACATTAGGAGGGATTTTCAGTATCGGATCTATGGCAGTTTCTTGGTACATCAGGAAACAAAGATCTGTGGCTCTCAGTTCAGCGGAAGCGGAATACATGGAAACAAGTTTAGCTACATGGGAGGCTATCTGGATGAGAAAGATCCTAGTTGGGTTGTTCGGTTCACATTTAGATCCCACGGTGATTCATTGTGATAATCAGAGTTGCATTGAACTCTCGGTTAATCCTGTGTTTCATGATAGATATAAACATATTGATATCCGGTATCATCATATAAGAGATTGTGTGCAGTGGAAGATCATGTTGCTTCAGTACATTCCTACGGAGGATCAGGATGCAGATATTCTGACGAAGGCGCTCACCAAGAGAAAATTCGAATACCATAGAGGTAGGATTGGGGTGAAGGATAATCCCTATATTGTTGAGAGGGAGTTTTGAGATTCAACAAGATGATGAGCTTAGTGAAAAGAATCGCCTTCACTAAGTGGGCCTGCAGGCTATTTTTGGCGCAAGTTTATTTTTAGACCTATGTCTATTTTTAGACATGATGATCATATTTCAGAAGTTGCATGATGCTATTTGTAAATGGTTGGTCAAGTTGGAAAAATAGATGAAATTCTATTTTTAGAATATTGGGCGAAGTATATTTATAGATCGTCAATCTAAAAATAGATGCATGTCGATTATTATTAACTCTTAATAATAATCTGACTCTAAACAACAACTTATTCTCTTGGAGCACTTTAGTTCAGTGCAAAGATGTGGCACATCAGCTGATAGAAGGAATTACGCTATTCCTAAGGGTTTACTGGAGCTAATGCATGGAGGACTCAGTTAGAACTCAAGTGGCAGAGTTATGACACAGTTGGAAGAAGTAGTTATGGAGTTGTATTTAGTTTAACTCAGTTAGACTCAGTTGAACTAGTTGTATCTAGTCTAACTAATTGATACAATAGTGAGAGTGGAGTGAATTAATTAGTTAATTAATTCACAAATAATAACTCATTAATCAATTGAACAATACAATAGTTAACTACAGTGCATGGCAGTTTCAGTGGAGACTAGTGGAGAAATAGGTGAAAGGGCAAGATAGATTATCTGTTGTGAGTATAGTGATGCATTGATTGCATCACACTCTCAGTGGAGATGCCAATGAGGATTGCGTAGTCAAGGATGGAGTAACTTGAATTCATTAAGTGCTCTTCTTTAGCAGATATTGCGCAATGGAGGCAAGCTAGCAGGAGGCAGAGATCAGTGCATGGATTTGCAAGATTGGGCCTGATTAGTGTATGACAATTGTACTATACTGAGAGCTTGTGATAAGCTTTGTATGTTTGTATGAGATTGTCATATGATCTCCATGTTACATAATATATAGTTGGGGTTTTCAGCTTTAGGCTTTCCCAGTTAAAAACTGTGTTATGTGCGATTGAATATTTTTGTTTATGCTTCACATGTGTGTGCAATCAATTTTTCTGCAAAAGATTAACAAGTGGAATAGATTCAGTATCTTGCATAAAGTTAAATAGTGTGAGATCAGGTGGATCTTGGACATATGCATGCTTAGTGCATATAATTTCTACAGTACCCCTGTAACCCCCATATTGTTATTATTATTCCCTTACATTATTATTGTTAGGTCATCTAGGATTATATTGTGACCCCATGGACTCCTATATATAGAAGGATGTTTTTTTTATTTTTATCATCAAATAATTGTTCATTTATGTAATGTAAAGGAGGTTTCCCCCTCGAAGTGGCTTATTTATGAGGCATTGATCTATCTTTTCTTCTATTTTTGGAGTTGGTTTCATACCAATAATTGATCCAATAGGTAATGATAAATACTAAGATCTTACTTATCCTTCAAACGTGTAAGGAAAAAGTATGAAATCACTATCTTCTTCTATAACTCCATTAAAATTGATGGATACCATGAAATTGTGAAGGTGTTCCTCTACAGGGAGGCCATCATCTGGATTAAATTTTGGTAACCATCTCTTTAGATGTTTATGAAGAGGATGTAATGGTGCTTCCATTTGAACTTCCCTTGGGCTATTCCATGGAAGATTAACCATTCTTTGAGGAGTGGGTCCAGTAGGGGTTGTGCTTGAGTCAGGAGATGTAGAAGGATTTAATGTTGAACATGATGCCCTTGTGGTACTGGTTGTTTATGAGGGAGAGGATTGAGTGGAAATGGGAGAAAGAGGATGATAAGAAGAAGGTAGATGAGTTTGGGAAAAAACAGGGTTGAGAGAAGGAGTTTGAGGTGGAGAAGTTGATGTGATCTTGCCAGCTGAATATTTTTCTTCTAATGTGTCTATTCTTATTCGATGAGTGGGAAATGAAAATTCAAAAGATTGGATTCCAAGTCTATCACTCTGGGATCTAGTCAAAACACCAGAAGATTTAAAGGATGAGGAAATAATTCCTTCAGAAAAATCAGTTTGGATAGCCTTTTCTCCATATAGGAAAATTCCTTCCAATCTCTAAATAAAAGTCTGCAGCTCAGGTTTTTCTGAAACTATATTTTTCTGAGTGGAAGTGTGTCCTTTTTGTTTTGGAACTAAGCTAGGAGATTGAGTGGCTGAGTGAACAACTTCAGATCTAGAGTTTGGAGATTTAGAATGTGATCTTGAACTTGGTGGGGATTTTGAGGGAGAACGACACTTTAGATGACCTTTAGATTTCATAGAAGAATTTTTTGCCATTCATAGTATGATGGACCTCCTTCTAGCGCCAAAAATGTTGATGGTTCTAAATGTCTACCTAAACATCAGGGAAAATCACTTGGTCGGTACCTTAGAGCATATCCTTTTCCGTTTGGATTGGTGGCTTTGACTGGGATTATGGGACCAGTTTCCCATTTAAACAAAATTATAAAAGGATGAGATGTATATATAATTATTTTAATGTAACTAAGACTTGAAACATAATGAATAATTAAAATTAATATCTATCCCAGGAAATCTTATATATACATACATGATAAAAAAATGATTTCATAAACAATAACACAATATAGATTATCAAATGATTATGAAGTTAAAACAACAAATGATAGCTAAATTTAATTAAATTTTTTGATAAAAATTATCACATATATACAATTTCATTGTGTATACATATACCATATGATTTCAATCACATATCACAATAGTGAAATATGTTTGACTGTTTGCAACACATATATGATAAACTTAAATCAAATAACCATTTAACTCTTAATCAAAGGAAAAATAGACATATAATAGTACCCAATATATTGTAACTCTACTCATGAGAAAATAGTAGTGGTTCAACCTTCTATTAAGATAAATTAAGTTACGATAGTGCAAAAAAAAAATTTCTCTCCAAAATTCAGAACCCCTTCTACATTCAAATGAAGGGGATTTATAGTTTTTCAATCAAATACAAATATAGCAAAGCATAATAAAAGTATGAAGCGGTTTTAACCAAAAAAAAATTAAAATAAAATAATAAAACAATAAGTCAATTTTCGATTTTTTTGTAACAACTCGGCTAAGACTGTGATGAAGACTGCCCTCCCATACGTTGTCATAGTTCGTAAATATTTTTCATGGGCTTCCATTTAGGTGGAGACCGTAGCTGTATCCACATTTGACCAGTAAATATAGCATCCTTGAGTGCTGGAAGCATATGAGTGGTTGTGTTAGATAAACATATAATCATTAACCACTGGATTTGAGGCTTTAATAAGAAATGCCAATGAAATTCTAAGTCAATATTTCATTGCTTTTCAATGTTCTCAACCTTTTTCTTGGACAATTCCTACCATGTTTTGGTCAACAATTTGATATCGGTCAGAGTTTCATCGGGACAGTCTGGAATAAGGTTTTCCTATAGTAAATTATCACTGATGGATTCAATGAGGTCATTGGAGATTTCCATTGCATTTAATACTTTTGTTTTTGAATGTTTGAGGTGGATTTCCCATTCCTTGATGACTATTTCCTTTTGTGATTTGTCTATCCTTGGGAGATCGACTAATTTCCCTTTAGCACTGTCTTGCCATATTATGTGGCTTGCAATTTTATCCTCAATATCATCAAAATATGTCCTTAGGTTTGAAAATTGATCTACCAATGCATTAGTTGTTTGACACAAATCATGAATGGTGTACAATTTCTAACAGATAAAAAAAACCCGTTGTTGAGCAAGGAGAGTATTTAATTATCCTTCTTCCCTTTTAAACTCAACTAATTCAAGATTAAATTTCATCTATTCAATTCTGTGTTGTAATTCCTGAATTTGAGCATCCCAGATTCTCAAATCAGATTCATGTTGATGTTTAAGGGCATCAAAACGTTTCTAGAGTTCTGCAAGCTGTCCTTGCCATTGTTGAGAAATTATTTGCTTCTCGTTCTCAATGCCTTGTTCCAACTGCATAATCCTATCATCTTTTTCCTTCAAAATCTGTTGTATATCGGTGGATTTGTCTATAGTGGAAGTAGCATATGCTCCTGTAAACTGTGAGAGTCTTCTGAGATCCTCTGCAGGGGTATACTGTGAGCCTTTCTATTCTACTTCAAAAGAAGTGTTTCCAAGGAATAAGGCTTGAGATTGATTAATATTTGTTTTCTTTAAGTCTCTTGAAAACAAAATTATGTTGAGGACTATAGAATATGACAAGGGGAGGAATCTCTTCGACCCTTAAAATGACCTCAGAGGTCCGGAATGATGGTATGATCTCTATGTCATCCATCTCTAAAGGATGGTCAAAAGCCCCAATAGTAAGTATGGCCTTATCTACAGTTTCAGAATTTTCTAAGACCTTCTCTTGTGATGGTTTCTTAAGTTCCTGAGGCCATGTATATTTAATAACCCAATTGAAATGCTCCCATATTGCATCAAGCTTGTTATTAGGAAAAATTTCTTCAGCTTGAGAAAAGGAGGAAGTACCTGTCCCTTTTGTTTGGGGTATATCAATAGTCTGTGTGGAACTAACAATTATAACATCATCTTGCTTTGTTCTTTCTTGAGGAAAATTTAGTAAGTCCATAGGCAACTTAACAATCCTTTTATCCATGTATTTATTGAATTGAGTGATATCCTTTAGAGTCAACTGTGCTACTGCTAGTTTCAAAAATAGTGAATAGGAAGAGGCCTTTTCAAAAAAGTCATCATACTTGTCTGGCTCATGAGAAAATTTCCTGATACTTGATTGTGCAATGACTCTTTTTGCAGTTTGATTGGGATCATACTGTCTATTAGGAATAATTGGGAAGTCTAAACTTTGAATATCATAAATTTCAATACAAGCATGCTTGTAATTATCTAGAGCATATACACCACACTAAAAAGGAAAAATAAGCCACATTGTCTTTTTGGACTCTTTTAAGACCTTTGAAAGACCATTTCTGACGGTCCGGTATGCTATTCATCGGGAAAGAAGTTTGTCAGTAACATATAGGGGCAATACATGGGGTTTTTCAAGACTACCAAAGATTCATACATAAGTAAGTGACTCTTTTCCAAACCGGTTTCCCATTGATAGTAAGTTATTTTTAGCTTATGGCTAAACTCTAGGAGATTTCTTATTAAAGATGCTTTGGTGAATGGGAAACATTAATCCAAGATTTTTTTATATGGAAATGGCACTGATATTGTGAGTCCCAAAGCATAACATGATTAATGTGGATAGGGGTTGGGTCTTCTATAGTCAATTTCCATCCCATAGAGGTGAAATTAGAGGTAAAATACAAGGCATCCATTATGAAGGCACTCATATAAAAAGGAAGAACTACATTTTGTGAAACCTTATGCTTACTCCTATAATTAAAGATGTGAGTGGCTATACTGTCAGATAATATATTTCCCAAATCCATGTTATAGCTAGAAGAAGCAACATCAATGAGTGGTACTCATTGGTCGGAGAATTTTTGTGTAGTAGGGTAAACATAAATTATACATAAAATAGAAGCTATTTGAAAATATGGACCAACAAGGGAATCAAACACATAAATACCCTTGTCTTCTTGCTTATGATTGTTGGGATCTCTTCTCCAATCTCTGATGGGCTCCAATAGATGATCATGTTTGCTCATGAACTTTTCCACGAAATGTCTTTCATATTTTTTCTGAGGCTGTGGAAAATGGTACATTGTGATCAAATCACTGATGGTCAAAGAAATGATGACTGTTTGACTCTGTGTGAGGAAATTCCTTTATGTAATGTTTACATTGTCAACAACCCATGTAATCATGTCTATATAAGGAAGGATTTTTGGTCAGATTGCAATCCTATGTAAGAATTAATTGGCTACATTGTTGTAAGTAGAATTAGAGACCAGGGTAGAATCATCAACTGTAATCATTCTTTTTGTGACCCTGGGACCTTCATTCTCAAAAAGCGTATAGATAACTTCCCAAGAGGTGCTTCCAACATCTAAAGTATAGACTGTGTTAGAAAAAATATAGGAATTTCAATGCTTTCTGTTGGAGGAGCAACCAGTTGATATTGAACTATAGGTTTCTTCTTTGCTCTAGCTGCCTTAGAAATATCTGTTGAAATTTCCTTATCAGGACTGGCCTGCAATGGAAAAAACAAGAATAAGAGACAACTTCTTTACCGGAGAGTTCTTAATAATTCCTTTACCAGATATTTCTTAGTGTAAATGACTATTTTTTATAACGATTTATGTCTTAAATATAAAATCATGATGGTATTAAGTTGTAATGATTAAGTCATTTAGAACTTCGAAAACCATAAATTCGTTACTTTTAGTAATTTTGTTGTGAAACTAGCTCCAAAAATAGAAGAAAAGAGATATCAACGCCTTAGAAATAAGCCACTTCGAGGGGGAAACCTCCAATACATTACATGAATGAACAATTCTTGGATGATACAAATGACCAAAACCTCCTTCTATATATAGGAGTCCATGGGTCACAATGTAATCCTACTCGACCTAACAATAATAATGTAAGGGCACAATAATAACAATATGGGGTTACAGGGGTACAAAAATAACAATAAGGGGGGCTAAA
Source organism: Pinus albicaulis (assembly GCA_034641835.2). Classification (NCBI taxonomy): domain Eukaryota; kingdom Viridiplantae; phylum Streptophyta; class Pinopsida; order Pinales; family Pinaceae; genus Pinus; species Pinus albicaulis. The sequence goes on along the minus strand of CM076569.1, from coordinate 396,231,417 downwards.
ATAACATAATAAGGGACTACACCATTAATATAGGGACTTAACATGCCCCTCTCCTTCAAACAAGTGTTGTCCTCAACGCTTGATTATTTCTTGATGCTTCTGTATAAAATTCTCATCCTCCCATGTGCAATCTTCTACAGGAAAGTTCTTCCACTTGATGAGATACTCTGAAATTGATCATACTTGTCGAGTTCTTGTTTCTATGACTTCTTCAGAACTTCTTTCGATGTGATGTTGATCTTCCTGTTGTTTCATTAGATTCTGCACCAAAGTTAGGTTATCCTTTGATTGTTGGAGAACTTGTTGTTGATGCTCGATGTGATCTTCCACTAATTCATCATCCATATTAGCTATTATTTGATCCTTAAAACCATCCAACTTAGCCTCCATTTCTACTTTTAAACCATCTATGTCATCTTTAGTTGCTCTTCGTAAGAACGAAATTTGTTGCACTTGCTCTTGTAATTTTGATATGTCATGTTGCCATTCTTCGTCTTCATGAGTCATAGTAGAGCCTTATAAAGGCTTAATGGGTGTTGAATTATTTTTAGGGGTCATTTTAGAACCCAATACTGAAATATATGCTCAATAGGCCCTTGGAATCACTTCAAACTGGTTTTTATTTATTTTTACACAAAACTTATGCAATTCGAAAACAGATACACACCTTTTTCTTGCTTTTGAGGAGCTCGATATTGAAACTGAATTATCTCTGTGATTTCATATCTTAAATATCTGAAATTTGGCTCTGAGGTAGCCCTCTGAAACCTCTTTCGAATGCCATAGGTCTAACCTAATTTGGATTCTTCAAGTCAAATTTATGTCTAATCTCCCACAATGACCTAATTATGGACTGGTTCAGTAGAGCGAACTTGTACGACTTGCAACGTGTCCCTGTTTGCTCCTTAGGCTATGCAATTGATAGAAAGAAACTATAGTCCATGTAATTCCAACCACTTATTACAGAATTCCAATCCGATGCTCAGAGAGATAGTTATGAAGGTTTTCCCACGATCACTTCTTTGAGATGAAATTCGGGATCCTGAAAAAGACCTAAGTTCCATAGATCATATCTCTGAAAATATTACGAACCAAGCTTTGAAATTTTGCGACAATTTTCCTCAGGCGAAAAGAAAGTAGAGGAAACTCATGATGAGAACAAAATAAATGTTAATCGTGATTTCATAAATTCTAATGTTGGATGGAAGAACCACCATATTCCAAAAATGGATATGAGGAAGTTTGATGGCAAGGATCCCGTAACATGGATACTACAGATGGAGCAATATTTTGATCTCAATAATGTGCAAAACACACAAAAGGTACGCATTGAAACTTTACATTTAGAATAAAATACATTTGTATGGTATCGATGGCTTTTCTCCCATAAAAAAATTGTCACTTGGTCAATTTTTACGGAGGAAATGATAGCACATTATGAGGATACAAAGAGCAACACCTTCTTTAGCCAATTGATAAATCTCAAACAAAAGGGCTTAGTGGGGGAGCACATTCAGGACTTCCAAAAATTGAATATAAGGGTAACTGATATTCCAGAGGAACACAGGATTGATCTCTTCATAGGCACTTTAAAGGATAAAATCCAACATGAAGTTCGCGTTTTGGAACCTGATTCATTGGAGAAGGCATTCAGGTTGGCAAGAAAAATTGAATGTAAAATTATGGCGACAAGGAAGCCTACCACTCACATCTATAAAGATGGAAGTGTTGCTACTCCTAGACTTCCATAACCTACAAGGTTGACACCACAACAATTGGAAGAAAAAAGAGCAAAAGGGCTTTGCTACAGTTGTGATAGAAAATACACTAAAGGTCATAAGTGTGCTGAGAAGAAATTATTTTACATAGATTGTGAAGAGGAAGAAGAAAATGAACAAGAATATTCAAAAGAAGAGGATATACACCAGGAACCAACCCTAGAAGAGGAAGAAATGAGTCCAACCATATCGTTTAATGCATTGGCAGTAATTACCACTCCTCAAACTCTCAATATAGAAGGACATATCAAGAAGAAAAAAGTAATAGTGTTGATTAATTCGAGTAGTACACATAATTTTATTCATTGTAAGGTAGCCAAGGAATTGAATTGTTTCCTATACCCAACACCAGAATGTCAAGTGATGGTTGCAAATGGAGGAACTATAAATTGCTCTGGAAAATTCCATAATATCAAGCTAACCATGGGGAAATATGTATTGAATACTCCAAGTCTTTCCATTCCAATGGGAGGTGCTGATGTTGTACTAGGAGTACAATGGTTACAATCTTTGGGGATGTTAGCTTTTAATTTTCAAGAATTTTTCTTGGTTTTTTTTTTCAGAAGGGAAGGAAGTTGAATTACGGGGTATCACAGGTAAGTTGTGAAAGATAATAATCTCTAATGTCATGAAAAATATTATGAAGAAAGAACAACGAGACGTAATTGCACAATTATGCTCACTAGAAGTTCCAACATCAAAATCATCTATTTCGGCAGATCTCCAAAAAGTGTTGGACAATCATTCCAAGGTGTTTGAAACTCCCAAAGGACTCCCATCTATTTGTGATCATGATCATGCTATTCATTTTATTCCAGGAAGCGTTCCTCCAAACATCATGCCTTATAGATATCCTTATGTCCAAAAGATCGAATTGAACGTATGATTGCAGAAATGTTAGAGGTTGGTATAATTCAACCTAGTCAAAGTTCTTTCTCTGCTCCAGTAGTATTGGTGCACAAGAAGCATGGATCATAGTGCATGTGTCCAGATTATAGGGAGCTCAATAAGCTCACCATTAAAGATAAATTTCCCATTCCTGTGATTGATGAATTATTGGATGAATTACATGGAGCAATTTATTTTACCAAGTTGGATCTTCGTTCAGGATATCATCAAATTAGAATGAAGACCGAAGATATTCCAAAAACAGCATTTCGAACTCATGAGGGTCATTATGAATTTTTGGTCATGCCTTTTGGCCTTACCAATGCACCTTCTACATTTCAAGGGTTGCTGAATTCCATTTTCAAACCCTTCCTTAGAAAATTTGTGCTAGTATTTTTTGATGATATACTAATCTACAACAGGTCTTGGAAGGATCATGTTCAACATGTTGATAGGGTGCTCAAACTATTGGTGGAGAAACAATTATATGAAAAAACATCCAAATGTTTCTTTGGAGTACAAGAGGTGGAATATATGGGTTATATTGTATCTCATGAGGGTGTTAAGGTAGACCCTAAAAAAATTAAAGCCATTAAGGAATGGAAAGTCCCCACAACCATAAAGAAGTTGTGAGGATTTCTCGGGTTAACAGGGTATTATTGCAAGTTTGTTAAGAATTATGGGAGAATAGCCGCACCTCTAACAACATTATTGAAGAAAGATGCACTTTCATGGACTCTTGAAGCAACTAAGGCCTTTGAACATCTTAAAGAGGCAATGTGCCTAGCACCGGTCTTAACTATGCTAGACTTCACAAAAACCTTTATTGTGGAATGTGATGCCTCAAGAAATGGAATTGGGGTTGTTTTAATGCAAGAAGGAATACCCATTTCTTTTGAAAGTCATCCAATCAAAGGAAAGTATTTATAGAAAGCTATTTACGAGAAGGAAATGTTAGCAATACTACATTCACTAAAGAAATGAAGACCTTACCTAATGGGAAGACACTTCAAGGTAAAAATTGATCATGATAGTCTTAAACAATTTTTGGAACAAAGAATATCCTGAGAAGAGTATAAAAAATGGGTCACAAAGATGTTGGGTTATGACTTTGAAATAATCTACAAAAAATGGAAACTAAATGTTGTTGCAGATGCACTCTCAAGAAAGAATGAAGGGGTAGAAGCATTGCTTTGTGCCATTTCTATTATCCAACTAGATTGGATAACTGAAGCAAGGGATGAATGGAAGAAGGACGAAGAAGTGCAGACACTCATTCAAAAGTTGCAGCAAGATCCTAGTACATCTGATACATTTAGTTCGAAAAATGATTCCTTTACAAAGATCGCTTATATCTTTGTAAGAATTTCCAACTAAAACAAAAGATTCTTTTGGAATTGCACACTTCTCCTTTAGGAGGACACTCAGGATTTTAAAAAACTTACCACAGGGTGAAGAAAGAATTTTTTGGGATGGCCTTAAATCTAATATTCAAAAGTTTGTGGCAGAATGTTTGGTTAGCCAACAAAATAAAGTTGAGACAATTAAGACCCAGAGTCTTCTACAACCTTTATCCATTCCAAGTCAACGTTGGGAGGAGATTTCAATGGATTTTATCGCAGGTTTACCTAAGTCAAAAGAAAAGAGTGCCATCATGGTTGTAGTTGATAGAATTACCAAGTATGCACACTTTAGTGCATTATCTCATCCATTTAAAGCAAGTACAGTTGCTACTACATTTATGGACACAATTCAAAAGCTACATGGAAACCCAAAGATTATTATGAGCGAAAGAGATCCCATTTTTAATAGAAATTTTTGGGTGGAGTTATTTTCTTGTTTGGGTACTCAATTAGCTCATAGCTCATCTTATCATCCTCAATCTGATGGTCAAACTGAGATAGTGAATAAATGTTTGGAAGGATATCTTCGATGTTTTGTATATGATAAATAAACACAATGGGTCAAGTGGTTACGTCTCGCTGAATGGTGGTCTAACACTTCCTTCCATACTGCAAGAAAAATGAACCCATTTATGGCACTTTATGGATATCATCCACCGTCCATCACATCATCTTTAAGAGAAAATTCTAAGGTTCAAGCAGTGGAAGATCACATCGAGCATCAACAAGAAGTTCTACAACTCTTAAAGGATAAACTAAATTTGGCACAAAATCGAATGAAACGACAAGCAGATCAACATCGCAGTGAGAGAAGTTTTGATATAGGAGACTAGGTATTTTTATGGCTACAACCATACAAAAAAATTTCCCTAAAGAAATCTAAGAATGATAATAAACAATCACCAAAGTACTATGGTCCTTACAAGGTGTTGCAAAAGATTGGTACTATGGCATACAAATTGGAGCTTCTTGCTTCTTCGCAAGTGCATCCAGTTTTCCATGTTTCATGCTTAAAGAAGGTTATAGTATAAAATATTCTAGTTGAAACAATATTTCTAGAACTTGATGCGGAAGGAAAAATCATATTGGAACCTGAATCGGTCACGGAAACAAGAACTTGATAGGTACGAAATCGATCAATTTCAGAGTATCTCATCAAGTGGAATAACTTACCCACTGAATATTCTACATGGGAGGATGAAAATTTTATACAGAAGCACCCAGAGCTACTCAAGCATTGAGAACAACACTTTTTTGAAGGAGAGGGGCATGTTATGTCCCTATATTACTAATTTAGTCCCTTATTGTTATTAGTGTGGCCCCCTTATTGTTATTGTTGTACCCCTGTAACCCAATATTGTTATTATTGTGCCCTTACATTATTATTGTTAGGTCGGCTAGGATTATATTGTGGCCCCATGGACTCATATATATAGAAGGAGGTTTTAGCCATTTGTATCATCCAAGAATTGTTCATTTATGTAATGTATTGGAGGTTTCCCCCTTGAAGTGGCTGATTTCTAAGGAGTTGATCTCTCTTTTCTTCTATTTTTGGAGCTGGTTTCATAATGGAGTTTAAGAGAATGAAGGAAATTATGGGATTCACTATCAAATAGGGCCTTTCTACTAGTATTCAGTATTTAAGATCCACTCGGGTGCTAACATTCCATGACTCAAGAAAATACATAAAATTTCAATGTTAAATACATTTTAAAAGATGAAAACTTAAAAAAAATCTCATAAAAACACATAGTAACTCATAAACCAACAAATGTCATCATCATGAGAATAAGTTCCACAAAAATGCTATTCTTCCTCAATAGTAGTAGAACTCCAAACAAGAAAAAGAAAAAGGTAAAAGAGAGTGAAGTCCTTCCTCTTGCCACTAATGCATTATGATTTACAAATTAGAAGTCTCATCCTATTTATACATGACCTAGGAGACCTTTGAAATGTGTGGGGAAAACGACTCACCACATAGCATGAAGTACATCCTCATTAATTTGGGTGGCCAATAACTCATCCTCATTAAATTTCTGACTTGCATGAATACTCGAAATTGGATTGATTTTATAGGGTAAAATGCAAGGATTGTGTGCCTAAAATAATTGCACACAAGGAATTTTAATTAATTAGTAGTGAAACAATAATCATTGCTTCCTAAATATTCAAAAAATTTATACAACATATGATACTCATTATTCTAAAATAAATCTTACTGACTGAAATCCAAGTCTTCCAATGTAGCAATTCAACATATCTGCCAATGTTCACGTCAAAACAAATGTGCACTCCCAGGTCAAACCAATTACACTCTTGGTAATGAAATCTGAAATGTGACATGATTGGATAATACCTAACCTTAGTATATAATCTTTCATCATGTCTAACAAATATCCTACATAAATATGTTTCCCGCTTATACACAACTTTCACATAAGGCAAGTCGAAGCAAAACTTAGAATGTTGTATGAAATATGAAGTATAAGTTCAAAGTAAATATATAACAATTAAAAAGTGTGTAAAATAATTAAATAAACAATATATAATTTTAATCAATCAGATTGACCATTAAATGAAGCATGGGCGTGCATTTAGTGAAGCAAGATAATTTTGGTTTGCTTCAAAAAAATTGCACGCCCAACCTTCATTGCAAGGCCAAATTGAATGATTCAATTTGGAGTATTTTTTTACTCATAGGTAACTTTAATTCAATTAAATGTTTTAATTTTTTCCCATATATGTTTGTGTTGTTCAAGAATACTCTAAATTGCATGGATTTTAAATGGTAAAAGGCAAGGTTTATGTGCCTCAAATAAATTCAAACCAAGAATGTTTGAGAACAAGGTGACAAAATAAGAAAAATCAAACTTGAATTTTAATAGTTGAAACTTTTAATTTCTTGGTTAAAACCCTATAAGTAAGGTTGAATGACCTTATTTTAGTAGTATTTAGGTTTAAATGTTTCCAACCGATAGATAAAGAGATGGCACGTAGGGTTTGCAGGGTCTATTTTAGCCTTTTCTATATTGTACATATTTTTTAGGGCTTTAATTTTAATATTAGGTCAAGTGACCTAGTTAGGAAATTTACTATAAAATTTTTTGGGTGCCATTTTAATGCAAAAATAAAATATACTTTCATTTATCAATAATGAGTTGCATGATGGAAATTTGGTCAATTCTACCCATGAGAAAGAAGTGATGGCCATATTACATGCCATCAAAATCTTGTAGCCCTATTTTTAAAAGTGTTATTTTTAATAAGTTGTATCTTATATCTAAATATTAAATTTAAATTTTTAATTCTATGTCCGAGAAAACATATGAGTAAAGGAGCAAAGTTAAAGCACCTTATAAAAAATCTATTCACTTCATAATTTTTTCTTTTCTTTATAAAAGTGATTTATAGAAAAATAAAGAAATAAGTTGAAAAAAAACTCATTTACACATGCATTCCTCATGGTTTATTGAACACACATTATTGCATTCAATGTGCATTCCTCATGGTTTATTCAATGCACATTCTTGCATTCAACATGCATTTCTCATGGTTTATTTATTGTGCATTCTTGAATTTAGTGTGCATTCAACTAGCGTGCCTTGAACCCAAACAATGATGGCCTCAATTGAAACAGGGGAATCCTCTTCCATGCAAAAAGTTGAAACATGAGGTTCGCAAGAGAAGTTAACAATAAAAAAATCCAGAGTGTTCCGATACATGGATATATACAAAAAATTGTCCACTAGGTATGTTACATATCTTGAGTAGAGGAGAGGTTTATAAATTTATATTTAGACAATTCGATTTCCAAAATGATGAGATAGATGAGGCCATAGAAAATTATGATGATAAAGCCATTGAATTAAAAATATTTGGGTAGAGGATTAACATGGTCCCTGATCTCATTGTAAGAGAAACAAAAAATCCACATAGAGGGGGAGAAAATTTTAACTCCAAGAAAACCCCCAAGCTAGAAACTATTGAAATGACTAGTAAATATGTGAGAAAATATTATTTGTTCCAAGGAATGAATTCAAAATGCAAGATGTTCCACAAGGAATATATAAGTTTTCCTTAGGAAAATTATGAATCATAACAAGATTGATATTTCTAGTGACTGTGTGAGGCTAGTTATTCATTGGGTTGAAGGAAGGGCCATATATATCCTTCATTTGTTGGCTAAACAATTACATTATGCCTTGCAAGAAAGTAAAATTAAGAAGATTAAGTTCATTTTCTAGGGAACACTACAAAATATTATTAATTTATATCATACCGATGTTCAAACAAGGCCTCTAAAAACTTACATTTTGAGATTAAAACCAAAGAAAACCATTGAGGAAGAACCTAAATAGACTCTGATTGAAGTTGTGGAAAATTTTACCGATATGATTTTCCATGCTGAAGATATTGCTGCTAGTGTTATAACAAACTTACATGTGTGTATGGATGAAGATGAGGAGCATGAATGTATGAACCATTATATTGGAAACATGTAATTATGATTTTTCTATAATAGACATAATTCCTTCTAAACAATTGGTGACTCAATATAATTTCTCTTTTATGGGTGATTCAAAATCTACATCTCCAAGTTTAAATGTGCACAGTCCAACAATTTCGATAACACATTTATTTTCTCAGTATATGATAGAATGATCCATTACAAACAAGTTGTAATGGAGTATTATTCCTCTATATACAACTTGAAGGAAATTTATGAACTAAAGGAGATGGATATTTTTTAATGAATGAAGAAGATTGTGGTGCTACAATCAACAATTGTGCAACAAACACAAAAATCAATGGAAGAAATAAATGCCAAGGATAAAATTATTGATGAATTTCAGAATTAGGTATCCAAAATGAATGACGAAGGTATGAGGGAGATATATGCAGTACAAGCAAAGTTAAAAAAAGCTCAAGCCACATATGATGAAAAAAATAGTGAACTTGAAGAGGAGTTAAGAAGAAGACTAGAGGTTCTCAATATACCTCCATTGGAAACTTTAGATACTTCTAAGGCTAAAATAGTTATGATATTGAATAAAAAATATAAATTTATTGAATATTTAAAGGCTGAAATTGAAAATAAATATAAAGAGGAGGAACATAAGCATGAATCACAGGTTGAATAATACAAGAAAAGAGTGACTAAGTTGGAGAAAAACTATGATATGAAACCTATTAAGTTGAAAGAAATATATCTTGAATTGTCAAGGCTAAACAAAAGATTAAAGAACTTGAAAAAAAAAATATTAGCATAGTAAATAAGGTGGCAGTGAGAGCGGGGATAAAGGTAAGGGTAAGGGTAAAGGTACAAGTTCGGATACATGAGTAAAAAAAAAAAACTTCAAAGGACTTGGAGAAATACCAACTAAAGGCATGAGTGAAGTTTTTAGAGGACACTATCTCAACCATGAATTATGTGGGTGATCTATATGAATTACCACCAATTGTTGAATCATTGAGGAAGATGATAACCGAGAGAGAAAAAATAATTAGGTAGCTACACAACGATCTCATGAGTGGCTGAAAAGCACAACATTTGGGATGTGACATGGAGATACAAAATTTGAAATCCCCATTTTTTTATTTGCAACAATAATTACAAAAGGAAAAACAATAGTAATCAAAAAATTAAAAAATTAACAACAATCCACAACAATCAAGGGAAAAAATCGAGGGTAAAGTACAATAACTCACTAGTGAATTGGCCAATTGTAGATATCAACTGAAATCTACAAAGGAATATATTGAAAGGAAGGAAAATGAGCATAAGAAAAAATATAAGAAGAATGTGGATTTATTGAACACACTAAGCCAAGGAAAATCCAATTTGAGAGAAAATTATGAAAGGAAAATTCAAGAACTTCAACAAGAATCAAAGGATGTGTCTGTTATATCACCAAAACAATCATAGGTCTCCACAAAAGGAAAGAGACACTCTTCTTCTCAATAGGAGGGCTTATATATATATATATATATATAAGTATATATGTGTTAACGTGCATTTTTTAATAAATTGCTATTCTTTTTTCAGGACTTACTTTTATGTATCCTTCACATAATTTTGATCTGGTTGTGGTCTCACTGAGATCTAGTTGCTCTTTTATTTTTGGACAATGTATTGGACCTTTATAAGCTGATACTTTACAAAAACAAGAAATTTGTGCTATGGAATGTACTAAAATTCTATTTTAAATACAAAATATGTCTTCTTTTCATAGTAGAATTTTTTTAAAATACGCTTAGTGCATCATATGGAAAAATTTAACATAGGTGTCTCAAAAGGAAATATGGTTGTTGTTAGAGCTGGAGGTGTAATTTTTAACGAAAATGGTAAAAAATCATGTCTTATGCCTAGGGGATTTCCATTGCCTCAATTAATCAGGAAGAGATGTGGGTTGCTTGGAAAGGTCTCTCTATTCTTCTCCAACATGGTTTTTTCTATTAATAAGAAAATTGAAAAAAAATTACATGAGATACAAATTCAACAAAACCAAAATAAAATATCTGCATAATAATATTGTATATATCAACATCACAAAGAATATAATCCACACATTCTTATCTCACCAGAAAAAATATCCTTCTAAGACTGATAAAATAGTACAAAAATAAGGCGTCAAGTCTCAATAATTTATTAACTCTAGCTCCAACATTCCAAAGTATCAAGAAAAAGACCTAATGTATTTACCTAGTTAGTAAATAAAAAAAATATACAAATTGAATCGACCATATTATCCAAGAATTGAAGCTCGGGGGCGTATTTTAGTGAAGCAAGGCAATTTTGGCCTGCTTGATAGAAATGCATGCCCAACCTTCATTACAAGGCCAAATTGAATGTTTCAACTTACTCACAAAGAACATTAATACAATTAAAATATAGTATTTTTTTACTCACAAAGAACATTAATACAATTAAAATTTTCTATTTTTTTGCATAGACAAGAAATTTTCTTAGGCTTAGTGAAATATTTCAATTTGTTTTATAACATAAATTAATGAACAAACTTTGCTTACATTTAGCCTAATGGTTTGGATTTACATTTTTTTACATATACGATATATGTAATTATATTTTTAACAATTCCATATTTAATTTATTATTATTCAATAAAATATTCACCCTAGTTCTATCTGAGTCTAACTAATAAGTTGACAACACCTCTAAACCATTATCAACCAATAAATGACCACTAACCATGATAACTCTTATCCAATTAATCCTATTTTTTTCTTCCAACAATTCTTACCAAATATTGAACACTTTAAGGATATTGTAATAGGTAATTTGCATCAACACAAATAATACTAAATCATTTCAAAGTTTGGGCCATAAAAATCATCATTTTTAAACATGGATTACAAATAATTATGAAAATATAGAAGTCTTTCTCATTAACATTATTGTATGCAACAATGTCATCCCATGTATCATTTCCATTTGCATATGTTCTTTCAAGTATTTAATATTATGATCATCCCCATCTTGACCTACATCATCTCCATCATCATTGAATATTGACTGCAGACCATACATATTGTTACTAGATGTATTTGGATCATCATTTTATATACTATCCATATTGTTTTCTTCTATGACATCATATAACTCTGGATTGTTTTCTTCTTGTTCCTAAACATAACCATCTTCAACATCATCATGGATTTCAATTTGTTCAACGTTAATTCCTCTCTCTCATTTTGTTGGCCATCATTGTTTTGCCCAGTATCCACTAATGCATCATAAAATACATTCCTTAATCTTAGATCATAATGTATGACAAATATCCATTTCAGGTCCAAAATATCTTCATATACAAATACCTACACATGAACGACAAATATATCTTAGACCTATGTTATAATTTTTTTATTTTTGAATAAACACACACACACACACAAACATATTCATAATAAACTATGAATTAAAAGATTAATGATCACTACAGCTTCTTGATTGAGTTAAAGAAATACCCACTCATAATGAATTGGTAGAAGATAAGGCTTCTTATCCTCTGGTAGGGACCTTGCGGAATCTATATAAAACAATCCAATATGGGTATCATGTCTCCATGTCTTCTCAAATGCCTCATATCATCTACACTTAAAAATACAACATTTAAAAGAGTTGTAATCCAAATCAATAATTTCTTGAATTTTCCAAACATATTGTAGGTTCCCTTTAATAATATTCTTATCTTTTGATCTTGATCGAATCGATTTCTTGAAATAAACCATGATGCCACAATCAAAGAATATTCCTTTACATGTACAATTTCAACACGATAATGTCGAACATATTCCCACATTGCAAGATATTTCCTTGCATGTGAAAGACCATTTATTTTAGTGAAAAAATACAATGACAAATATTAAAATAGTTAATAATGTCAAAACTGTAGAACATAGATTTTGGGAAATCCGTTCAGGCTCCCAAGCTCATCTTTGGGAGGAATCGTGGCAACATCTACCCAAATTAGCCATGCTGCTTCAAAAACCTCGATGGAAATCCATTCTCCTAAGAAGGGAGAATAATCAAATTAAACACTTCTGGGCTATACCTCTCAATAAGGGCTTCTGTCAATGGCTTCCCACTTCTCAATGGCAGGAAAATTGAAATGATGAATCATATGAGGACATCAACAGGGAGCTTCAAAAAAAGAAAATCAGGTTCATTGAAGGAGAAGACATCCTCCGATGGCAGTAAACCACACAGGGCACTTTCACTCCACCCCAATGATCCAGATCATCATGATGCAATTTGGACACAGATCTAGAACCCAAGTATATGGCCTAAAATCTCCACCTTCTTATGGCTGCTTAGCAAACGACGCATCCTAACTTGGGATAATCTCATGAAAAAAGGCTTTATATCCAAACTGCCAAAAAAGAGAGGAAAACATGAATCATCTCCTGGATAATTTCCCCATTGAAAGCTCTCTCTGGGACAACTTAGCTATCCTTTGTTGAAGAAATGATAGGAAAAGAGGGGATGTCATCAGATCCATTCAAATCTGGCAGAAATATCCATTCAACAACAATCTTCTCAAATCTCTTTGGGCTATCCTACCGGGGCTCTGCCTCTGGACGATCTAGAAAGAGAGAAAAAAACACATCTTCAAAGATCAAACCACTCCTCAAGAGATTCTCTGGACTAATATATTCAACAATCTAAAGGAAACCCTTGCCCTAAACCATTGGAAGGACACATATTTCCCTTCTCAACCACCCAAAGTGCATCATATGGGCCAACTGGAATCTCTCAATCCCCTGTCATTCTATTGGTGCTCCCCCTTCAAACCAAGCTCCCGAATATCCCAGCACTTGGAGCCCTCCTCCTCAAGGTCTCTTCAAACTCAACTTTGACAGAGCCTCCAAAGGAAATCCAGGGGATGCAGGGTTTGGTGGAATTCTCAGGAACTCTGAAGGAAAGCCCTTGTTGATCTAATTTGGTACCATTGGTTAGGACACCAATAACTCAATAGAGTTAGAGGGTCTCATGCAAGGCCTATTCCTGGCTCATGATAACAGCTTTTTTCCCCTCGAAGTTGAAGGATATTCCCAAGTCATCATCAACATTTCTCATCACATTATCCTTGGCTCCTCATCTTCTAAACTCTCTAAGAGTTGGAGATTAGATGCCCAGTTTGATCTCCTTGAGCAATGATTGCATCTCCACAAAGTCATCTCTTTCAAGCATGTTCACAGACCAACCAATGCAGTGGCGGATCTCCTATCCAACAAAGGAGTGGATCATGATGCTCCCCTTCTTTTTGACAACCTCAAAATTCTTGATGATGAATCACTTCGCAAATATTAAACTCAATTGGTGCTCAAAGACACTCAGCTCCCGGATGCTGGTGCATCTTAGACGATCATCCTATTACCATATGGCCTCTGCTTCTCTGGGCGCCTGTCCTCACCATGAGGTAGCACATGGCCCTGGCATAGGTGCCATTAAATATTCCAACCCAGCTCCGCAGCCCATCACCTGAACTTCTATTCAATTCACCTGTTGTTATTTTACCTCTTTTCATCCTGGTTGCAGACAACCTTGTCCATTTATGGGAAATGGCACCGTCCCCCTTCAACACTTCTCCCTCTATTTTTCTGCCATTTTCGCTCTCAGATCTATCATTGCCTGCTATGAATCTGCCTCTCGAGATGCCCTATAGGCCCCCTCTGCCCATTCGCTCCACGCTAATTTTCGGCAACCTGCTCATCCACCTCACTCAGCTTATTCGCATTCCCTCAATTCAGCCACCTCCATGCCTCAAAGCCACCGTATGTGATGCCACAGGGGTGGAGGCCATGGCTCACCCTCCCGAACTCCCATCCATGCCTTGGTGGAACATTATGTGGACTTCTCCCTAGAATTGGATGCATTGGAGGCCCTTGACCCTCAGCACCTCTATGCCCACATCTCTTTGCACTTCCCTGAAGCTCAGTCTCACCCATCTGTTTTGGGGTCCAGGCAGAGGATATGTAAATCTACTATGTCACCTCTTTCCTTAAACAACCTCGAAAGATGGGTGCTCTTCCCGTCAAGCCTTCAGAGGATTCCTCTGACAGTGGTGGCAACAACAGTTTTGCAGAAGGTGGTAAATATGTAGCGACTAGTGCACGTTCGACCTCCACGCCGGAGCTGGAACCCCAGATGTCCAAGATTGCGAACGAACTCTCTGAATATTGGTGCTTCATCGAGGAAGAGTAGCCTCCCCAGCCAATTCAGGATGATAAGAATCAGCACGCCTAGCACCATGGTTCCTAATTGTTATGTTTTTTACAACTATGTTATAGTTTCTATGTTACTTTACTTTCTACATTTCATATCTAGATACTGGGTAATTCTGTTCAATGTTGGTTTCCCCTCCAGGGCCAACAATTATCATGCTATTTGGACTGGCTTATGGGCTAGTTTCCCCTCTCAGGGCAGCCCCATTTTTTCTTTTTGAACTTCCTATGTCCCACCGGAATTGGCTATCTCAAAAATTCCAGTTTGGATGATGATCTATAGCATTGTAATTTTTGTAGGATATAATAGAAGTAGTCATATTTAGAAAAATAAATAGTGTCAAAACTGTAAGGAAATAAAATTTTGTAAACATCCAACTGTACCTTTCTTTCAAATCCTCTATACATGTTGATTTCATATTCTTTTATGTTGGAATCTATACTTGCATTTTATACTTGATTTTGAATTTATTCAGTAACCCATTGTAGTGAGAAATATTTGCCCCATTCCCCAAGAAAATTAGTGGGAAGTGTAGTATTCCATGGGTTCGATCTCTTAAAATGTCTCCTTTCTTCTAAAACTTCTTCTCTTTTTTTATCATATAAATCAATGCATTTGTTCATAAAGTCCATGTGGTACATAATGAACTTGTCATGTATAACAATTTAATCTACACCTATTACATGTCAACATGTTTATTTCAAGCTCCAGATATCATGTTGTATATTTGATAAATAAATTATGGAGTAAATTATTGATTGAAAGGAAAGCAACCACAATGATCATGAATTTACATACTAATTTGTACTTCAACACCATTAATTTGTGGTTTTTCTTGATCAATAATATCTAATGCTCATTCTTCATCCAAAAAGCCCGACCCATCTTTAAAATCATTACCAAGGAATTCACATAGGAATAAAAATGCCATTAAATGCATAAAATTTAGCCATTCAACCGTATGGATGTGGTTTTTTTTCTTTTTTTTTTCTTTTTCTTTTTCTGACATATATTTTTAGAGTTTTCATATACCTCTCAAAGAAAAAAATCCACCTTGTTGATACTGTTATCACCCTAGTAATTTCTAAAGATTGTGGGCTTTTGGATTTTTTCAGTTTTAAGAAAACTAGGGGTAACCACAAACCTACTTTGGAAATCTAGGATCTAGCCTTCCTAAATTTCAGAGAGGGCTCTCTTTTTATGATTTAACTTTGTTTTTGTTTGATATTTTAGGCTAGTTATTATAGTTCAATTGGTTTTTATTTTAAGATGTTTGGTGGTGTTATTTCCCAAATCCACCTTAGGCTGAAGTAAGGCAGAAAAAGGACAACACCAAACCACGCTCAAGCTCGTAGCTAGCCCTACGAGGGTAGGAGAGGGCTCTCTCCAGGTCAATCACAATGAAAATATTCAAAGGGGCTTGAGATGACTAAAACAACAACTGATATTAGGCTAGATAAACAAATAGGAGGGTTTGATTTTGATTTTCTTGGATTTTGTTGGAAAACGGGGAAAGACAATTTCGGGCTTGGGGATGAGGCCAATTTCTTGCAGAGTTCAAGTTGGGGCGAGGTAGGCAGCGACTTTGATGTCTTATATCAAATGAATGGATTGAAAAGACTGCTGAGGAGTTGAAGAGGGAAAGAGAGTGCAAGGATCCTCTTCAAACTGAATAAAAACATATAAAACTAAACAAAAGTTTAAGGCAGAGCACCAGCAAATCAATGAATTCTACCTCAGTTACTCATTTGTTTAATTCAGAAGCAAAGAGAAGGGAAATGGCATACATATAACATTAATGAAACTTACAATAACATGAGAAGAACATCATCAAAACTCAGAAGCCACAAGGATCCCAATAAGTGCCGCAAAACTCTGGTCTTTCCTTTGCCAAAAACTGAAGATGGATATACAATGGAGTGCCAAAATTTTCCAAGAGTCCAACCATGAAGATGTCTCTTAAAAATACAATATATAGACAAGTCTAACCTTCTCATGCCTCTCAGGGGTCGAGCTAATCCTTTTAGGAGCTGTTTCAACCAATTCTAAACATGGAATCGAAATCTAGGCAGCCAAACAACTTGCTTCTATATGCTAGGAAACTGATCCATTCACTTAATTTTCACTTTTTAGTGAATGAATCCTCTAGAACAAGTAAATATGAAGCAAAAATTACATCATAGCCACAAAATTACATCAATATATATCAATAATTACATCAAGGAGTGAAACTAGTCAAACTGGGCGAATTTCTAAGCTGAAAAGTGAAAAATAGGCCAAATTCCTCTATGCGCTGCGCTCAAAAACTCAATGCATCGCGCCACTTTGAGCCTATTTTTGAGGCACTTAAAGAAGTCCAAATTGAGCTCATGATAGCTCGTTGGAAAGCCCTGGATGTCTACTATCCAACCCAAGTGGAATTTTTCAATTTGGAGTTCATTTGCCTTGTCCAAAATCAAATCTCCCAAGACTGGTTCCTGCTGGTGCAAAAAGTGGCAGAAAGGCCATTTTCAAGGTGTTTTTGGCCCTTTAGGCAACCCAGAATTTGATGAAATTCTTCGGCCATTCCTGAACATGCATAATTTATCATAAAAAACCCAAAAGTATCAAGTTTTCCGCCAGAAGATGTCTCAAACGAAAGCGCGCGTCGAGTGGCGCGACACGTCGGGCAGAAAAACCTGTTTTGTGACCAAAAATTTCAAAATTGACAAAATTTTCTCCAAATTCCTTGAAATTTGGGCTGGAGGTTCATAATCAAGTACCATTCTCATCCAAAGAAGCTTCGGCCAAGATTCAGAGTCTATCATCCCTTCTTCGCCGTTTCAGTGCCCTCCTGGTGCATGCAGTTTCAGTGGTGAAATCTCTATCTTGTTGTATGATGTGTCCATGTGCGTCATGGTGTTGCAAGGCATATGTGAAGTGTATGTTTGGTTGATTGAAAATGATAAATGAGGGCTTGGTGTCTTTGTCTCCCAGTGTCAAATGTGTGCCAAGGGGAAGGGACTGTGGAGATAAGGCAGTGTGGACAGTGGGGTCTTGTCAAGTGGTAATTAGAAGGCAATAATAGTCACTTGACTGTGTTTTAGAAATGTGGTGTTTTGGGATTTAGAAATTAGGAACTCTTCGCAAATGATATGGGAGGGTGATAGTGATAGGGAATAGAGGATTGACAATGATGAGAGAATTATGGTGATGGGAAAGGGAAAAAATGGTAACAAGGGATATAAGTGGTTTTGGGACAGAGGGGAATAGGGGTAAGACTGTATGATGATAGTGAGATAGTGAGGAGGAAGGGAACCACAAGAGGGGAAAAGAGTTCAAACCAATTGGCATCAACAACCAAACTTTAAATTTCAAATAAAAACCCTATGGAGCAGCCTTTGTCAAAAATATGAAGTTTATGTTGACATCATTCAAATTCTCCAACCAGCCTTTGAAACCACACCAAACACTACTTAACCACAATAGCAAGATTAGTCAGACTTACTTGAATCACAAGAGGTTAAGTCAATTTGTAAAATTTGGAAGTGGTGATCATTTTGTGCCTTGGAGGCTCTGTGCACCGCGCACCAGCCCAACGCGCCGCACCTGTGTAAATTTACACAGGGGAAAATGGCTCTATGCGCCGTGCACCTTCAGTGCGCCACGCCTTCTCCCAATGCGTCGCGCCATAAATAGCGCATTTTGCAGGCCTTCCCTGTGTCCAATTTGGGCGCGTGATAGATCATTGGAAATATCTTTGAGTCTACTTTCCAACCCAAATAGAATGTTTCAATTTGGAGTTCATTTGCCTTGTAAAAAATCAAATCTCCCAAGACTGGTCAAAATAAGCAGAATGAGGCTGCCTCAAGGCAGAGTGCTGTTGCAGTCAACTTTTGAAGGTCTTCCTCAACTTCAAATTGAGCTCATGATAGCTCATTTGAAAGATATTTGTGTCTAGTTATCATTTGACTCATCAAGAAAGTCATTTGTCCAACCAAGCTAGGAGAAATATTGATTTTCCCAAGGTCACTTCAGAGGTGCATCAATTCTCTCGAGGCGACTGTATTTTTGACATGTCTCTAAAACCATGACACCTGTGTAAAAAGTGAAGGAGGTTTTTCTTCTTTGGCATGTTTTGGACAAAAAAATCTCTCAGTGTTCCAAAATTCATCTTTATTTCTCAGAAACATCATTTGAGTGAAACCTATCCTGATGTGTGAAACAAGGGATTTGTCGAAATGAAGCGAAATGAAGGGGATAAGGGGCTTATAAATTCTTGGGGAAATTTTGGGAAGTAGGGAGGGGTGTCAGGAAGCAGGGGAAAGTGGAATTGTAGAGATTGAGTGAGGGGAAGGGGTCCAAAAGGGAAAAACACAGGCCTAGCCTAGAAAATTGCCAAGTTGTAGCAAGAAACTAGGGTTTGTGAAAAAATGAGGAATTTGGAGGATCTCAGTGATGGGAAGTGTTTAATAAGGTAAATTAAGGATAGGGGAAGGTGTATGAACAACAGGATACAAGTTTTGCTAATGATTTTACCATCCAAAAGAAATTACCTTCAAAACCCTAGGAGAGGGAAATGAACCTTACCTAGGCACAATTGAAGCATGAACAAGGTGTAAAATGAATCTTTGGACCCTGACATGATGATTACAACCCTCTGAATGACAGTACACTCAGCTGAATGGTGACATGGACTGACATGTGGACAACTTTGAAAAGAGTGAAAGCACACCCTAGACCTAATACCTAGTGACCAAATTTTGCTTGAAGACTCACTAAAATGAAAAAATTTGACCTTGACATCTTAAAATCGCTTTTTAAGAGCATGTTTGATCACTGGAGGAGGGCTACAAAGACTGACACTAACATTGGCTCCAATGGGGATGGTAGTTCCTTGGAGGTGCCAAGAACTACAGATCTTTGGAAAGCAGACAGTGCCTTCATCCATTGGGCAATGGAATAAAAAAATCAAGCTGAAATGCATAACTGAAAATTGATGACTTGCGACACAACTTGACTCTCACTCAACTAAGAACTGACTCGATACTTAAACACAACCGAAAAACTGGAAATATGCTCAATATAAAGCTTATTCAATACAACCTACTCTAAATGTTCTTTTCACCACATGATCAAGTGTAATGGAACAGCCAATGCAACCATGTAAGCATCCTAGTTGCTATTTGATTTCTTCCCAAATGCTTTCTGATGTGCAGGAAAAGGGAAGAATCGAAAGGCAATTCCCATGGAAATTTGGAATCAAGTGGATTGCTGATAAAATTGCAAAGCATGAATTGACTGGATGACTGCAAGAATACTGCGAAAGGATCTTCATAAACATAGCTCTGGTCCAGATAATCTCCATACCTTGATCTTAAACTTTTCCTCACATCTGCGGTGATTTTCTTTGGTGATTGCAGCAAGCTGTCAAAAGGATCCTGAAATTCATGAATAACGAAACTTTGTTGTTGATTCCAAACTGAACAAAAGCCTCCTTTATCAATCTCCTCATATGACTGCAAACCTTGATATGAGCTTTGTAATGAAAAATCTGTTAGAAAAGACAATGAAGGCGACTTTTGAATAAGATTATTATCAACATTCTTTTCTGTCACATGGTTAGCCAATGGAGAAAAACTTTTACAACAAACCTCTTCCAACACACGAGCAATAGGATCATCAAAAACTTGAGAAGACTGCTATGATGTATCCATTGAAACTGTATGACATCCTACTGGCTGTTCATCTTTTTCTTGAGAGATATTACGAAGATTCTGCTTTATGAATTGAAATGCTTCGAAACAAAAGGGTACATAATTCTCTTGCATCATTAAATCATGTATTTCATCTTCCACGCCTTCATCTGTAATCTGACCTTCAAGTTCATTTGGTGGTTGCAAATTTGGTGCTAGGGAGAATTTTGTATCCGAAATGATTTCATCAGTCATTTCAAGGGAAGATTTCTCATCAACAACTTGCTCAAGAATTTCTCTATCTGTCTCATCCTCCACATTAGCACTGAGAGATTGTTGATTTCATATAGGCTGCTCATTTGAAGATTTACTATGCAATTTATCCTTTAACAACTGGAATGATTCAAAACAAAATGGTACGAAGTCACCTTGTAGCATTTGATCATGTGTGCCAACTTCCATGTTTTCATCTGCAACTTGACAATCAATGGGTTTCGAGGGCTGCAAATCTGAATATGAGAAATCTTGAACAAGGTTTTCATTGCCCTCAAGATGGTCTAGATCAAGGCTTGTTGGCAGCTGATTTCTGATTGCATGAAAATTGTCTCTGATGAGCTGAAACGAATCAAAACAAAAAGGCAAAGATCCTTCACTTACTTCAAAATTTGTTGCACTTTCCTCCATCATTGTCATAGCTGATATGTATCGATTGATCACTATACTCGAGCTGCTGAAAGTGAACTTCCTCCTCTCACAAACTAGCTGATGACTTATCTGTAAGATTAGCTTCTGTTTGGAGAACATAATCATCATCATACTGATAAAACTGAGGCAAATCATTAGTATACAACACATCATCAAGCATACATGTCAGATCAACGACTCTCTCTTCTTCAAGATGATCTATAAAGAAATTACTATGAAAACTGGGATAAGAAACAAAATGTTTTGGATCAGCAACTTGTTCTTCTTCAATCAGCGAGACATGGGCTTGAATATTATTCTCATTCCTTGTGGTTTTATTTTGCATCATCTCTTCTACTGCACTTACCAACATGTCAAGCTTTACCTCTAGAGATGTTGATTTCTCCGGATCTATGTTTTTCATCTCTTCTTCCTTCAACCTTGCCCTTCGGATCAGCAAATGAGCCTCTACATTTACTGTAGTGTTCTGTATCTCTACAAGTGTTGCAATATTCCTTTCTCTCAATTGAAACTCCATTTTTGGATCAAAGGCACCTGGGTAGTGCAAGAGAGCAGATCTAGGAGAAGGTCTTATATCAGTTGGCATCAAAAAATATACTTGGTTAAATCTGGCAGAAAAATGTTGTACTGTCTCCCCTAGCAGTCTTTTCAGCTGGTTATATTCTTCAATAATAAGGAAAGGATTCTGTCCGATCATCCACCTGTCAAGGAAAACTTTGACGAACTACTAGAAATATGAGATGCTCGCATTAGGCAGGGCTTTGAACCAACTCTTCACTTGGCATTGAAAAGAAAGAGCAAAAAGTCTGATACTAACATCTTCTTCATCAACTTCAAAAAGGTCTAAAAAAGTCTCAACATTCTGCACATGTTGCTCAGCGTTGACGTTGTTACATTCACCATCAAATCTTGGTAGATATAGGTCATAATTTTTAGGGAAAGCATGAAGAACAAAAGGTAAAACGAGAGGTTTATACCTATCTGGGACTGTAAAAGGTGTAGGAGTATATACAAGAGCTACGAGATCAGTCTTGTTTTCTTTAGGCTCATCACTCTGAAGAGAGTCATCATAAGATGTGGGAAAAGTAAGGAGGCCAGGATCAAAGGGAAACTCAATATTTACACTCTTTGAATAGGTCAAGTGAAGATTTTGATCACCTTTCTCATACAACAAATTCTAAAAAACTTTTAGGACAGCTTCAAGAACAGCAAAGAAATAGTTTACAAGAAAGCATACTAGATCCTGAATACCATTCCACTTTGGATACCTGAACTTTGTGTAAGATCCTTCCATTTTCACAGAGAAAGAGTTAGTCCTCCAGTGGAGTCTCTACATTGAGTTGGAGTCACCAGGTGAATGATTTCAGCCTTCTTTTGTCTGATCATTGTCCACCATCAACCATCAGATCTGAAATTGATACATGTACTGGGGCAATTCACAAGTCAAGTGTCATGTTCACAAGCTAGACCGGAGATTGACTGAAGCAGCGTTTATCTTCTTTCGCTAATGCAAAGCAAGAGCGTTTCGAAGGCTACTTGGCATAACTTCAGACTCCGTCTGTAGCTTATGAGAGAATTAACACCAGCAAGAAAACCATTTCTTCCCCAGTATGGTCGCCACTATGTTAGTTCCCAAATCCACCTTAGGCTGAAGTAAGGCAGAAAAAGGACAACACCAAACCACGCTCAGCCTCGTAGCTAGCCCTACGAGGGCAGGAGAGGGCTCTCTCTAGTTCAATCTCAATGAAAATCAAAGGGGCTTGAGATGACTAAAAATACAACTGATCTTAAGCTAGATAAACAAATAGGAGGGTTTGATTTTGATTTTTTTGGATTTTGTTGGAAAACGGGGAAAGACAATTTCGGGCTTGGGGATGAGGCCAATTTCTTGTAGAGTTCAAGTTGGGGCAAGGTAGGCAGCGGATTTGATGTCTTAGATCAAATGAATGGATTGAAAATACTGTTGAGGAGTTGAAGAGGGCAAGAGAGTGCAAGGATCCTCTTCAAACTGACGAAAAACATATAAAACTAAACAAAAGTTTAAGGTAGAGCACCAACAAATCAATGAATTCTACCTCAATTACTCATTTGTTTAATTCAGAAGCAAAGAGAAGAGAAATGGCATACATATAACATTAATGAAACTTACAATAAAATGAGAAGAACATCATCAAAAATCAGAAGCCACAAGGATCCCAACAAGTGCTGCAAAACTCTGGTCTTTCCTTTGCCAAAAACTGAAAATGGATATACAATGGAGTGCCAAAATTTTCCCAAGAGTCCAACCATGAAGATGTCTCAGAAAATACACTATATAGATAATTCTAACCCCTTCCCATGCCTCTAGGGGTTGAGCTCATCCTTTTAGGAGCTGTTTCAACCAATTCTAAACATGGAACTGAAATCTAGGCAGCCAAACAACTTGCCTCTATATGCTAGGAAACTGATCCATTCACTTACTTTTCCTTTTTAGTGAATGAATCCTCTATAACAAGTAAATATGAGCCAAAATTACATCATAATCATATAATTACATCAAGATATATTAGTAGTTACATCAAAAAGTGAAACTAGTCAAAACTGGGCGAATTTCTGAGCTGAAAAGTGAAAATTGGGCAAAATTCCTCTATGCGCTGCGCTAAAAAACTCAATGCACCGCGCCAGTTTGAGCCTGTTTTTGGGGCACTTTCTGAAGTCCAAATTGAGCTCATGATAGCTCGTTGGAAAGCCCTGGATGTCTGATATCCAACCCAAGTGGAATTTTTCAATTTGGAGCTCATTTTCCCCTCAAAAACTGCAATCTCCCAAGACTGGTTCCTGCTGGTGCAAAAAGTGGCAGAAAGACCATTTTGGAGTGTTTTTGACCTTTAAGACCACCCAGAATCTGATGAAATGCTTCGGCCATTCCTGAAAATGCATAATTTATCATAAAAAAACCCAAAAATATCAAGTTTTCCTTCAGAAGATGTCTCAAATGTAAGCGCGCGTCGAGTGGCGCGACGCGTCGGGCAGAAAAACCTGTTTTGTGACCAAAAATTTCAAAATTGACAAAAGTTTCTCCAAATTCCTTGAAATTTGGGCTGGAGGTTCATAATCAAGTACCATTCTCAGCCAAAGAAGCTTCGGCCAAGATTCAGAGTCTATCCTCCCTTTTCCGCCGTTTCATTGCCCTCCTGGTGCATGCAGTTTCAGTGGTGAAATCTCTGTCTTGTTGTATGATGTGTCCGTGTGCGTCATGGTGTTGCAAGGCATATGTGAAGTGTATGTTTGGTTGATTGAAAATGATAAATGAGGGCTTGGTGTCTTTGTCTCCCAGTGTCAAATGTGTGCCAAAGGGAAGGGACTGTGGAGATAAGGCAGTGTGGACAGTGGGGTCTTGTCAAGTGGTAATTAGAAGGAAATAACAGTCACTTGACTGTGTTTTAGAAATGTGGTGTTTGGGGATTTAGAAATTAGGAACTCTTTGCAAATGATATGGAAGGGTGATAGTGATAAGGAATAGAGGATTGACAATGATGAAAGGATTATGGTGATGGGAAAGGGAAAAAATGGTAACAAGGGATATAAGTGGTTTTGGGACAGAGGGGAATAGGGGTAAGACTGTATGATGATAGTGAGATAGTGAGGAGGAAGGGAACCACAAGAGGGGAAAAGAGTTCAAACCAATTGGCACCAACAACCAAACTTTAAATTTCAAATAAAAACCCTATGGAGAAGCCTTTGTCAAAATGATGAAGTTTATGTTGACATCATTCAAATTCTCCAACCAGCCTTTGAAACCACACTAAACACTAGTTAACCACAATAGCAAGATCAGTCAAACTTACTCGAATCACAAGAGGTTAAGTCAATTTGGAAAATTTGGAAGCGGTGATGATTTTGTGCCTTGGAGGCTCTGTGCGCCGCGCACCAGCCCAAAGCGTCACGCAGGTTGGATGCACCGCGCTTGTGTAAATTTACAAAGGGGAAAATGGCTCTATGCGCCGCGCACCTTCAGTGCGCCGCGCCTTCTCCCAATGCGCCGCGCCATAAATAACGCATTTTTCAGGAGGATTTTGGAGGCCTTCCCGCTGTCCAAATTCAGCGCATGATATATCGTTGGAAATATATTTGAGTATACTTTCCAACCCAAGTTTAATTTTTCAATTTGAAGTTCATTTTCCTTGTCAAAAATCAAATCTCCCAAGCCTGGTCAAAATGAGTAGAATGAGGCTGCCTCAAGGCAGAGTGTTGTTGCAGTCAACTTTTGAAGGTCTTCCTCAACTTCAAATTGAGCTCATGATAGCTCATTGGAAATATCTTTGTGTCTAGTTATCATTTGACTCATCAAGCAAGTCATTTGGCCAACCAAGCGAGGAGAAATATTGATTTTCCCAAGGTCACTTCAGAGGTGCATCAATTCTCCCGAGGCGACTGTATTTTTGACATTTCTCTAAACCCATGACACCTGTGTAAAAATTGAAGGAGGTTTTTCTTCTTTGGCATGTTTTGGACAAAACCCTCTCTCAGTTTTCCCAAATTCATCTTTATTGCTTAGAAACATCATTTGAGTGAAACCTATCCCGATGTGTGAAACAAGGGATTGTCGAAATGAAGCGAAATGAAGGGGATAAGGGGATTCTAAATTCTTGGGGAAATTTTGGGAAGTAGGGAGGGGTGTTAGGAAGTAGGGAAAAGTGGAATTTTAGAGATTGAGTGAGGGGAAGGGGTCCAAAAGGGAAAAACACAGGCCTAGCCTAGAAAATTGCCAAGTTGTAGCAAGAAACTAGGGTTTGTGAAAAAATGAGGAATTTGGAGGATCTTAGTGATGGGAAGTGTTTAATAAGGTACATTAAGGATAGGGGAAGGTGTATGAACATCAGGATACAAGTTTTGCTAATGATTTGACCATCCAAAATAAATTACCTTCAAAACCCTAGGAGAGGGAAATGAACCTTACCTAGGCACAACTGAAGCACGAACAAGGTGTAAAATGACTCTTTGGAACTTGACATGATGATGAAAACTCTCTGAATGATGGTACACTCAGCTGAATGGTTACATGGACCCAAATTTGGAAAACTTTGAAAAGAGTGAAAAAAAACCCTAGACCTAATACCTAGTGACCAAATTTTGCTTGAAAACTCACTGAAATGACAAAATTTGACCTTGACACCTTAAAATCACTTTGTAAGAGCAAGTTTGATCACTGGAGGAAGGCTACAAAGACTGACACTAACAGGTGGAAAATAATATTACTTGAAGACAAATTAAAGAGGGATCTACTAATCTATTGGGCTATGGAGTCAAAGTCTAACAAGCAAAACTAGAAGGCAAGGCCAAGAGGATGCTAATGTATTCAGGGCAAGGTAGATAACCCTCAGAGATTTGGATATATTATTTTGATAAGATGGCTTGCTTTCGGGATAAAGGTCAATGAAGGATCCTTTGATCCGGAAAAAGAGTAAGGAGGCAGGGGTCAAACGGGACTAGGAGCAATTAAGAATTCCTAAATCCGGAAATCAGCAGAAAACATTTAAATGATTAAGTAGTTAAGACACATTAGGGGAATTTTGAGGTCTAAAATGGGCCTCCTAAGCAAATAATAAAATAATAGCTAAACCAATAAAATAATATTTATGAATTTTCAATTCACTTTTTGCACCACAATCAATGTAACCATAGTTAAATTCAATTCAAAAGTTGTACCAAAATAAAATTAATAAAAAAATAGTATTGATGTGATTATAAATAAGAATGAGCTTTTCAAGAAAAATTCATTATCATTGAACAAATAATGCATTTGTCCTTTGTACTTAAATAACTTAAAATAAAATATAAATATAAATTTATATTATTTAAATTGTATAATAACATGTAATTAATATACTATATAAATATAACATAATATAATATAATAAATGTATAGGGATATGCATTGTTTCTTTCAAGAAATATGAAATGACAAAAATATATTTTTATTCAAAAAATGCGAAATGACATTTATTATGAGTACTTTACTTTGACTTCAAAAGTACTTAGAGCACTACCATTGTTAACCATGAGTTTTTATCCACCATTGAGAATGTGACAAGTAAGTACCTTTAACTCAATCAATGCCACCTCAACCATTAGGGATGATATCATCCCCTAAAATCTGATTGGTTCTCATAAAGTTAATTTTGATTGTACATTTTCCTTAGGAGGCCCATTTTAGACATCAAAATTCCCCTAATGGAGAGTTCAACACTAGTCCTGAATTAATACTCCTATTTAATCATTATATTGAACAACATATATGAAATGAATGGAACTTAGAAAGTAAACAACGACAAGATAGATGTACTTTACTTGTCAAATTATCGCATGAACCCTGAATTATGAAGTCCAATTGTCTATTTTCCAGACTATTGCTTTGAAATTAACACATGTGAGCCTCCAACGTATTAGCAAAATTTCTATAAGGATCTTAGCAGTTTTATTCCACCCTAAACACTACATAAACTGAAGTATTTATACAAAATGTTTATTACAAAATATCCTAGAGAAATCTAGGAAATAAAAATATCTTTACACATTAAGAGGGACAACTACTCAACAACTTAGCAAGCTGTCCTCTTATCTAGAAAAATAGTGATATCTTATCTAACAAAAACTGTTTGTTTGAGTAGCTGTCCATGCTTGTTGGCACTTTGCAAATATCTTTTGAAAGATGACTTCATGGTTAATCTTTCCACTTATACTCTTTGACCATGTACTTTATCTTTGATACTCTTTCAGGTTGTATATTTACCATTTCACTGCTGTAAAAAGGAAATTACAGCAGATAAATCAGCTATTTGTCATTCTTATTTCTGATATACTTTGACTTTGGCCTTTCACCCTGATACTCTTTTAAACTAATACTTTGACATTCAACTGTTGTAAAAAGAGATTCTTTTAGCAGTAAAAATTCAGAATCAAGTACTGTGTTATTTGTTTACTTCTCAAACTGATTTCTTCATTTGCACTGTCTTTCACTGTTTGCCTCTTTACTGCTATAATAAATCTGTGAAGGTCTGCCATTGTTCAGCATCTGGAATCTTCATGCTTTTCAACTTTCTGTAATTTTCATCTGCTTCAGTGTACTTGGAAAAATTTCACTTAATCAAAAATAATTGTTTGATTTCATTCTAAAGGAAGAATAAATCTTCAAGGTATTGAAGAACAACCTTCCCTGTAGGAGATCCCTGTGGCAGCTGCTTTTTCACCTGTTCTTTGGCATGATTTCTGATCTTCTTATCATATTATTTCTAGTCCATTAACTTGTCATTGAAAACATGTATGTCTGGGATACCAGCTTTTCTTAGCAAGGTATACTTAGCTAAAAACTTGGTGATAGAAAAATTCATAGCATCACATTTTTCTTCCAAGTTATTCATCAAAGTTTTCTTTGTCAATACCTTTTTGATCTGCAATATAGCTTATGTTCTGTCTTGTATCTTTAATTCCTCTAGCTCAATCCTGCTCTTATTGTTTAAGAAGGTAATTAGCCTTTGTGCCTGTGCTGGTTTGTCTGCTAATTCTTATGTAGTCTTTTGTATTTCATTTTGAGCTGCCAAGAGGAGGTCCCTTTGTTCATAAATTATCTGAATTGGTGGCCATTGAAGATGAATAGCCTCAATGATGTTGGTCCATAAATGATTTCTTATGTAAGAAATATGAATGGTAAAACTCAAATCCTTTTGAAGATTTTTTACCTGCTCTTCAAGTCTTTTTTCTTTTTGTTCATAATTATTTGCATTAATCAATGATGTTTTATTAGATGCTTCCATAATCTGAATCTTCTTCTTCAAACTGTTGATTTCATTGGTTTTCAAGGTCATTTCTTCCATTGCTTTAACAATTTGCTCTGCATCATTTGTATGCTGCACCTGTGATGCTGAGGATTCTGTTTGGGAAGTTGTAACTGATTGTACTGTCACTGCAGTTCCCAGTGGCTCTTTGGGGGCTAATTTCTCTCCCAATGTAGAAGGAACAATAGCTGTAATAATAGGAATAATTGTGGAAATGGTGGAAGCTTCTGTTTCCTTCACAGTTTCCTTTTCTTTCATCAGTAAATCCAATTGGGTTTCCATGTCCTTGATTTGAGTAGTAAGCTTTATAATCAACTACATCATGTCTTCTTTATCTTTCTGTTCCTGAAGTATTTATTTTGCTTGTGGATGTTCACTTTGAGGAAGTTTTAATTGTTTCCTCAAATTTGTAATGTCATCATTCTTTTTCTTTATCAATGCTTGAGAAACCTTTATATTTGATGGATCCACCCCTATCTGAAGGACTAGATCTTCTAAGTATTTAATCCTTAGATCTTTTGCATGTAAAGAAGCTTTGTCTAGCTTCATCTGATTTTTCATATTAAAAATAGTGTTTTGCATTTGTGTAGCACTCCTGGTTTTATCCACTACTTTTGAATAGAGAATTTCTGATGTATGTCTATGAAATTCTATTTGATCTAGCTCATGGATGCTCTCTGCATCAACTTCCAATTCTGTCTTTTGATAATCTGAAATTTTCTTAGGATCTGCAAATTTTGGCTTAAGGAAGGACATGATAATTTTATTAGTAGAATAATCAAAACTTGTTAATAATATGTCCTTGTTACCTGGATTTTATTTGAGAAATTGAGAGTAAATTTCTCTTTTGATCTCCTCATTTTTCTCCTTAATTTTCTTATATCTTTGTTTTATATCAGAATCTTTTCCCTCTGCTGTTTTGGAAGAAGAGGGAATTTCTAAATGAACCTGTTTTTCAATCATTTGCTTGCCCTACTTATCTGCTGCAATCTGTTCTTTTCCAATTTCTGTCAAAAATTCATTAACTATTACTATGGCCTCATTATTTGCTTGCTGATCATCATTCATTTCCTGATCATTTTTATCATTTATTTCAATAATCTTTTCTTTTTCAGCAGTAGTAATTTTAGCCCTTTTGTTGTAAATCAATTTGAACTTATTCTCAGTAATAGTTTCAGCTGAATAACCTTCATCATCTCTTGATCTTTTGTTTGAAACTTCTAACTTATTGGTAACTATCATAGCTTGTGAATTATCTGCTTTTTTCACTGTTTCTGTATTAGCAGTATGGTCTACTAATGTGTTTTCCACCCATTCTATTTAATTGGAAAATTTCTCAATATATGGCTTTGAATCATGTATAAAAGGTTGAAGCTTGCATTTGACCCTTATAGCACTGAGGATACCCTGGGGGTCATAATTCCACTGAAAAATTTCTTGAAATTGATATTATGATAATTTTCTGGATATTTCTTTCTCAGCCTCCCCATTGTTTACTATGAAAGGGCCAATTTGGTTCTTCAACTTAAACTGAGTCTTTTTCTTTGAAGCCATGAAGTTTATAGCATCTGCATTTAAAACTTGCCTTAAATATTCCAATGAAAAAACCCCGATGGTTAAAAATTTAGGTAACTTACAAGGGGAAAAATTGGTTCCAAATATTCTTATCTCTGTGTGTCCCTCATATAAGTACCAGTCTCCTACTTTGCATTGTTCAGACAGCTGTAATATTCTTTTCATTTCTTCACTCACTCTGGGCTGCTCTGACTTGTAAAGTAAATTCATGGTTGGTTTGATGAATAAGTCTGCAAAATCTTTATAACTGAATTCATTTCCTTCCTTTCTGAGCAAGGATGTCCAAAATATCACTGATAGAGGTTGGCCCTCTACATTCGTATTTTGTAAAGAAATGGGAAAATGCTTAGCTTGAAAAAATAGAAACAAATGGAATAGATATGATGAATATCTAAAAACTCCTTCATTAGGCAATGTTTTCAACTAATGATGGATGCTATCAGCAATGAATCTAGCAAAATCAAAGACCATGGCAGGAGGCTGCCCAGGAGACAATGTAGATAGAAAACCAATGATGGATGCATCTGTGAATTCATCATTAAAGTATCCTAGTATAAATGATAACATGGATATCACCTATCTAGAAGCTTCAGGGAAATTTGAAGTGGAATAAGGAGGATTAACCTTTGGGATGTCTACATATGCAGGCATGAAATTCTGAAAGACCATAAAACTCTTAGGAAAATCCATCCCTAAATAAAACTGGGTCAATGATTCAATAGAAAATGAAACTACTATGGGATTAAAGTTTATTTGAAGCATCTCATTTATGGATTCTGTTGTAATGGAAAACAAAATCTCCCTATCTGCATTGACAATGGATCTTTGATTAGGAACATAATGCTGCTGACACACTTTGACAAGGTCTTGGGTTGGATAAGTAATAGGAACTACATATTTGGGCAAATTGGACTCCCAAATAGGTATGTCATCTTGATTTTTATACAAAAACTTACTATGACACCAGTTATGAATCTCTAGTAGATTAAATTCCACTATAGGGTCTGCAATCTTGTAATCTAAATTAGTTAAAGGGATGTTTTCTTCAGTGGAAATTGGAGGTTGAAGGGGATTAATAGTGACAACAGTATTGGCAGTGATTACTGGAGTAATTTTATTTATTTATGGGGATTCAGGCTTGGAAGGCTTGATTGTCATAGCTTTAGTAGCTTTGGGACCCCTAGCTTTAGGTGTAGTATGCTTCTTTGTCATTTTTGGGATAAATAAGCAAGATTATACTGTTTTCAGTAGTTAATTTGTAGAAACAGAGGAAATTTAAGAAAATCTGGGACAATTTAAGAATCTGGGAATCTTAACAAGAGTTCAGGACAGAAAACACAGGTTTTCTAGATGGATAAGATTGAAAAAATGGATTTTTGGATTTCTGTGTATTTTTAAACCTTTTTGAACCGTGGAATTTGTCTTTCAATGGTCCAGAATTGAGAAATTGGCTTTAAAACTGAGTTTTACACAAATGAAAATTTCTGAGAAAAAATTGCGAGGGTTTGCCCTTTTTTTCAAGGTTTTGGTCACACTAGGATTGGAAATTCAATTCTTTGTATCTTAATTCATTTGATAGGTGGTTCAAATCATGAACTTTGCAGGTCAAATTCAGAAAAATACCTGATTTACAGGTGTCTTGATAGCTGAAAAGGGTTTCTGGTGGGATCTTCAGCTTTAAACTAGATTTTTTGACACAGAGGATGGCTTCAATGTGCTCGGATATGAAAACAATGGTTAAATCCAGCTTCGGGGCAAGAAATTGGTCAAATAGGGGCTTAGGGCTCTTTACACAATCGGGCGGAGTTTTCTTACCAGTCAGGAATGCAAATAACGCATAAAACAATGATTTATCAAAGTTTAACCTTTCAATATAAACCATCATATTTAGCATTTATTACAGGTCTATTCAAAGGCGGGAGGTGGATTTTTTTTTTCAAATGTGAAAACAACCAGTGGGTTTTGCGTTGGATTGGCATGGTAAGTGGTTTTCTTTAAAATGAACACGATCGTATCAGAATATGACACGTCGCATCGGGTGGTTTGGAAATACAACTTTTATCGCATGATTTTAAACAAAATTTCAACGATCAATTTCGGAGCGCGAAACTGAACACGCACCATTGGATTTGTTTTGATGATGCGAACGGTCAAGATATTTTAAAGAGTTGTGGTGAAAGATGGGTGGGGCCCGGGCACTTTATATAAGTCGGGTGATGATAAGGATATAAAACCTTTGTATTAGACAGATTTATAATCAAAGTTTTATAATGAAAAGCTTATATGGATGCGGGGGTAATGGTTCAATAGACGTATACCTATGTATAGTCCAAAATGGGTTTTATCGGGAAAATTCATATATATAAAGTGAGTTTATTTATATGGTAAATGGTGTGTGGGGCAGGTTAATAAGGGGTTAACCTTGGGTTTAGATATGAATAAAGGGAGGCTAATATAAGACCATGGTTAAGCTGTGAGGGAGGCAAATGTATTTTGTGAAGGCGTGAGATATTTACAATAGAATGTAATAGGGTAATGGGTAATGTTTTCGCGTTATTTTAAATACATTGGATATGTAAATAAAACGTG
Organism: Pinus albicaulis; assembly: GCA_034641835.2. NCBI lineage: Eukaryota > Viridiplantae > Streptophyta > Pinopsida > Pinales > Pinaceae > Pinus > Pinus albicaulis. The sequence continues at coordinate 396,198,243 of CM076569.1, read as the reverse complement.
CTTTGTCATATATTTTTTAGTTTTATTATATAGTTATTAGACTTTTTGGAAGGTCTAAAACTATAGGGGAGCGGGATATTTGAATATGGTTAGTTTTAGACCAAAGGGGATATTTTTTGGGTTTTTAATTTAACATGTGGGTAAATAACTTTGGTCTAAAATCTTATAATAGTGGGTTTTAAGGGATATTTAAATAAAAGGAGCTACATTAATAGGAGAATGACTTCTTATAAGGATTTAATAGATAAACTAGAAGTTAATATGAAAAAGGGATAATGAAAACACCAAAATGTAATTACATAACTTAAGAAAAGTGATAATATAACAAGAAAAAAAGCTTTAATCATTTCTAATTTAACCACTTTTACTTAGAATATAACATTTTTGGAGGGTTTTTTGTGTTTCTATGAATGAAGGAAATTAGTCAAAAGGGAATTTGATTATTCATTAAGTAAAAAAGGAGTCTTTACTTATGAAATTGAATAATGATGAGTGCATGAAGGGTAAATGATGAAAATTAGGTATTAACATAGAAATTCAACACTTTTAATTTAACAGTCATTGAGCCTTGGGTCCAGTCCCAACATAAGTCAGAGAAATGCTCTAAGCCTATTTGACTAGAAGTTTAGAATGCAGAATAACTGTAGGGGAAATGAAATCAGTAATAGTTGTCCGGTGAAAGATATATACAATGATTTTCCCACTTCTTTCTACGTACCCAATCTTTTACTCTAACATTTTTTCTTCCATTTTACAGGTGCATTTGAGCTAGCAACCTTGAACATTTTTTAAAAGAAAGAAAACTATCTAAATCTACCTTATATCATCCAAGGGATCAGATTAAACTGATGAGCTCCTCTTTATTCTCTACCTAGGCTACTAATTAGTCAGGATTAAACTGTCTGACTAATCTTTATTCACTATTCTACAACAATAAAATGTAAAACATGACAAGTCAAGATTAAGCAATTAAACTCATCATGGATTATGGCATTTATTGACACTCTGCCATAATCATTAGTAACAAAGGAAAAAGTAGTGGCATTTGAATTTACACACTTTCATGTTTTATTTCTTTTTTTATTTTGGGGTATATTATTTTTTCTAAGTCCTTTGATCTTTCTTTTAGGACTTTTACCCTCTTTTTGATTTTTGATTTTTGATTTTTTAAATTTTTTTACAAAATATGGGAAAACAACTTGCAGAAAGCAAGGTATGTACATATTTTTACAAGACTATCATAAGTCAATTCCAAATTATGAATCCTATACTTATAGGACCCTAACAGATACAATGCCCACCAATTTAGTTTCATCGACTAGGTGTATAAGTAAATGAACTTGTAAGTTCATGAAACTTGTAGGAGATCCTTCTCAAATACACATACAATTTTTGCAATTTCATTCTTCCATTTTGGAACTTCACATTCGTGGATCTCCTTGGCGGTCACCCACCTATTATAAGAATATAAAATTAGTATTAACCTTTAGGAAAAAATTAAAAATCAATATAATATCTCTATGTCTCTCACACATGCACATTTCCTATCACATTCCTTCCAAATGCTAATAATCAACTTATGGAATTCCTTAAGTCAACGGTAAAACATGAACCCCCCTACTTTCCAATGGCATGACATGTTATCAAACAAATTTCTTAAAGGTCATTAGTATTTTTTCTCGCACAACAAAATATCAAAATATATTTTGTACTGAATCAATGTTACTGGTAAAAGTTAAATGATGATAATACCTTTATGAAGTTATGAAAATCATGTGTTTTAAATCATGTCAGATGTCCGTCAACTGTAAAATATTTTTCCAATGATGACCCATAACCAGTAGCTAGCTGTCCTCATTGAACAGATGAATTTTTTTAGTTGGTCTAACTCGTTTTTTTTCAAAAAACATGGAGAGTCTACATATGTTAAATTTTATTTTTTTGGTCACGAATGTCTTATATCAAATTTGGTATGAGAAAGAGCAATATCTCTCCTTGAAGAAAAGGTGTCTTTCTTTTTCTTGATATATGTCAAAATATAGAATCTGGGAAATTTTGAATATGTGCATAATATATAATAGGTGAGCAGTTGATAGGGCCTTTCAGTAAGGGTTCTCATAAAATATGGATTTCCTTTTCATTCCTTCTGACATAATAACTACAACTTGCTCTGGTTCTTCAATTGAATCACTCTGATAAAAAAAATCCTCCCAAGATTTTGATTCAACATATTCATACTTGTTAAGCCAATTACATGAATCCATAATCATGGGAGGACCTTTATTTTTAAATTTTCCATCAAATTGATTATTCTAAAAATTTCTAAACTTATGATCTAGAGGTAAAAAACCCCTGTTGTTTGCATAAATAAATTTATGCATATCTTTAGAATAACACCCTTGAAATTATTCTGCACATTTCAAACATTGAAATATCCACTTTGTTTGAATCCTTACAATTCCATAATTAATGTTAATAAAATGAAACTAATAATATAAACATAAGTATGAAAGTTGGGATGAAAATAAATTCTGAGTGTAGATATGTATATATTTTATCTTACCAGAACAAACAACATGTCTTGGGAAATCATGAATAGTCCAACATAGCACACCATACACCATGAATGACCTATTTGATGGAGGATGCCATATGTCATACATTCTTATGCCTTTCTATAGCAGTTACATTTCATCAATAAAAGGTGCAAGATAAACATCCATTTTTTTTACTTGATGCTTTCCTCAAACGATGAGATTCAGTGTAAGGTGCTCCTTTCTAACACTCATTCACAAGGTAATATTATATACTATCAATCCAACTAGATAAAAATTATAATTTGAGCTCAGGAAAGGGAATGAGCACACTCTATCAATTTCAAGACCAAACCTAATATTATGGGGTTCATTTTTTAATTTTCTTAGCCATTTTTCCTCTATGAGTTTCATTGCTTTGGATTTGGTTGGAATTTGCATAATCCATGTTTAATCATGTTCTTTTCATGCCATTCAATAATTTGTGCAAGTGATTTGCAACAAAACATTCGTTGAATTATAGATATAAATGGCATGTGACATAAAGGCTTCTTTGGATCTGTAGGACCTTGTACATATGTACGATGTCTCTTCTCTTTGGATACATGGAATTCTACCTTGTATTTATATTCATATTTGTATAAAGTTCAATAATTTTTACATGAATTAATTTTCTTATATTCAATCCCTAATTCAACAAACAACTGACACACTTCTCTGCAAGTTGATGGTAACACATTATCTTTCGAGAATATTTTAGTTTTTAGTGCCCTGTAATATTTACTGAGATTAAATCAATTGAAATTTTGACTTATGATGAACATGTTTTATATGTAAATCTATAATAGGACTATTTACATACAATATATGGTTTTAAAATCTCCTTAAAGAAATATAAATGAAGTTGATGAATGTTTACAAATTACATACACCAATTGATAATGCAAAGTAAGAAATAGATTTCAACTCACTTCAATAGGGTAGTCAATCCTTAGTCCTACCAACCAAACAGTGACTTGATTTATAATAATGTTAATTCACATGCAATTTTTTAGGTTGTACTTGTGCCTAATATGAACATAGGTGTCTTAGTTTCTTGGTTAATTGAGTCTTTAAGGTTATTATCATCAAGATTACATTGGTGGTAGTTACTACTTCTATCATTGTCACTGTTAGCCACATGATCATTATCATCATCATTATTTCCAACCCCAAAGAAAATTGTAAGCATTTAATTCAATCCTTCTTCATGCATTGCATTTTCACTATCATCATCATCATTAAGGATATGTGGCATGTCATCAATGTATGCTATTCTCATTAGGTCTTCAAATTTCTCAGCTGGTAGTGTTCTCTTCAATCTTGCTCTTTTCACCCTGGTATGGTTTAAAGGATAGTTTGGATCATCCGTCCAAATCTTAATAACCCAATTTGACCTTGGGTATTAGTAGGTGTATCATTAATATCTTCTAGCTGTCAACAAACACAAGCATTATTTAATGATAGACAACAATTGGATAAATAATGAATGTATCGATTTCAAAGAAATATAATGAAATATGTCTTAAAAAATAAAAAATTATATATATATATATATATATATATATTGAATAATGGAACATTAATTTATAGACAATTTTTTTATAAAATTATTTAAAATAAAACAAAATATTGACAACATAGTTTATACAACATTAGTCCACTATCATTGATTATTCATTGTTTTTATTCCCTTAAGAACGTCCTTAGGGAGACCTTATTCTTCCCTTTTCTTTCGCACATGAGTGCATTTTAAGAAGGGGTAATTAATCAATAACTCATTCCCATTGGTAAGGTCCATAATAGCCTCAACCATTATCAATCTATCAACCTCTCTTTCCATATGTCCAACTTTATCATTTATCTCAACAAATTGACAATGCAGTCTTATAGTAGGCTTCATTCCCTTACTACTATTAATAAATCCTGCAATGTTTTTGTGTGTGTCTGCACGCCCATCTATATACATAAGATGACCTCATTTCATTTCTTTTCCACTTTCCAATTGGAAGCGAAGTGTATACATATTCAAATTTAGACCATATACTAATATGATATGCTTATATTATGCTCGCCTTCTCCATTCACCACTTTAATAAGACAAGACATAATATGGAATTAATATCCAAGTGGTTTGTTGTGAATTGTTTCTATGTTTAGATCCCACATGGTCATCTTAGACAATAAAGAGGCCTAGATTTGATCCATGAATATTAGAGGGTCGTATCATGTATTTGTATCCCCAAAATTGAAACACCTTATATAGTATAGGTAGTTGTTGATCACTAGTCCAATAACAATATAGTCGACGATCAAATGTCTCTTTGTAAATTAATCTCAAACTCAAGGGCAAGACATCATCTCCATAAAATTCATTCTCATAGTGTATGTAGTCCACCTTGCCCTTGTCTTTAAGCAAATTAAACATCTTTAAACTGGTTCTTGTTCAATTACTTGTTTTCATTAATTCCTCATCTTCCGAGTTGGTATATGTGAAAATATTTTTGTTAGATGTATCATCATATAAATCATCATTGTCCTCTAGGCTGGAAGTAATTGATCTGTGAAATTACTTTAAACCAATAAATTTATCCTGCAAGTAATCATTAAAAAAAAAATTTATTTAAATAATATTTAACAATGTTTAAAAGAATTTAAAAGAACAATACATATTATTTATATCAAATTGGAAAATTTATTTCTACAATTCCTACTGGATTAAAATTGATTGTAGGACGTGTACTACCCAATGGAATTCCATCATTTATGTAATGTATTTTTAGAATCACTTGTTCGAATTTTTTCATTCTACGCCATAAAAAACATCCACAAACAACAATTTTATCAAAGTATTCATCCCATGTACTACAATCCCGACCAACCTATTATTTAATGCAATCATTTGTTCTTTCTTCAGGATCCATTTTCATATCCTCTTCCACCCATTGTCATCTACATGATTTAATAGTTTAGGTCCACATCGACATACATATATTTTTATTTTTCTAGTTGAAGGCTCAAGCCCTTATTTCGATTCAATATCCATCTAAAATAATCAACAATATGCATTAATTTATGTCAAGATAGGATAATACACTATAAATTTTAATAATATCGTGAAAAATTATAGACATATCATAAAATACCATTATATCAATTCTTCCTATGTTAAGTCAAAATTTGAGTATTTGATGTCCCACGTCATCGGTTGTGTCCTCATTTGATATGACATGATTTGTTTCCATGGCCTCATCTGGTTCTTGTAATACACAACATAGTCAATAATGTTTAGTACACCAATTTTCAATGAATATGATATGCAACACAAAAATCCACTTTATTCATATATTTGACATATTGATATCATGTTAATTTGGAGTTGAGAAAATAGTAATTTTATGACCCTAGGTATATACATCAAGCAAAATTTTTGACAAGAAAAGTATCCAACATCCTATCCCACATGACCATCCTTATTTTCAAACATTTCCTTTGACCATAGAATCACATTTAATCACCATTCCCATGAATTTTCAACCAATAAGTACATGAAAGGATTCATGGAAAAAAATTGACTCTCTCCTCTATCTAAGTCTGCCAATATAGAAATTCATCATATCGGCCAATGTTCAAATCTGAACAAATATGCACTCCTGCGCAAAATCAATTACACTCTTGGTAATGAAATTTGAAATGGGACATGATAGGAAAATAAACAATGTTAATAAATAACCTTGCATTATGTTGTACAAATATCCCACATAACCATGTTTCCCACTTATACAAAACTTTCACATAAGTCAAGTTGAAGCAAAAATTAGAGTGTTGTATTGAATCAAAAGTATAAATATTTAACCTCAAAGTAAAGATATAACAATGAAAAAGTGTGTAAAATAATAAAATAAACAATATGCAATTTGAATAAATCATATTGGCCAATAAATGAAGTTTGGGTGTGCATTTTGGTGAAGCATTGAAATTTTGGCCCAGTTCACAAAAATGCATGCCCAACCATCATTTCAAGACCAAATTTAATGATTCAAATTGGAGAGTATTTTTTTACTCATAAGTAATATAGATACAATTAAATATTTTTTTATTTTATTTTTTCACATATATATTTATGGTGGTAAAGAATAATCCAAATTGCGTGGATTTCATAGGGTAAAATGTAGGGTTTATGTGCCTCAAATAAATGCACACTAGGACCTGTATTTAATTGGAAGTGATATAATGTCAATCCCCTCCTATGGGTTTGAAAATTTTTACCTTAGTATTATGGTGTAACAACACCCTACTCAGTCTTGTGGTGTAATAGTGCCCTAATGGGCCTCAATCTTGTGGTGTAATAGTGCCCTAATGGGCCCCAGTCTTGTGATGTAATAACGTCCTAATGGGCCTTGTTTTTTGGGTATGAAAATGACCTCTTTGGGCCTTATTTCCTATTATATGAGAAAATATTATGAAAGAGATATGAAGGAGATTTGTTGAGCCCTATGATAGAGATATCATGACAAACCTATGAATTTTCTGTTGCATTATTATTGTTAGTGTTATCTCTACATAATTGCTTATTATGATATGGGGTGAATGCAATGTGAAAATGTTGAAAACGTTTTAAAATGCAATTATCTAGAACAAGGAATTATAGCCCTAAGAAAATTAACATTGTTAATACTCTACTGGTTAGTAAAGATATAACAATGTAAAAGTGTGTAAAATAATAAAATAAAAAATCTACAATTTCAATCAATCATATTGACCAATAAATGAAGCATGGACATGCATTTTAGTGGAGCAAGACAATTTTGGCCTACTTCACACAAATGCACGCCCAACCTTCATTCAAGGCCAAATTGAATGATTCAACTTGGAGAGTATATTTTTCTCTTAAGAAACATTAATACATTTATTTTTTTCTAATTTAGTGATCTGAAGGTCGAAGTCAATATGGATGAAAGTGCTACAAAAATCGTAGTTCACAATGTTCCCCAAAAGTGTCAACAATTTGTGAAGAAAAAAAAACTTACTAGAAGCAAATTAGTGTGTAAAATTGGTAATTAAATAGTATATAATTTGAATCAATCAAATTGACCAATAAATGAAGCCTAGGCATGCATTTTAGTGAAGCAAGGTAATTTTGGCCTACTTCACAAAAATGCACGCCCGTCTTTCATTTCAAGGCCAAATTGAATGATTCAACCTGGAGAGTATTTTTTTACTCATAGGTAACATTAATACAATTAAATATTTTTAATTTTTCACATATATATTTATTTTGTTCAAGAAGACTCCAAATTGCATATATTTCATAAGGTAAAATGCAGGGTTTGTGTGCTTCAAGAATTATGTCAAGATTGGATAATAAAATATAAATTTTAATAATATAGTGAGAAAATATGGACGTATCACAAAATGGCATTATATCAATTTTTCCTAAGTTAAGTCAAAATTTGAGTACCTGATGTCCTGCATCATTCGTTGTGTCCTCATTTGATATGATTTTTTTTAGTTGGTATAACTCTTTTTTTTTCAAAATCCATGGAGATTCTGCATATGTTTAATTTTCCTTGTTTGGCCACAAATGTCTTATATCAAATTTGGTATGAGAAAGAGCAATATCTCTCCTTGAAGATAAGGTCTCCTTCTTTTTCCTAATATATGTAGAAACATAGAATCTAGGAAATTTTTGAATATGTGCATAAGATATAGTAGGTAAGCAGTTGATAGGTCCTTTTAGTAAGGGTGCTCATAAAATATGGATTTCCTTTTCATTCCTTCTGACATATTAACTACAACTTGTTCTAGTTCTTAAATTGAATCACCCTGATAAAAAAAATCCTCCCAAGGTTTTGATTCAACATATTCATACTTGTTAAGCCAATCACATGGATCCATAATTATGGGAGGACCTTTATTTTCAACTTTTCCATCAAATTGATTATTCTGGCAATTTCTAAACTTATGATCTAGAGGTAAAAAAACCCTGTTGTTTGCATAAATAAATTTATGCATATCTTTAGAATAATGCCCTTGAAATTATTCTGCACATATTGAACATTGAAATATCCACTTTATTTGAATCCCTAAAATTCTATAATTAATGTTAATAACATGAAAATAATAATATAAACAAAAGTATGAAAGTTGGGATGAAAATAAATTCCGAGTTAGATATGTATATATTTTAGCTTACCAGAAAAAACACCATGTCCTGAGAAATCATGAATAGTCCAAAATAGCACACCATACACCATGAAGGACCTATTTGATGGAGGATGTGATATGTCATACATTCTTATGCTTTTCTATAGTAGTTACATCTCATCAATAAAAGGCGCAAGATAAAGACCCATTTTTTTTACTTGATGTTTTCCTCAAATGATGAGATTTGGTGTAAGGTGCTCATTTCTAACACTCATCCACGTTGGAATATTGTAGACTATCAATCCGATTGGAAAAACACTATAGTGTAAGCTCGAAAAAGGGAATGGGCACACTCAATCAATTTCAAGACCAAACCTAATATTATGGGGTTCATTTTTTAATTTTCTTAGCCATTTTTCCTCTGAGTTTCATTTCTTTGGAGTTGGTTGGAATTTTCATGAATCCATATTTAATTGTGTTCTTTGCATGCCATTCCATAAATTGTTCAAGTGACTTGCAACAAAACATTTGTTGAATTCTAGATATAAATGGCATGTGGCATAAAGCCTTCTTTGGAACTGTAGGACCTTGTACATCTGTATGATATCTCTTATCTTTGCATACATGGAATTATACCTTGTATTTATATTCATCTTTGTATAAAGTTCAATCATTTTTAGATGAATTAATTTTCTTATATTCAATCCCTAACTCAACCAACAACTTACACGCTTATCTATAAGTTGATGGTAACACATTATCTTTAGGGAATATTTTAGTTTTTAGTGCCCTGTAAGATTTACTAAGTTTAAATCAATTGAAATTTTGACTTATTATGAACATGTTTTATATGTAAATCTATAATAGGACTATTTACATACAATATATGGTTTTACAATCCCCTTAAAGAAATATAAATGAAGTTGATGAATGTTTACAAATTACATACACTAATTGATAATGCAAAGTAAGAAATAAATTTCAACTCACTTCAATAGGGTAGTCAATCCTTAGTCTTACCAACCAAACAGTGACTTGATTTATAATAATGTTAATTCACATGCAATTTTTTAGGTTCTACTTGCGCCTGGTATGAACATAGGTTTCTTAGTTTCTTGGTTAATTGAGTCTTTAAGGTTATTATCATCAAGATTACATTGGTGGTAGTTACTGCTTCTATCATCATCACTGTTAGCCACATGATCATTATCATCATCATTATTTCCAACCCCAAAGAAAACTGTAAGAATTTAATTCAATCCTTCTTCATGCATTGCATTTTCACTACTATCATCATCATTAAGGATATGTGGCATGTCATCAATGTATGTTATTCTCATTAGGTCTTCAAATTTCTCAGTTGGTAGTGTTCTCTTCAATCTTGCTCTTTTCACCCTGGTATGGTTTAAAGTATAGTTTGGATCATCCGTCCAAATCTTAATAACCCAATTTGACCTTGGGTATTAGTAGGTGTATCATTAATATATTCTAGTTGTCAACAAACACAAGCATTATTTAATGATAGACAACAATTGGATAAATAATGAATGTATCGATTTCAAAGAAATATAATTGAATATGTCTTAAAAAATAAAAATTAATATATATATATATATCAATTGAATAATGGAACATTAATTTATAGACAATTTTTTTATTCAATTATTTAAAATAAAACACAATTTTGACAACATAGTTTATACAACATCAGTCCACTATCATTGATTATTCTTTGTTTTTATTCCCTTAAGAACATGCTTAGGGAGACCTTATTCTTCCCTTTTCTTTCGCACACGAGTGCATTTTAAGAAGGGGTAATTAATCAATAACTCATTCCCAGTGGTAAGGTCCATAATAGCCTCAACAATTATGACTATATCAACCTCTCTTTCCATATGTCCATATTTATCATTTATCTCAACAAATTGACAATTCAGTCTTATAGTAGGCTTCATTCCCTTACTACTATTAATAAATCCTGCAATATTTTTGTGTGTGTATGCACACCCATATATAAACATAAGATGACCTCTTTTCATTTCTTTTCCACTTTCCAATTGGAAGCGATGTGTATACATATTCAAGTTTAGACCATATACTAATATGCTATGTTTATATTATGCTAGCCTTCTCCATTCACCACTTTAATAAGACAAGCCATAATATGGAATTAATATCCAAGTGGTTTGTTGTGAATTGTTTCTATGTTTAGATCCCACATGGTCATTTTAGACAATAAAGAGGCCTAGATTTGGTCCATGAATATTAGAGGGTCGTATCATGTATTTGTATCCCCAAAATTGAAACACCTCATACAGTATAGGTAGTTGTTGATCACTCGTCCAAGAACAATATAGTCAACGATCAAATGTCTCTTTGTAAATTATTCTCAAAATAAAGGGCAAGACTTCATCTCCATAAAATTCATTCTCATACTGTATGTAGTCCACCTTGCCATTGTCTTTAATAAAATTAAACATCTTTAAAATGGTTAGATGTATCATGTACCATTGTTTGGTATATGTGCAAATATTTTTGTTAGATGTATCATCATATAAATAATCATTGTCCTCTAGGCTAGAAGTCATTTATCCAGGAAACATTAAACCAATAAATTTATCTTTCAAGTAATCATTAAGAAAAAAATAATTATTTAAATAATATTTAACAATGTTTAAAAGAATTTAAATGAACAATACATATTATTTATATCAAATTGGAAAATTCCTTTCCACAATTCCTATTGGAGTAAAATTGATTGTAGGAGGCATACTACCCACTGGAAGTACATCATCCATGTAATGTCTCTGTACAATCTCTCATTTTAATTTTTTCTTTCTACGCCATACAAAACATCCACAAACAACAATTTTCTCAAAGTATTCATCCCATGTACTACCGTCCTGACCAACCTCTTGTTTAGTGCAATCATTTGCTCTTTCTTCAGGATCCATTGTCATATCCTCTTCCACCCATTGTCCTCTACGTGATTTAATAGTTTAGGTCCACATCCACGTACATATATTTTTCTTTTGCTAGTTGAAGGCTCAAGCCCTTATTTTGATCCAATATCCATCTAAAATAATCAATAATATGCATTAATTTATGTCAAGATTGGATAATACACTATAAATTTTATTAATATCGTGAAAATATATAGACATATTACAAAATACCATTATATCAATTCTTCCTATGTTAAGTCAAAATTTGAGTATTTGATGTCCCACGTCATCGGTTGTGTCCTCATTTGATATGACACAATTTGTTTCCATGGCCTCATCTGGTTTCTATAATACACAACATAGTCAATAATGTTTAGTACACCAATTAAATCATTTCAATGAATATGATATCCAACACAAAACTCCACTTTAGTCATATATTTGACATATTGATATCATGTTAATATGCAGTTGAAAAAATAATAATTTTATGACCCTAGGTATATACATCGAGCCAAATTTTTGACAAGAAAAGTATCCAACATCCTATCCCACATGACCATCCTAATTTTCAAACATTTCCCTTGATCATAGAATCACATTTAATCACCATTCCCCTGCATTTTATACCAATAAGTACATGAAAGGATTCATGGAAAAAAAATTGACTCTCTCCTCTATCTAAGTCTGCCAATATATAAATTCATCATATCAGCCAATGTTCAAATCTGAAAAAATATGCACTCTCGCGCCAAATCATTTACACTCTTGGTAATGAAATTTGAAATGGGACATGATAGGACGATAACTAACGTTAATAAATAACCTTGCATTATGTTGTACAAATATCCCACATAACCATGTTTCCCACTTATACAAAACTTTCACATAAGGCAAGTTGAAGCAAAAATTAGAGTGTTGTATTGAATCAAAAGTATAAATATTTAACTGCAAAGTAAAGATATAACAATGAAAAAGTGCATAAAATAATAAAATAAACAATATGCAATTTGAATAAATCATATTAGCCAATAAATGAAGTTTGGGTGTGCATTTTAGTGAAGCATTGAAATTTTGGCCTGATTCACAAAAATGCACGCCCAACCATCATTTCAAGGCCAAATTGAATGATTCAACTTGGAGAGTATTTTTTTACTCATAATTAATATAAATACAATTAAATATTTTTATTTTTTCACATATATATTGATGTTGGTAAAGAATATTCCAAATTGCATGGATTTCATAGGGTAAAAGGCAGGGCTTGTGTGCCTCAAATAAATACACACTAGGACCTGTATTTAATTGGCAATGATATAATGACAATTCCATCCTATGGGTCTGCAAAATTTTACCTCAGTCTTATGGTGTAACAACACCCTACTCAGTCTTGTGGTGTAATAGTGCCCTAATGGGCCTCAATCTTGTGGTGTAATAGTGCCCTAATGGGCCTCAGTATTGTGATGTAATATTGTCCTAATGGGCCTTATTTCTTGGGTATGATGATGACCTCTTTGGGCCTTATTTCCTGTTATATGAGAAAATATTATGAAAGAGATATAAGGAGATTTTTTGAGCCCTATGATAGAGATATCATGACAAACCTATGATTGTTCCATTGCATTATTATTGTTAACGTTATCTCTACATAATTTCTTATTATGATATGGGGTGAATGCAATGTGAAAATGTTTTAAAATGCAATTATCTACAATAGGGACTTATAGCCCTAAGAAAATTAACATTTTTAATACTCTACTGGTTAGTAAAGATATAACAATGTAAAAGTGTGTAAAATAATAAAATAATCAATCTACATTTTGAATCAATCATATTGACCAATAAATGAAGCATGGGTGTGCATTTTAGTGGAGCAAGACAATTTTGGCCTACTTCACACAAATGCATGCCCAACCTTCATTCAAGGAAATTTTTTCTCTTAAGAAACATTAATACATTTAATTTTTTCTAATTTAGTGATCTAAAGGTCGAAGTTAATGTGGATGAAATGCTAGAGAAATCGTAGTTCACAATGTTCCCCAAAAGTGTCAACAATTTGTGAAGGAAAAAAACTTACTAGAAGCAAATTAGTGTGTAAAATTGGTAATTAAATAGTATATAATTTGAATCAATCAAATTGACCAAGAATGAAGCCTGGGCATGCATTTTAGTGAAGCAAGGCAATTTTGGCCTAATTCACAAAAATGCATGCCCATCCTTCATTTCAAGGCCAAATGAATGATTCAACTTGGAGAGTATTTTTTTACTCATAGGTAACATTAATACAATTAAATATTTTTAATTTTTCACATATATATTTATTTTGTTCAAGAAGACTCCAAATTGCATATATTTCATAAGGTAAAATGAAGGGTTTGTGTGCCTCAATATTTCTGTCAAGATTGGATAATATAATATAAATTTTAATAATATAGTGAGACAATATGGACGTATCACAAAATGCCATTATATCAATTTTTCCTAAGTTAAGTCAAAATTTGAGTACTTGATGCCCCGCGTCATCCATTGTGTCCTCATTTGATATGGCACGATCTATTTCCATGACCTCTTCTGGATCTTGTAATACATTAGAACAACCACACTAATAAATGTGGTTGATATGAGTTGATAGGCATATATCAACCACATTAGTAACTAGTAAATATGGTTGAAATACATCGATAGGAATTAATGATATAAATTTAATATTAATAGTAACATTGAAATTTATATTGAATAATATATAACAATAACCATAATAACATCAAAAAAATCATTATATAAAAAATCAATATTATAAAATTAAAATTTACAACTAATAATATTATAATACTATAATTATAAAAATTGTACTATACTAAAAAAATACATATATTTTAATGTCAAAATTATAATTATTATTAATAACTATAATTATATAATATAATAATTATATACAATTTTTATTAAATTACATTATAATATAAACTATATTAAACCCATGCGAAGAATATTTAAACCCAAGGGAACAATATTAAGCCCTTGCAATATGGACCTTTAATTATATTAATTATATTATAATTTTTATTATATAACATTATAATATTATTTATATTAAACCCAGGGGAACAATAAACCCAGGGGATCAATATTAAGCCTGAAGGGATAATGAACCCAAAGGAACAATAAACCCAAGGGAATAATATCACACCCTTGGAATATGAACTCTTCAATAAATAACCCCAAGGGATTAATATTATCAACACAAAGGAATACCAAAGCGAATAGAACAATATTTAACCCTATGAATATTAACCTTTACATTAATAAACCTAAGGATTTGATATTAAAAACCCAAGGGAATAATATGAACCCTTCCATTAACAAACCCAAGGGATTGAAATTATAAACCCAAGAGAATAATAAAACCAACACATTAATACTAAAACCCCTATGAATTATGAATCGAAGGGAATAAAATTAAGTCTAAGGGTTAAATAATAGAAACCCAATGTATATAAAACTTATCAAAAATATTATAAACCTTAAAACAAACATGATTAGCCATCATAGACCATGATACATTTTCGTATTGAGACAATCTTTGTCACATTACGACGTGCAACCATAGTTGGCCATGTTTGACAATCATTCATTTCCATATCAAGACAATATTTATGAGAATGCAATGTAGGATCATGGTTGAGCATGGTTGATTTTCATATTCAGAAAATCTTTGTCACAATGAACATTGCAACACGGTTTGACATGAATGACTGTCATTGAACACGATTGAATTTATACAACATGGATGACTATGGGTAACCATGGTCATCCATAAATCACCATAATTGACCACGGTTTACCATCATTGTTCATAGTTTTCAATGATCAATATTATAATCCGAAGGAAATAATAAACCCAGGGGATCAATACTAAAAATCCAAGGGAATAATAAACCCAACAAATTAATACTTACAACAAGGGAATAATGTTATACCCAAGGGAGTATGAACCGATGGGATTAATAATAAACCCAATGGATGAATATTATAAACCCAATGTATATCAACACAAAGAAAAAATATTAAAAACCATCAAACAAACATGGTTGACCATGGTTGTTTTTCATATCAACACAATCTTTGTCATAGTGCGAAATTGGCCCATTCTTGAACATGATTACCCATGGCCGAGCAAGATTGATCGTTGGCCTTTATTGACCATTATTGACCACATCCAATGATGATTGAAACTATAAACCCAAAAAAATAATAAACGCAAGAAATGAATACTAAAAACCCAAACGATTATTAACCCAAGGCAGGAATATTTAACCCAAGGGAACAATATTAAACCCTGTGAAATAATATAAATCCAATGTATATAAACACCAAGATAAATATTATAGACCATGTAAAAAAAATGCATGTCCCTATACAAACATGGTTCACAATCGTTTTCACCATGTATGATTTTCGGAATGAGAGAATTATTGTCAAAAATAGACATTGGATCATAGTTATTGATGATGGTTGACAAATCAACACCACAACTATAACACAATGTTCCCATGAATAAGCATCATGATCAATGATGCTTGTCCACAAATAATTTCCATATTGGAACAATCTCCATCAGAAAAACACACTTAACCATTCACCACCATGATTCACCATCATTAACCAAGTTTGAGTATGAAAATCTATGACCATGATCAACAACAATTCCCCATGATGATTTTTCAAACAATAGTCACAAATCCATGACATGATTTTTTTTTAATCCAAAGCATATAAAGTTAAAGATCAAAATTTTAAACCGCTAAATAAACATAAATCCCTAACATTAATACCATAAACCTCAAAAATCCCTAACAATTTGTATTTCCAGAGAACATAACGTGGGAAGATTAAAGAAAAAAAAACACATCTGAATCGTAAACATTGAAATGTAACAAAAACAAAACCATCCAAAATTTCAATACAATTTATATACAAGTTTTTACATAATAACACCAATGACAAACAATCAATTTTACTAACATTGAAACCAAAAAAGAGAATTTAAATCAAGCAATAATTCTTTTGTCTTCACATAAAAAAATTCCACTATGAATATGAACTTTAAAAACTTCATCACAGCGCATTTATTAAATAGCCTCTTCTAAAACAAAGCTAGACCGATGACAAAAGAAACACCATTTCAAATCAACAACATAATGATCATGACCCTTAACACTTTCCAACCAACCCCTTCTTGGTTTTCTTCCATATTCTCTCCGATGCACACACAACAAGTATTTCACATCTAATTTCATTCCTTCTAACACGCAAACATGTTCATCAACAAAACTACGATGAAAACCAAGTTTTATATCAAGCCTTTTCCGAATATACCAAAGAAAATTTATTTCTTCGACAATAGAACAAACTACTAAGGCGTAATACTAGACATCATTATTTTCCATATCTGCATTTCAACAATAAAATGAAAAAAATAAAATTAGTACAGACACAGAGACACAAATATATTTACATATCTATATAAGTGGAAGAAAACTATGAATCAATAATTAATAAAAAAACAATGAGATGCAAATTTAACATGATTGAAAACAAGGACAACAAAACGAAACAATAGCCACAATTTAACCGGTTAAATAGCAACAACATCACAACAAATCATTTACTCATGTATTTTTTCTAATTATTTAATATGCCAAATTTAATAAATAATAAATATTTTTAAGTGATTGAGAAGAAAATTTAATAACTTATTGATGACCATACAATTTATTGCAAGTTAAAACAACCAAAAAGAAAAGTATTCATATTACTTTCAAACCCATCTCAAGTACTAAACTATATTCAAGATAAAAAAAACTCAAAATGATATAGAATTCAATCAATCCTCCTCTTTCTTCCTAAGTGTAACATAAGGATTGTTTTTCATTTTATCATAATTCTGAAAAGAAAAATGTGGTGAAATATGTAAACCAACAATGGATTTCACTCTTAATATCGCTGTAAATGTCAAACCCTTCCTCTCTTTATCTCATATATCTATTGTGGCTCGTTGCAAAGTCATCCCTTGCAACTTTTGTACAGTCAAGGCCCATGCCATTTTCAAAGGAATTTGTTTAATAGGTGTTATGGGAACAACGTTTGGGAAATCCTTCTCAAATGGAACACCAATGTGCCTCTCAAAAATAATTGTAGAAAACTGTGGAAGTTGCGGCGGTTTTGAAGAAGGTGAATAGAAGATATCTTTAATATATCCAAGTGCACCATTAACCAACCCAGCTTCAACCAGAAAATTACACCTAAGGATGATTCACTTTCCACAACACAATAACAATTCATGCTCTAAGACATCATCATCATCGCTGTCAGCAATTTCTGATCTTCTAGCACATTCTGCAACACATCTTGCAACCACACAATTTAATGATTTTAACATTTTCTGATTGTCAAAATTGATGAGATCATTCATTGCAAAGAAGTGAACTGGAGAATCAAATAAACTTTTTTCCTGAAAATTTAATAAACTATCAACACATGTTATAATAAGATCCCAATCTTCCATAAAAGGCTCTGCATTTCTAATATTCGTTAAAAGAATTTTTAATTTTCATATTTTTCTATGCTATATCAATTAATTTAGCCAATTCAATACTTCAATTAGAAATCTTTTCAATATCAATCAATATTTTCAATCATCAATAGTAATTGAAGATAGAATAATAAATGCAATGATAAAGGATACAATCAACACATCAACAAGAGACACCAGATTTGGTCAAAGACTAGGGAAAAACCCTACTAGGGGGAAAACCCTTTGAAAATTCTTATTCTATTAGATTGACATGAAATTTTTAGCAAAGAGTACAATTAGCTCAATACAATATCATCCAACAACCCAATAACATTCAGAAATATGTTTGCAGCATCAAGATATATCAGAGACAACTTCTTCTGTCAGTGATCAACTGCGGTCAACTTTGCTCAGTGGTCAAATTTTATTCAAGATTCCTGGCCGCATGGATGAGGATATGTGCATGTGATCGAAGGCTTCCATTCGATCCCTTAATACTGTGAGGCCTACAACTATGGTCAAACTTTTCTCGTGGTGAGACAATGATTGTAACCCCAAACCATAAAATATATGCAAGCCTCGGACCCTGTAATTTCAAACCTTTGCAGACTTCTTTTGACATCCCAACCTCATACCTATGCGAACCAATCAATGAAGAAGATAATAATAATATGCTTGGTGATGTCCAAATGAGATTTAGGTAACTTGTATTTATAGGCTTCCAAGGGTGACCAATTTTCTCTTAGGTTCGATCTGTTCATGTGCATATGTGGGATTTTATTCATAAATTCACTTTCCCTTATACGATTTGAGTGTTTTAATAGTCAAAATTGGTCCTATCGAAATTCAGAGGAATCTAGTCCCATGGTTGGAATTTGTCATTGAGCTGCCAAAATTAACACTCCCTCTCAGCTAGGGAGAAATTCCAACTATATCCTATCATATATATCATGTCGCAATATCATGTCCCATTTATGCTCAACTCTATTTGCTGAAACATTATTGAATCGAAAGAAGAAGAATCAGGGAGAATTATCTTCCACCCTCTATAACATCGGATAACAAATCTCAATCCAAAAACAATATCAGGGAGCACATCTCAACTTGAATCTACATTGGGAGCACATCTCAACCTATAATCTCACAGGGGATCTGAACATCTACAACCCCATATAAAGAAATAGGTGATATAGGGGAGCACATATCAACCCATCCTATTTCCTATCAATCTTCCCAATAATTACCCTCAAGATTCATGTGGTATAACACCTGTATCATAATCATGTTCGGTTGTAAAACACCAAATACACTCTCAACCCATTGGCCAGATGGAGAGCGGTAATCCAAACAAGCCTAACTTGTGGGTATGATGCCAACTGGGGTATACTATGCAAAGACTAAGATAGGGGAGAAACATATTCAACCCTAGGTATAACATATAGGGGAACAACATTTACGACTCTCCAGATATCCCTCAATCTCAAGAGCCCTCTATCTCAATTCCTCACCCTGGGAGCTCAGGTAGGGGGGAAGAGTTGGTTCAATGTTATCGATAAGTGATTCCCCTTATCAAAAGAGGTCACATACATTAGTCCAAGCTACCTTATGAATAAAAAGAACTTTCCTTTTGGAAAATCCTTGGTGAAAATATCTTCATTTTTCTCAACTGTCAATATATGATGGAGTATAACGACTCCTCTCTGCACCATGTCTCGAATGTAATGATATCAAATATTAATGTGCTTTGACTTTTCATGAGATACAAGATTCTCTACCAGAAGAATCCCACTTATTGTTAAAATATATCAATGTAGTGCCTAGGACCTACTCAAATAACTCTCTAAAGAGCTTCCTCAACCAAACTTCTTCGTAGCTAGCCATTCTAGCGACAATCTATTCTGCCTCGATGGTACTCAATGCTACAAAATTCTACTTCCTGCTCATCCAAGATATCATGGTATATCCAAGGCTAAAACAAAATATAAACATACTCTTCCTTTTGATAACATTTCCTTCCTAGTCTACATCAATATATCCATGAAGTCGAATATCTCCAGTAGTATATCACAAAAAAAGGGTGATCGTTCCATGCAAATATCTCAGAATGTGTTTGGAAACAACCCACTATGCATGGAGAGGCTCGGCCATGAATTGAATCAACACATTCACTGCATATCATACGTATTGATGAGTTTTTAGTAAGAACATTAGAGGCTCAATCAACTGTATATACTTATATGGATTCACCAAATTGGGTCCTGCACCTTCTCCACATAACTTCTTGAATTTAATTTCCATAGGTGTGGGTAGTAACTTGCATTCTGTCATTCCAAAAATTTCGAACAACTTCACAACATATTTTCCTTATGAAAGGAAAATATCACCTAGCCTTTTCCACACCTCAAGGTCTATAAAGTAGTGCATGAGTCCAAGATCCTTCATCTCGAATTATGAGGCTAGCTCCCTCTTACACTCTATCATCAAGGGCTCACTACCATGATCTAGGGGCTTCATTCATATCATACAATGTCTTCTTCAACCTACAAACTCGTATCTTTCGTTTCTCTACTTCAAAACCACGTGGTTTCTCAACATACACTTCTTCCTATAACATACCATGAAGGATTTCGATCTTCACATACATTTGATGAAGAGTCCATCCTTGACTTGCAGCAATAACGAATATTGAATGAATGGTTTTATATTGTTCCACATGTGCGAATATATCATCATAATCTTCTCCCTATTTTTGGGAGAATCCTTGGGCAACAAACCTTGCTTTATACTTCTCAATGCTACCATCAACTCCATCCTTGATATTCAATAGACATTTTGAAGTCACCATAGATTTCCCCATTGGCCTTGACACAAAATCCCATACATAATTCTTCATGATTGATTCACGATCAGAAGATCATGTGTTTTGCTCAAAATTTAAAGTGCTCAAAACTATACCGAACCTGATCGATCGGAAAGGTCTCGTCGTTGTGATTCCGATGCCACGAATGATTCAAAAAATCGATGTTGCATGAGGAAGATATTGTGTTCTTTTCATTTTCCCAAACAACTAAAATTTTTGTGACAGGGTGACTGGAATGCCCAGTCAGCATGCAGGTATAGTTAGCAGGTGGCATATTCGAGGAATATTCCTTTTTCTGAAGCCCAATCAGGATCTGACACGTGGCTATTTTTGGGCCATTGGATTTGGTTGTACAAAGTTTTTTTCTAACCGTTGGATGGAGTTGTATGAATTTTTATTTGGGCCATTAGATGAGTGACATGTGGCAAGCCCAGAGGCTGCCACGTGTCCTCAGGAGGGTTGACCAAAATTTATTTGAGGTCTGGGGGGTTCAATCTCGCGACCTCTGTCATGCCTACATAGCTCTCTAACCATCTCCGCTATCCAATGTTGCTTACCTGTATAGTCCTCTGTGTACATTTAAGTTTGATATGTTTCATAGTTTGGGGAGGGGACCGCCAGCGGTCCCAACCCACTGGTGGCCCCAAAACAATGGCCACATGTAAATGTATTAAAACCACAAAATTTTATTTATGGCCCAACGGTTTCACAAAACGTGACATGAAACTGTTCCGCAATCCTGGTCACATAGCATGGTTTGTGGAAAAGGTTTATGTGATGGTTATAGAAGGCAAAAACATCAGTGGCTTGTAAACAAGTTCACATGGCTCGGTTGAAATGTGGTTTGTTAATGGTTATAAATGTGGCTCTAACGGTTCCGTGGCGGGTGTGAATTAAAAAAGGCTGTCACATGTGTGGTAACTAAAAACTCTTGCGACGGGTTCGGAAACGGTTTTCAGAACCCTTAAAACTCTGAGTTCCACTCCATATGCGGAGTTTAAAAAACAGTTAAGCCGCAGAGTTAAAGGCGGGGGGTTGACATGTGACCACCCCGCCCAAACCACTTGATGTTAATGCAAACGGTCTTATCCGGTGGAGTCTGTGGAGGCACCCTAAAATTTGTGATTTTTTCTATTTTTAGCAGCAGTTAAGTGCAGTCTCCACTTTTAGTGGAGTTTTTCTAGCTTATATTGGGAAAAATGCATTGGGAGGTAAATTTTCGACCAATTTGGGTGAAACAAGAGTCTACCTAGACTAATTGGAGCATTCTGGAGCCACTAGTGGAGAGAAAACAACCATTAGAAGCTTGTAAACACATGTATTTGCAATTTTAAGCATAACGACAAAAAGGGACATGCCAATGGGAGCTGGACCAGCAGATGTAGCCCAGGAGGGGTGAACTGCTTCATCATGCTTGCCGTGTAAAACTTATGTGTGATGTTTATTATCTCTTATACATTGTCGTACAATGTTATTTAGGCTTATTTTCATGCTTAAAACTCACAAATTCATCTATGTTTCATGGTTAAAACACTCATTCCTTAAGCAAACAAATGGAGACAAATTGTACATGTTTTTAATACTGAAAGAACACTTAACACAACAAACTAATACACTCCTTTCAGATCAATTCATATTATTCTTCCATAGAATCTTTCCAAACTTGTTATTTTATGAATTCTTTGAATGTGGTAGGTTCGGCTTAAATCGTAGTGCTCATGGCTGCAACATATCCCTGATACCTGCATGGCTTCTTCCTCTCTCTAAATGATATTTGAACGAGATTTCATCTATCATCATCCTATAATGTGTCTCAAAGCCAAAGTGGCCTCTTTCTGGTGGGAGGATCACATGGAGGAGGCTCTAAGGGATCCATGGGCTCCATGGGATCATCAATAATATTTATCTCTGATTCAGGCACAGGAGAACCATCTAAAATATCCATATCATTATTCTTCTTCTCAATTGGAGGAGGTGGAGGAAGGTGTAATTATTTTATAAGGGAAATTCCTTGATCAAACGTTACAGCCATGCTAATTTCAACCTTCCTTTGACCAAGAATATATATTCTAAATGCCTTAAAATTTTCACAATATCCAACAAACGTACATTTTATTCTAGTGGCCTCCAATTTATTTCTTTTATCCTTCGACACATGAAAGTATACAGGGCATCCAAAGATACGAAGATGGATAACATCGGGCTTGACACCTGTGAACAATTCTTGTGGTGTCTTGTTGTCCAATACTTGATGAGGCACCCTATTTTGAACCTATACGACAACATTTATTGCTTCTCCGCAAAGGAACTTCGGTAAATTTTTATCATGGAGCATGGCATGAGTGGCTTCTACAATAGACCTATTCTTCCTTTTAGATACTCCATTTTGTTCAATAGTATAAGGCACAATTGGCTCCTTCTTGATACCTTCCTTTTTTCAAAAATCAATGAACTCATTCAAAGTGTACTCTCCACCATTGTTAGACCTGAATATCTTGATTTTATTCCCTGTTATATTTTTTATCAAAGATTTGAACTCCTAAAACATTTCGAAGGCTTCATCCTGCTGCTTCAAATAATATGTCCACGTCTTTCTTGAAAATTCATCAATGAAGGTGACATACTTGGGATGGCCACCAAGAGAACGCACATGCATCAAACCACCCAAGTTTGAATGAATGAGATAGAGGATGTCATTTGCCTTGTTTTTTCTAGAGGGGAATGGTCCCATTTCCTTCTCCCCACTGGCACATCCTCGACATACTCCATAATTTTGGAATTTAACATGAAGAATAATAGAGACCAATTTATTCAATTTCGGAAGAGCATCATAATGTAGGTGGGACAATGTTCGGTGCCATAGTTCACCTAGATGATTTGTATCATGGATCAATGTTTTCGGATGTAAATGCATCTCTCATAGGTGTTCCCACAACCCAATTTAAAAAATTTACTTTGATGAAGGAAACCCTCATCCATTTTTCTTCCAAAGCAGATATTGAAACCAAATTCTTAAATTCTGGCACATACATCACATCATGGAGGACAAAAAATTCCCTAAACTCCAAATGAAATTTGATGGACCCAAATCCTTTCACAAGATGAGTGGAGTTGTCTGCAAGAATAATTTTCAAATTTTACTCCCTCTCTGCCAAATTAGAGAGAACTTATTTATACCCATATAAATGATGAGTGGCCCCACTACAAACCAACCAAATATCCCAGAAATCTAGAGAAGAGGAACTAGTAAGGGTGGAAATAATAAAATGTTCAAATTGTTTTCCAACATTAATTTCATACTTGGAGTATCTTGACTTATTTTGACGACGACGATCTTCTTCATGGTCGCTTGGATCATTTCTTATTCTTCTTTCATCTCTTCCATTGCGATAATTCCTTCGATCATCCCTTCTTATTTGATCATCAAACCTGTTATTATTTCTAGTGTTGTAGCATGGACCATTGTTCTTCTCAAGACAATCTTGAGCATAATGATCTTTCTTGTGACAATTGTAGAATTAAATGTGAGATAATGTTCTATCATTCCTTATATTTGTATCTCAAGGTAGAGGATTTCTTTAATTTCATGGACCTCATTTTCCTTTATTCTTCTTGTTTTGTGTGACGAATGAAGTGAGCTCTCCCTATTCATGCTTTTGAATCCTTCCTCTTGATATCATCCTTGATCATTTTTTAGTGAGATTTCCAAAAAATTTATCAAATGACAGGAGGACATTGTTGTTGCTTATGATAGTGATGAATGTTTCCCTAACAGGAGGGAGACCTCTTAGAGTTGCAATCACCAATTCCCCGTCGAACCCAATTTCCCTAACTCTTTGAAATTGATCTCTAAGGCAAGATATCCATGTAGGATTGCAAAAAATATCCCTTATTCATATTTGTGTCTTTGAGTTGATCTTCCAAGGAGATGATTTCATTCAAATTTTTGACTCCATATATGCCAACTATCTTATCATACATATCTTTAGACCTTCTCCAATATGAAAGTATATTATCTTGTAAACCATCATCTATGATTTTATTTGATTTTAACTCACCTTACTTATGCTTTTTCTTGATAGTAGAGAAATAATTCTCTAGAGGCTCAAGTACCTTTCCTTGAATGTAATTCAAAACATAATTGTTATCAACTATGATCTCTAACCTGACTTTCCATGCAACAAAATTATACGAGTCTCCCAAATTTTAATTTTACTTAAAGAAGGAAGACATCTTGACTAGGTTAGGTTCTTTAACTTTTCTAAAGATGATTTCTTCAATGCTAGTCTCATTTTGGGATTTTCCTTCACCTTAGCTCTGAAACCATGTTAACTTTTAGATTTCTCTATGCTATATCAATTACTTTAGCCCAATTCAATACTTCAATTAGCAATATTTTCAATATAAATTAATATTTCCATTCATAAATAGTAATTGAAGGGATAATAATAAATTCGTTGATAAAGGAAACCAACACATCAACTAGAGACACCATATTTGGTCAAGACCAGGGAAACACCCCACTAGGGGGAAAACCCTTTGAAATTTCTTCTTTTATTCGATTGCCATAAAAATTTTAGCAGAGAGTACATTGAGCTCAATACAATATCATCCTACAACCCAATAACATTCATAAATATGTTTCCAACATCGATATTATTAGGGGCAACGATTTTTGTTTGCGATCACCTGTGGTCAACTTCAATCAATGGTTAAATTTTAGTCAAAATTCTTGGTCGCGTGGATGAGGAGATGTGCATGTGACTGAAGGCTTCCAGTCGCTCCCTTGAGAATGTGATTCCTGCGACTATGGTCAATTTTTTCTTGTGGTGAGCCAATGACTATAAACCAAAACCCTAAGACGTATGCAAGCCTCAGACCCTGTAATTTCAAACCTTTGTAAACTTCTTTTATCATCCAAAAATCAGACCTGTGTAAACCAATCAATGAAGAAGAGAATAAGAATATGATTGGTGATGCCCAAATGAGCTTGAGGTTACTTTTATTTATAGGCTTCCAAGGGTGACCAATATCCTATTAGACCCAACCTGTTCATATGTGCATATGTGGGATTTTCTTCATAAATTCACTTTCCCTTGTCCGATTTGAGTTCTTCAATAGTCAAAATTGGTCCTATCGAAAAGAGGAATCTAGTCCCATGGTTGGAATTTGTCACGTATTATCTCATTTTTACTATAAATTTTATCCAAATTGACAAGAATGTTGAAAATTTTCCACAACACTTTCCCTGCTATTCTACCTGCATACAAGGGTTTAGCTTGAATAGGAGGTAGTTTCCCTAGGTCACCCAAAATAATAATGGACCTACCACCAAAAGGAGAATATTTCTTTTACAGAAAATTCTTCTCAAAATCGAGAATCTATCTAAATGAATAAGCTTGAGACTATAAAGTTCATTTCATCAATTAAAATATATCGAACGAGCCTCATTTCTTCTTTAAAAAATGCTAGAGATTGGTTGTTCAATAGTTTCATATATTTTATAGGAATTTTCGGAGTAGAGTGTATTTTCTTTCCATGTATATTAAAATTAGTTATACTAGTTGGAGGAATCAATAATAATGGACTTCTTTTATCCATTTTTGAAGCATACAAAGCATGAAAAATATAATCAACAAGAGAAGACTTACCCATTTTTATGTTCCCTAAACAATAATTCTCAAAGGATCATTGTTACCACCATAAGCAAGGTGCCAAAAAATCATTTCAAAAGCATCTCGTTGTTTCTCCAATAAAGAGGAAGGTAACAAAATTGTATCCCCAACTGAATTGGCATTAACAACAACAAAATATTGTGCATATTTTATAAAATGAATTTCATGTTCAACAAATTTGTTCGAAACCATTTTTTCTTTCCAATAATGATGAATATAAAATTCCCTTCTACCAAGATTTTGAAGTTAAAAAATGTGTACATTATTTGGAGGAACTTTTTGAGAAATAATTTTCCACTCTTCCAAATCTCGATCAACTTTTTCTTCATGTATAAGGGGCTCAACATATTCTTCATTTATTTCATTTAGAAAAAGAGTTCTATCATGTGTGATAGCTCAAATTTGTCATGTTATCAATGGTTGTTTCTCTTGTTAGTCATATATTTGAAGAGATGTCATGAATGACTTGTACAAAAGAAACTCAGTTCAAAAAAAAATTTCAAACTCTTCTGACTCTTCATGGGGAACAACATAAAAGCATGGAAAGAAATAGATAATAGCTTCTCATGCTCCCCATGGCTCCTATTTATTCCCAACATCAAAACTCCATTTCTTTCTGTTTCTATCAAGCACAAATGTCCCAAAAAAGGGGCCCATATTTGATACACCTCAACAAAATTGTTTTCACACAAAAATTCATTGGAATGAAGTATAAGAGTTTGGTAAAAAAAATTTCCAATGTTCAAAGGGAAGAATCTATGACTAAAAACAACAAGAGGTAGCTTAAACAACATATGACAGTTTTATTGAGCTCCAATGTTATGCTCAACAAGTGTTTCAACAATAAACCTTCTATACAAAAATAACATAGGAGCCTCACATCCACTTGCACCACCAACTCTTGTCAAAATTTCATGATAAATTTATGATCTTCTTTACGCCTTTGAAGCATATTTCACAATATATTTTAAAACTGCATGTCGATAGATGACTTTCTGACAATCAACATTTTCTCGCGACATTGTCAAAATATCTACATTGTGAAGATTTAAACGATCATCATTTTGAGATAGTTCATTTTTATTTTTTGTGGAAATTACACCAATGGATTCAATTCGATCATGCAATTTACTAAAACAAGATACTGAATCCTTCTACAATATTCGTGAAATATAAATCATGATTTCTTAATCACATGCAAGTAAGAGAAAGAAGTAAATCAATTGCACAACACAAGATTTTATTGGGGAAAGAAACTGCTCAAAACCCCTCTATCTCTATTGTATAGTCAGACAAGGAATCATGAAACAATACAATGCATGTGTGCTCACAAGAACCTCATACACTCTACCAATAGTCTCACACTGATCTAGGAAAAATTGGACAAACACATAGCCAATTTTCTACCCACCTTCAGCCTACCTTGCTCACGCAATCCCTAGGAAAAATAATTCCTATTAAATAGAAATTCCAACCTTCCTTAACTGTGCAATCCATCATGGGCATCTTGTGGCCTTATAATTGCACTCGAGAAATTCACTAATAATACAATTGATAGTTTACTTCCCTTTAACCTTTTTCTCAACTGGGTCGTCATCAGAATTGACATGCATGCAACTATTAATAGTGAATCATAAGTTACTTGGTATATCGCTACTTGTGAATTAAATCTATTTTAATTCACTTGATCTTCCACTAGCTCATCAATTAGTTAGAACTAGTTAAACTGCTTTTAACTCAATTAATTTGAGTTAACTGGTTACACTCACACCACACTAGTGCTACAACTGCAATTGGACCTTGTAAATAATAGAATCACTCTACATGCCCTATCTTTGACCCTCAACTTGAAATTCTTGAGCTAACTAATTCTATCACACTTAGTTAACTATAACAAGTTTCTATGAGATAAGATTACAATTTATTTTCTAATTTATTTAAAAAATGGACACCCACATTAGCACTAATGTGTCACTTGAATTCCTCACTCATGTGTGACTAGAATCCCACACTAGTATGTTGTGCATTTCATTGTTAATTTCAACACTCCCTATCAACAAGAAATGGATTATCTACTCCCCTGATCCTGCCTCTGTGGTATTCGAATTTTCTCTTTGGAAGCACCTTCGTCAAGATATCTTCATCCTGATCCTCCATCGGAATGTACTGCAACAACATAATGCACCTCTGAACACAATCTCTGAGATGGTGGTATAGAATGTAAATATGCTTGGACCTGTCATGGAATAATGGATTAACAGAGAGTTTTATGAAACTTTGGTTATCACAATGTATCACCTTCGGATCCATCTAATGACCAAACAAACCAACAAGTATCTTCCTCATCCATATGGCCTCGCATGCAGCCTAAATAGTTGCCATGTACTCTGCCTTGGATGAACTGAGTGCAACTGATCTCTACTTCCTATTGTACCAAGAAACTGTTGTTGATCCTATGGTGAGATGCCCCCTGATTTTCTCTTCTTGTCTGATGGACTACCTGCCCAATCTGCATTGGTGAAGCATTGAAGCTTCACTCCCTCTGTTCGTTTGTACCATAATCCATACTCTATAATGCCCCTGAGATATCTCACCTGATCCTCTGTGGGAATGTATTGCAACAACATAATGCGCCTCTCAACACAATCTCTTAGATGGTGGTACCGGATGTCAATATGCTTGGACCTGTCATGGAATAATGGATTAACCGAGAGTTTGATGCAACTATGGTTATCAAAATGTATCACCTTCAGATCCATCTGATGATCAAACAAACCAACAAGTATCTTCCTCATCCAGATCACCTCGCATACAACCTGACTAGTTTCCACATACTCTGCCTTGACTGAATTGAGTGCAACTAATCTCTACTTCCCGTTGTACCAAGAAATTGTTGATGATTCTATGTTAAATATGCCCCCTGATGTTCTCTTCCTTTTTGATGGACTATCTGCCCAATCTGCATCGATGAAGCCTTGAAGATTCAATTTGTATGTCTGTTTGTACCATAATCCATACTCTGTAGTGCCCGTGATATATCTCAGCACATGCTTCGATGCCTTCCAAAAGATCTTGGTAGGCTTAACCATAGCTTGAATAAGATGGTTAACTGCATAGCATATGTATGGTTGTGTGTTCACCAAATACATAAGTGAACCCACAAGCTGCTTGTAAATAGTAGCATCCACTACCACACCTCAAGTAGCATCCTCCTTCCTCTAGTTTCCTGCAATAAGAGTCTCCATGGGTTTGCTACCCTCCATGTGGAACTTTCTTAGAATCTCCTTGGCATACTTTCCCTGAGATACAAATAGCTCCCCATCTATTTTCCATATTTCCAAGCCAAGGAAATAATGCAAGAGCCTCATTTCCTTCATCTCAAACTCTCTTGCAAGATCCTCTTTGCAAGAATTTATGAGTTGCTCATCACCTACCAGTATAAGATTATCAATATAAAATACAATAATCAAAATCTTACCATCAACCACAATATGATATAGGTTTTCATCTGCTTCACTCTTTGTGAAGCCCAACCTGGTGAAGTAGCTATTGATCCTAGTGTATCAAGAACGAGGTGCTTGCTTCAGCCCATATAATGCTCTCTTGAGTATTCACACATGTGAATCCCTGTCCAAGGTATCAAAAACTTCTAGTTGCTCAATGTACACTTATTCCTCAATAACTCCATTGATAAAGGTTTTATTTACATCCATCTAATGTATCTTCCACCCCATCTTCAGTGAGAGTGCAAGGATAGATCTAATCGATGAGTACCTTGCAACGAGTGCAAAAGTATCCCCATATTCAATCCCCTCCACCTGTGAGAATCCTCAGGCCACAAATCTAGCCTTGTATTTCTCCACACTCCCATTTGCTTCTTGCTTCACCTTATAGATCCACCCGGATCCAACCACTAACTTCCCCGCTAGTCTTGGGACCACTTCCCATGCACTATTTCTGATAATGGAGTCATACACCTCAACCATGGCATCAACCCATGTCGGCTGTTGCTCTAATTCCTCAAAATATGATGGTTCTGCCACAATACACTCGCTCATAAGAGCCATGTATCCAGTATACTTGTCTGGGGACCTTCTTTGCCTGGGTTGTGATGTAGGTGCACCTACATACTCTGTCGCATGTAGCATCAATCTGTCAACCTCTCTGGTGTGCTTCCTACCATTTCTAGTGGATGGATCTGCATGAGTGGTTTCTTCCACTCCACGATCTTCTGCTTGTGGCTATTCCACATCTTGAGGTTCATCCTTTGGAACTAAGAGTTCCTCATCTGCGTGGAAGTCAAGATCCCTCTCAAGGGACAATCACATGGATTTCTCCTCATTAAAGTTAACATCTCTCCTGAAAACTGTCATCGTGTTAGCCGAAAAATGCACTTGATATTTTTGGGGAGTATCAATGTACCCCACAAATATCCCAACCTCTGCTGTTGGTTCTAGCTTCTTCCTAGCATCTTTGGTCACATGGAAATGGACGGATGAGCCAAAATTTTTAAAATATGAAACATATTTTTTATTACCTCAAAAATCCTCCTTTGGTGTACTCATGCCAATTATGTGATTAGGACTACCACTATGTTGCATGCCTCAACCCATAGATACAACGGTAGGCCCTAATCATGTAACATAGCTCGTGCTGCTCCCACAATTGTTTTGTTCTTTCTTTCTACAACCCCATTATGTTATGGTTATGAGGTGCAATAAATTCTCTCTGAATTAATTCTTTGGCATAGAATTTCCTGAATTCATTAGAGATGTACTCACCACCATTGTCGCTCCTAATAGCCTTCACTTTCTTCCCTGTATATTTCTCTTACAGTGCTTTGAACTCATAAAACTTGGAGAACGTCTGATCTTTCTTATGTAGAAATAAGATCCAACACTTCTAGAAAAATCATCAACAAAAATCACATAATACCCCTGCTTTGTTGTGGAAACTGTTGAGAATGGTCCACACATGTTTGAGTAGGATTTTCGCTGCTCAGTTTTCCTTCTCATGAAAGGTGGCTTTAGTATACTTCCCCATGGTACATACCTTGCATGTGTCTATCTGCACAAGAGCACCTTTTGGAAGACCTGTAGACATTTTTTGCATGATCCTCAAAGCACTGTGGTGTAGATGGCCTAATCTCCTGTGCCACAACTCACCTGTATCCCGGCTCACCACCTTCCCTTCTTTACTGCTCAATGTTGCACAACCATATACATCAACTTTTTAGAGGTTCTTCACACGAACCCCAATATTCTTTACCTGTCCTGTGGCTTTGTGATGAAGTAAATTCTTTCCCTCACTTAAAACCACTTCATATCCAAGATCCTCCAACATAGAAATTGAAACAAAATTATTTTTAAAGCCTGGTACATGCATGACATCATTTAATATGAAATATTTACCTGTCTGTCTCTAGAAAGTAACTATACCAATACTGGTAGTGCTATACCTCCTGTCATCATCCATATCGATGTGCATCTAAAGATCCATCTCCTCCAAGCTACTAAAGAGTTCATTTTTTCCCTTCATGTGGAAAGGTGCTCCACTATCCAAGTACCACATAGATCTCATCACAATTGACACCATGCATGTGATGAGAGAGAATCCCAACTCAAACTGTGAGGCCAAAGCTTCGCTTGCTGCCGCTCCTGAAGCCTTCTTGTTGTTCTTCTTCTTTTGTGGACAATTTGTGGCATAATGTCCATGTTCATGACAGTGAAAAAATTTCACCTTTGACATGTCACACTTCTTACCTTCTTTACCGGTCTTAGATTTTGAATGGGACTTATTCCTCTTCCCCTTCTTTACCTTACCAACCAACACACAATTTTCCTCATCATCAGTGTTGGATGAGGATCCATCCCTGGTATTCCGCCGAAACTCTTCTTGTACCAAATATGACCATAGCCGCTCCCAATATGGTAACTTCTCCCTCCCATTTACAGAGTCTTGGTAACTATTCCAGCTCTTAGGAAGGCCTAGAAGTGATAGGCTCACCAATTCATCATCATCTATAGTAATCCCAAAAATTCCAAGTTCATATTGACATTGAATGAACTTGGTCAAGTATTTATCGATTATGTCGCCCTTTTCCATTTTGATTTTCCTAAGCTTGTCCTTGAGTGCCAAGCCAATTTTATGTGGTCACTGCTGCTTTGAAACAGATCTATCAAGTCCTTCCACATAGCATATGGAGTTGCCTTGCCATGGAGACTCAAGACAATATGATCTCAAACTCCCTCTAATAATATCATCCTCACCTTTGCGACATTATTCCTCCATGCTTCATGTTGCACAACATCTTCTTGATTGGGTTCATGAATATTAGTGTCAACAAACTCCTTCAACCCATTATCCTCTGATACTGGCTCCATCTTGTCCTTCCATGCAATATAGTTCGAATTTCCCTCGAGTGAATATTCGAGTCTCAAGCCTATGGAAGACATCCTGGTCAGCTTCTAGCTCCAAAGAATGTATGTGAAAATTTGAATATTG
The DNA here is from genome assembly GCA_034641835.2 of Pinus albicaulis. Classification (NCBI taxonomy): domain Eukaryota; kingdom Viridiplantae; phylum Streptophyta; class Pinopsida; order Pinales; family Pinaceae; genus Pinus; species Pinus albicaulis. The sequence goes on along the minus strand of CM076569.1, from coordinate 396,164,962 downwards.
TTCAACATAAACACAATTTCTTCTCCACTATTGTGATTCCTGGCACTCTTATACCATGTATAAATTACACCAATGGATTCAATCTAATCGTGCAATGTACTAAAACAATATATTGAATCCTTCTACAATATTTGGGAAATATGTATTACGATTGCTTAATCACATGCAAGTAAGAGAAATAAGTAAATCAATAGCAAAACACAAGATTTTCCTAGGGAAAGCAACTCCTCAAAATCCCTCTATTTCTATTGTATAATTAGCCAAGGAATCATGAAACAATACAATGCATGTACGCTCACAAGAACCTCATACACTCTACCAATCGTCTCACACTGATCTAAGAAAATTTGGACAAACACATAGCCAATTTCCTTCCCACCTTCAGCCTACCTTGCTCATGCAATCCCTAGGCAAAATAATTCCTAGTAAATATGAATTATAACCTTCCTTGACTGCATAATCCATCATGAGCATCCTGTAGCTTTATAATTGCGCTCGAGAAATTCTCTAATAATACAACTAATAGTTTACTTCCCTTTAACCTTTGTCTCAACTCGGTCATCATCAGAATTGACATGCATGTAGCTATTAATAGTGACTCATCAGTTACTTTGTAGATCATTATTTGTGAATTAAATCTATTTTATTTCACTTGATCTTCCACTAGCTCATCAATCAGTTAGAACTAGTTAAACTGATTTTAACTTAATTAATTTGAGTTAACTGTTTACACTCACACCACACTAGTGCTACAACTGAAACTGGACCCTGTAAATAATAGAATCACTCTACAAGCCTCATCTTTGACCCTCAACTCGAAATTCTTGAGCTAACTAAGTCTATCACACTTAGTTAACTATTACAAGTTGTTATGAGATAATATTACATTTTATTTTCCAATTTATTTAAAAAATGGACAACCACATTAGCAATAATGTGTCACCTGAATTCCTCACTCATGTGTGACTGGAATCCCACACTAGTATGTGGTGCATTTTCTTGTTGAATTTCAACATTTTCCCTTTTTAATCTATGAAAAAAAATTGAATTAGGAAAAACCTCCCATGGAGCATCATAGCGGCACAAAGGGATTGAACCATTTTTTCACAACCAAGAATCCAAACTTTATTTTGTATGCCTTTAGACTCGATTCACCAAATGCTCATAATCCTCTTCAACATTGCAGGAAAAAAAATGTTGAGTATTTAAAAGGTATGGATCATAATTCAGACATCAACGGATCATAACATTTTGATGTTGTATGTCACATGAGTTCGAGGATGTTACATATTTGTCGAAATAACACTTTGCTACTTTAATATCCAAAGGGTTGAACCAATCAAATTTTTCCATATTGGGAGCTCCATACAACCAAAGGAAACCGTGGATGTGCGCCAAGTCTCTATGCTACCACTCATACCTAACAAAAAATAAACATACAATCATTAAATATAAACCGATAACAAAAACAAAGATTCTATTCCAAATCTTGCACAACATGACAAAAAGGAACAAGAACGAACCTATACCAAAAATATTTGGCACCAAGATATTTCTACGGAACTAACTCATCAAATATATTGAATCTTTGGTGCATATAATCAATAACTATATGTGGTTACTGAATAAAATTTTCAATGTTTTTTGCATGCTCATTTTTTCGTTGACAATGACTGTTCGAAGGCATAAAACTATGCAATTTAGGCCACTTTGTATCAACTGTAGTAAATGTAAAAAAAAAAGTATGGCAACCCAACTAGGTGATTATGTCAGTGAGTTTAGAATGACACTTTTTCTAATATTCCCTTGTACCCCTAAGAGAATAACCAAAATGCATTAATTTTTTAGCTAATCTACTATTTGATAGATCACAAAGTTGTTGACGCAGATCTTGAATAGTTGTAGGTGCATTTTCATGAATGCTCTTCTTCAAAAATAAATATGTTATTCCTTGGGTAGGATGGCATATAATCATATTCAATAGGAAATACCGAAATCGAGGATGGCTTCCAAATATTTGATCATAATATCTAAGTAGATGCAAACCATATTCATGAATTTCAATGTTGTAAATATGTGGATGCAGCAAATCAAAATCACCTATGGTGAAAAAAGTGGGGAATTTCATGTCTAGCAACCCTTTGGTATTATATTAGTTTATTGGAGAAGTACCAATTTTTGGCCATTCCAAAGGTTCATCAACTTTTGAATCTGTGTTTTCAATAAATATTCTTATTTGATCCACTTCCCTGCATTCATTTGGAAAGGGATAAAGAAATTATGATGGATGAGAGTGCAAAGAATTAGCCCCCTCCCTTTCTATCTCCTCATCATCTCTACTTTTTTAATCAAGATTTCTATCAACATATTGTAGCCTGTGGGACACATTGATAGGTCTTTCAGGCAGAGCAACAATTGAATCCATATAAATTTCAACATCCTTGTAATGTTTATCCATTTGGATTTTATAAATAAATTCATCCATGCCACATTGTCTCTTCACATAGCATTCATAATATTTCAATTCAACGCCACATCTTCTCACAATAAAAAAATCAGGTTGTTCAACACATCATGGAAGATTATTTGCAGTCAAATATATATCTAGTGGAAAACTTATTATATGACCACTATATTTATATTGAAAAATATGAGCATGTGTCACTTGAAATATTGGATTCACCCTTGTTATTAACATCTCTTCAACTTGTGTCAAAGCTATTAGAACCTCTGTTTGTTCACTTGGATCCATGTTGTTAAAGCGAGAAAAATGGCGAGATCCTTTCTCACCCTTACGCTTTTTACAAATGGGCCTTTCATGCCATATTACAACTTGTATACCAAGATAACATTCATTACACACATTAGTGCATTTTCACAACAAAAAATTTATCAACCCTGGACCAAAACTTTCTATATACTTCAATAATGTTTCTACTAAAATGAAAATGAGCACCTCCGTTCCATCTGCGAAAAACCAATCCAACCTGATGATGATTTGAAACAACCTTTCCAGTTGGGACATTTACTGCATCATTTCTTTCCATAAAATAATGGGAATCCATTCTTCTATATTGGTTGCAATTGACCATGTTTTGTGTGAAAAATATATAGATCATAATGTAAAATTCAAATATTTTAAGAACGTAGACTTAATTTTTTGAGCTGAACAACCAATTGAAAATAGAAATGATATATATTTTTGTGGTTGTTGCATACTCCAACTACAAGTGGAGGAAATGATATCAATTTCCCTGGTTGCAAATCTATTTGTTGCCCACTATTCACTTCAAAAATGTTATACCAAAAACATAAAATAAAATAAAACAACAAAATTTTACGTTAAAATGTAAAAAGCCTTTGAAATTAAAATAACATCAAGCAACTATGTTTTCCTAATAGTACAAGTTTGCAGGATTTCTCTGCATCCAAGAATATTGTATACATAGTTACATAGAGAAATGTTGGATCCAACGCCCCTAACAAATTATCACATATTTTCAACCATTCTAGCAAGCATGTTACTTTCTGATTTTAGATTTCTGGGATTTTCAGCTTGTTGTAATAAGTTTTCCAGATCCATCCCATTCATGTTGATTTAGAAATCGATGTTTTGAACCATCAACTTAGGTTCATCATCAGGATATGAAACTGTATATGGAAAACAGATCCAATTTTTCCATATACACTTTCATATCCTGATGATGAACCCGAGTTGATGGTTCGAAACATAAATTTATAAATCAACATGAATGGGATGGATCTGGAAAACTTATTACACCAAGCATGTTACTATCAAAAAAAACATCATATGCAATTACTTATTCAATTACATAATCCTTCCTACGTTCCATTACAACATTTCTTACATCGTTTCCAGACCACTCACGATTTTCACTTCTTTGAAGTGCCCCTATGTAAAGACAATGGACCCAAAGAACATAAATGTAAGCAAATATTCACAAGAGCAGAAAAATTTCGAGACACACAAAATCCAGGGAAATAAACGTTTGAACAAAACGTTCTTGCCACGAAACACCAAAGGTTCCATACTCATGATTTGGGACGCAAACGTTTCACCATTTATTGGAGTTTCATAGTTTAATCCACGAGGTTGAATTTTAGGAATGAATATAGGTATTGTTGGTTCTGAACATATTCACACACCAATATTCGATGCCACAATGTTCTACAACAAATGATACAAAAAAATAAAATACAATAATAAATATTTTTTCATCAACATGAAAAAATGACATAGAAACGAAAATACTTGAAGTGCATGTGTCGATGTAACATAGAGAGTATGCACAATTGACTATATAGTTTCTACTAGGAATTCCCCAACCCACATTTCTAGCAAAATGTTCCAAATTTTCAACCATGTCGGGAACCATATCACTATCAGCAAATAAACAACATGCCACAAATCGTCTATTTGCATCAATGTGCTCATCTTCCAATGTTTCATTTATTCCATTGTTTGCAGATAACTCTTGGTTTTTTTATTGTATCGAGGCTCTCTTTTAAAAAAAAAATGTTCATAAAGTATTATCCAAAAAGTTTGGAAAGACAAAAAAAATTGCACACAATCAACATCCATGAAAAGAAACATTAGAACAAAATATTCTTCCCATCACACTACTCATGTTTTCATACATACGATTCTTGAGTCCATCATCTTCATGATTTATTGGAGCTCTTTTCCTTTGCTGGTAAGCGAATATTCTCCATGCTTTCATAACTTCCTTATTCTGCTGATACCATTGTCATTGATATTCATTTGATCTCTCACGTGAACAGGGAGAGCGAGCTCTTTTTGTTGCACACCTGATACTTCCTTCACTCAACATTTCTATAGGAAATTTAAACTCCAGTATTGAAACTTCATTTTTCAACTCCCAATGAGGTTAAACCCCAATGTAACATTTTGAAAAACTCATATTCTCAATCTTTTATAACTCTATACATCAACCAAACTTCAACACTATATAACATAAAATACTTGCAACCAACCTCTCATATATTCCCAATAGAAAATGAAACAAATGGCACAAATAAATCATATATATAAATCCATAAAATAAAATAGTTTGAAGGCTTTAAGTTCCAAAAACCACCTCCTCAACATTTTTTTGGTTTCTTTCCAACAAAATATTTCTTTAGAATAATAGGGAAAACATTTGCATTTTCACAAATCACAATAGAAAACAAATATAAGGTACACTGTAGAATATTTGAAACAACAAAACAACAAAATTTCTCTAAAAAAAAACATTGAAAATCAACACAGCTATGTTTTCAGTACAATGCCATAATTCGAATTACAATGATCTCAAAAACATGATTGAAAAGATTAAACAAACTTAGCATATGTAACAATGTGAAATAACAAACATCTTCAAGTCTCTAAGGTTAAATTGCGATATCCACATGTAGTGGAGGTATGTCAACAATAGAATATACAGTTGGAACAAGCGAGAAAAAATTCTCGTTTTCAATGAAATAATTGAAATCATCCACTGATCACACATGGAACCCTGATGTCTCGACCATGTAGACACCATCATCAATTTATGTTGTGCATAATCCAATCACTAAATCATATAGCTTTAATTTCACTTCCATGCAACCCAAGAAAAGAACTTCTCCTTCGATCACATGAAAAGGAAGGTACCCCGAGAATTTACTATTAATATCCATATATATGTTTTCAAGCAACGTCCATATGAACCCCCAATCATCTTCAAAATATTCCAGGCTTCGTTCATTGGAATTTCGAGTAAATTCATTTTTTTCTAATTCATCAAGTGACCAAATAAAAGTGGCACCATTATTGAAAACACAAACAAGATGGTTCATGTATAGCCTTAATGCCATACAACGTATGTCTGAAATAGGGAAAAAAGTAAAAACCCAAATTTTTCTCTTAAGATCCAACCGATAGATAGTGTAACCATATGTAGGGTAATAATCACAATCTTTGTCCAAATATAGCCAGAAATAGAAGATAACCTCCTTTGGCGGTGACACACCACTATAAGGAAGTTCTATGCTCTTCCAAACTATGCCAACGCTGCTGCAAATTAAAAAATGCGGATCCATCTTGTTGGACACATGTTATAGTAAATGCCATACATATTTTTGTGGACTACATTTCTCCAAAACACAGAAGAATCCTTGCTCCCCAAGACGAAGAACTCCAAGATTTCTGAATGTCTTTGTAAAAGGGTTGGCAACAAAGTGATTCTTAGAAAAAGAACAATTTCCAAGCGAATTGAGTAGAACCATTGATCCAACTGTACATTCAATTTTGTATCAAGAGTGAAGAAAAGGAAAAAACATGGACAATATTTTTCCTTTATCATGGACCACATGAACTGGAAAATAAATAAATCCAAATTCTTTGCCAACGCATCGATCACAACTGGCAAGGAAAATCGGGTCTTGCAATAAGAGACTCCATTATTTACAAACCAACTTAAATCTCATCAACACCGATAAAGGAAGCCAATGAAAAATAAGCTCAATAAGCTCAATAATCTCAAGTGACAAAAGCTTCCAAATAGTTGGATCCATGGTAAAAGAAACAACTTTTCTGAAAACAAAGGAGACAGTGCATATTTTATGTCAAAGAAAAACATAGAGCATGTCAGCGCTATAAAATTAAAAATTTGCATACATTAACAAAAAAAAAATTGATGTTCTCACAAATATTAAATATACAATGCCCAAAATATGGTTCGAGCATGAAAATATCACCTATGATATAACATTTTTCACCGAATGAACATTCTAAAAAAAAATTAAGAAACAAAATGAGAAGAAAGCAACGAAATGATCTACTCATTCTAAGCAAATCAACATTCACCTTTAAAATCATCTCACTAATAGACATATCTACACATAAAATATTTCCACTGCAATCTATAGACATAATCATTATGACATTGGACACTTCTTTCTAGTTAACTTACCTAAACTCTATATAAAAAATAATGCAATATCCTTTCTTCAAACCCATGATCTAACATCCTATACCAAAATCTTCGATAATAAAAAAATATGTTTATATATATAACTTTAACCCCATGCAATAGATACAACATTGCAATTAAAAAATACTATTTAAAAAAAAAAACACACACACACAATGCAATATAAAAAAAAAAAAAAAGACATTATAGTTGTTATCAATAATTTAAATAACCATAATCTATCCACCATTCCATAGATGCATGCTCCGTAAAAATCACTATTTCAATTCTAAAATTTTGAATAAAAATAAAGTATTTTAAATAATTATAATTTTTTAAAAATAATATGGTTAATATTCTTTTGAATTTAAAATAGTTTTTTTAATTTTTTAAAGTAAGCTGATTAATAATTTCTTAGAATATGTCAATAAAAATTGAATCTCTTAAATAATTCCATGGAATATTCAATTTAAAAAAATATAACCCTCAATAAACTTCATAAAAATTTTTAATAAAGTTTCCAAAAATTAAGTATTTCAGCAATTAAAAAAAATCAAAATCAAATACTAATTATTAATTTATAATTTATAGCTCACTAATTGATCTATATTGCAACATGTAGACTTAGATATTGCAAATATTTTGCAAGGCTATATTAACCATATAGGCCTATATTAAATTTATGGTGCCCCTACCCTTGCATGCAATGATGTTTATTATATCCGACCCCTCGCAATTGAGTGCTCTAACATCAAACTTGCATTTTGTTACCAAAATTTCAATTGTGAAATAAAAATACCAACGTTAATAAAATTGAGAAAATTCTATTTTTTGAAGTGTTTAAGACATAACAATAACCATAAAACAATCCCACAAAAGATTTTAAAAAACATGTCATAATATATTTGAAAACTACTAAAATAATAAGAAAGTACACTCTATTTAAACGAAAATCACTCAATTTTAAGAAATACAAAAAATAGTATTTTAGTTCTTAGATCAAGGGTGCTTCTAAGTTACACATTGTAAAATCAAAACGTATATTGGTTGTTAGAAACAATATTATTTTATATTTTTATAATTTATGTTAAAAAGGTATTTTTAACCTTAAGTGCTTGTAAAGTAGATTAATCATTAATCTCAATTAAAAACATAAGATTAAGTTAAAAACATTTTTCCAAATTAAATTATATTTTAGTATCTAACTTTACATTTGAGTTGAAAGGTTTTTATTAAAATATATTATATAGTAAAATTTATATTTATATATATATTATAGTTGAAGTTTTATTTATATTTATGTTAATTTTGTGATATTTTTTTTTTTTTTCAGAAGAAAAAAACGTTGTTTATATTAGATATTACCAATATGTACAGTACATTGTTCCCAATACATTCTCAGCTGTATGATTCTAGCGAGAATTACAAAATATCCCAACAATAAACATTAATACTTCTCTGAAGAGATAATGAACAATGTTGATGTCAAGCCATATTACGGGTAGATCGATCATACCCTTACATTATGGACATGTATTCCTGTGTGAGAAAATTTGATCCCGCGTAAACAAATCCATAAAAGGTATACATACAGAAATGATAAATGTTAAAGGTTAGAGATGTAGGTTCCCATGTCGGAGCCAGTTTTGCAAGGTTCATGATGGCATCATCTACTTATGACTGTAATGTAGCGTTGCATGAGAGCTTTTCCGGACTGATTTAGGCTGTATAGATCGGCTCTCTTGTAGTTGTTGTGTAGGCACATTGACTGCTACAATGGATCATTGGAATCTATTTAATTATTTGTTCGCTTGTACTGTAGGTGATAGATCCTTGTTATACAGGCTCGCTTGTACTGTAGATGTAGATCCTTGATAGGCAGGCTCGCTTGACTGATATAGTGAAAACTTGACAGCATAAATAAACAGGCTCGATTGTGCTGCAGTGGTAGATCCATATTATTATGGCTCGTTGATTGTTTCAGTGGATCATATCGCTCATTGTATACAGGCTCGCTTGAACTGAACAATATGGACCATGACAGAATGCTATTTCCAGGCTCGCTTGTATGTATCTAGGCTCGCTTGACAGTATATTGACCCATTGCAGCATGTATATTAGTGTGTCGTGTAATCTGAAGAAGAAACTTTTGACATGAAGATAGTGGTTGTGACTATGCATTTCTGTATGTAAGTACCCTGAAAAACAGAACCAACTCTGAACCCGTTGTCATATTGGCTACAACTACTATGCCCATATCTAAAGTCGTTAGTTGCTATATCTGCAAAAAGAAAAGAAGATCAAAATTGAGGGAGATATGATATTATAATAGTTGGAGCATCAAAATATTCAGTGATTCATAGTCATGGGATTGGGATAGATGTATCCCAAATTTTCACTCCATCCCTATACTGGATGACTTTCATGGCACCAAAATCTGTATTTAACCCTCTTTTAGAAAGTCCATCTGCCCTTGTATTATTCTCCCTGTAGATATGCTTGATAGGAGGATAGTTCAGGCGTTCCCATAAACGATATGTCCTCTGCCTCCATCCCATTAGCATTGGGTCAGACATTTCAAATTCGTTTGTGATCCATCCAATCACCAACCTGGAATCCCCATAAAGATTGATATTCTGCAATTGAAGATCTTATGCAGCCTGGAGACCCCCCCCAAAGTGCCATAATTTCTGCTTTGTTGTTGGACCCAAGTCCACCATTCCAATATATGTGAATTCTTTCCTTCTGTGAGAGCTTGATCCACACACCACATCCCGTGTTGCCATTTTTCGATGCTCCATCAAAGAATATTGCGGGAATGGAAATCTCATGAGGTCTATTTCGATGTGATGCATCAGAATCCAATAGAGTAGGATTAGGCCTCACCTCAATCCATTTCATGATCTTAGAATATACCTTATGAATCATAAATGGCCTATTTTCAAAAATAAGATAGTTCCACCCAATCCATACCTCCCATATCAGGAAAAAAGGCAGAGGCTTATACTTGTTGCTGAGTCTGTCCCAATCCAAAAATGCAGACATGATGTCAGTGGCAGCCCAAGTCGAGTCCATAAAAAATGGGCAGAATAATCTCCACAAACTCTTGACCATAGGGCATAGGAGGAATAAGTGATCAATGCTTTCTCCCTCCCCTGTACACAAAGCACATCGATTTGGTCCATGAAATCCCCTCCTGTTGAGGTTATCCCAGGTCAATATTTTACGTTGCCACACCAACCACCCAAATAGAATGATCTTTTTCGGTATCCTGCGTCTCCAAAATGGGAAGAATGGACTAGAAGATTGGTCATTCCGCGTTGATATGATAATGGTCTTATAAATTTCCTTTACAATAAGAGATTTGTTTTTGGTGGGACCATCCCAAATAATGTGATCGCCCCTCTGGGAGTGACAAAGACCAGCACATCTTAGGGAGTCTCGAATGAGCTCCCATTCCTCAGCATCCTCCCTGGCCAGCAACAGTTGATTTGATGTTTTGAAGATTGGAGCACTATATGACCAGCAGAGAATGGTTTGTGCAAGGTAGGTGATTCCCCTGTGTGATAAGCGGTGAACAAGGCGCGGCGAGAGGCAATATCGACGAGGCACAGACATGATGCCTTTGAATGTCAGTGGGATACGCCCCCATCACAAAAGTACCATGTCAGCTGGTTGACAACATAAACCATCACCATTTTGAAACTGCCCCATATTGCAGATATATTCCGTGACTCGATGATATTCTGGCAAAGAATTTGATGAAGGAAGTCTCCCTCCATATATTTACATCTGATAATGGCACATCAGATGCCATCCCCATTAATAGCACGCCAAATAGATTTTATAAGCAGTGCAATATTAAAAATACTAGTATTTAATATTCCCCAACCATTATGTTCTTTTGGTCTGCAGATGATATCAATTTTGCACAAGTGAAATTTCTTCCCCATAGTGGGGCCTCCCCACAGAAAACTAGCAATGATGTTGTTGATCAAGCTCACGATTTTGACAGGCAGGTAATATAGATGGCCCTAGTATACCATCATCTGAGTTAAAACAGCCTGCACAAGAATGAGGCGACCACCTAATGAGAGCCATTTGTATGTCCATTTTCCAATGCGAGCCCTGAAGCGCTCGATTAGCCACATCCAGTCTCTAATTTTGTATCCATAGGGCTTAATGTTGTATCTGAGATATTTGAGACCATCAACCGCAATCTTGTAATCCACCCCCATAAACTCAGCTATAAATTGGACCTCCTGCATGTCACCCTTGTCATATACCAAGAAATATTTACCTTTATTGACAGCAAGTCCTATAGCCATTTCAAACTTCATTAGTACCAGATGTAAATAAAACTAGTGATTCCTGATCAAATATCCGAATAGCAGCATATCATCAACAAATAGAGAATGTGTTGTGGACAGAGTTTGAGAAAAGGAAAATCCCTTTATGTATCCCCTTTGTTCAGCTCTGTGCAAGACCTTGCTGTACCTATCCAATATGAGAATGAATATGAGCGGGGATAGTGCACATCCCTGTCGTAGACCTCTAGCTGCCTCAAAGAAATGAGTCGGCAATCCGTTCACCAATACATCATATCTGACTGTTGTTATGCATGACATAATCCATCTGATAATTCTAATTGCCATTTCGATCTTGAGCAATACCAGCCGAATATAGGACCAATCTATAGAATCATAGGCCTTGAACAGGTCCACCTTCATGATCAATGCCCCCTTCTTTTCTGAGTGCATGGAATGAGCACCTCCTGAGAAATGGCGACGACATCATGTATTGATCGTCCATGAAGGAAACCATATTTCTCCTTGCAAATATGTTCAGATAATGAATCCCGAATGTGATTTGATATAATCTTTGAGGTAATCTTATACAGAAGATTACATAGTGAAATGGGCTGGAAGTCAGAGAAATATTGGGGATCAGCAGCTTTTGGGATCAATGTGATAAAGGTAGAGTTCAGGTTGGCAGGAATGTGACCATTTGAGCGTATCCCCTCCACAATCTCCGATAGTTCATCCCCGAGAAGATGAAAAAAAGAGATGAAGAACTCTGCTAGCCATCCATCCAGCCCAAGACACTTATCATGTGCAAATGATTTTAGGACCATTAATACTTCATTCCCTGTAATTTTCTGGTCAAGTGCAGAAATAGCGTCCTCATTAAACATTTCGGTAATGTGGTCCAACATCCAGTTTTGATTTTCATAACAAATGGATTCATCTTTTTGATAAAAGCGAGAGAAATGTGCAAATGCTTCTTCTTGGATCTCAGACGTAGTTATGGCGTAACTACCATCTAATCTTTTGATTCTCCAAATCGCATTCCGACTCCGCCTGTCATTAGCAAACTTGTGAAAAAAATTTGTGTTGAGATCACCCTCCTTCATCCAGCAAATTCGGCTCTTAAGTTTTCATGTTATCTCTTCGATGCACATTATCTCTCTTTTCTGAATCCCCAGTTGGTTAAGGTTATGATAGGCGGCCTCATCCGGAAAGCAGTTATTGAAATCTTTATATATCTCCTCCATACACCTGTCGATGTCATGTAATTCAGCCTTAAGAGCGCATTTCTTCTTGATTTCCCATCTCTTTGTAGCCTGTTTTATTTTCTGGAGCTTTTGATGAAATCTGTCCCATCCCCTGGTTTCCCCCAGCCCCACATCTTCCTGCCACAGATCTCTAACAAGGTTATTGTATTCTGAGTCTTTGAGCCACACCCTGTTAAATTTGAATGGTAGACCTTTGATATCTCCTTTGGTTTCCAAGATAATGTTATGGGCATGTGATCCGATATTTCAGATACCAATACCACCGATCTAGGAGACCCCCACCAGTCAATCAGGTTGTCTTTAATAAGTGCCCTATCTATCCTTTTGCCAATATAATTGTCCCCCGTCCGCTTGTTCGTCCATGTGGGGGTCATTAGATATGGGCGGATATCGATCAAATGGTGAGCATTGAACATATCCGTTAGAAAATATGACAGCGGATCCATGCGAGTAGTGACCCCCCATATTTCATCTGACTGTATAGTAAAGTTTAAGTCACCCATCATTATCAAATTTGGTAACCTCAGTATACCAGATTTCCTTATCTGATCCCAAAAAAAAATTCTATTGCAATATGGTGCGTACATGTTGATTATGTTGATAGTACCCACCATGCCTCTCATTTTCCCGGAGAGAAGAATCCCGCCAAAAAAGCGATAGGCTTTAAAGCATGCCCTGTCTGGATCCCACAATGTAATCAGACCACCTGAGTGGCCATTGGAATCAATGGCTGCCGCACACCAACCAGATTTATATCCTAAAAAATATTTTATAGCTTTCTCTCTTCTGCATAGCGTCTCCTATCCCAGAAAAATACAGCATTTATTATCATGTAATATTTCCCGGAGGCAATGTGATTTTGGGGCATCGTCCAGACCCCTTATGTTCATTGATATGATGTGAATCATGGGGAACCCGCATCAGGGTTGCGTGCTTTAAGCGCCCTGTTACCCAACCATTTGTCATCAGAAGCCGAAATAGGGAATTCCATTAAATATTCTTCCCCATCCGAGAACAGGGATACGCCTTTAAATTTACCCTTGGCCAGTTTGTTTAGTTCTTTGGATTTTTTCCTTCTTGTGATTTTTATAGAGTGTGGATCGCATGATACCCTATCAGCAAGTGGTCTATCGAATACGGTCAAGGTGACCAAATCCATATTGGGGTTTTCCATCAGAGCCGCAATGTCGCAGCCAACCGAGTTCGTTGGAGATTCAGGTGGAGATTCAGAGTTATCATGACCAAAGGGGTCGGTCGATGATTCCCCAGCATGATGTTTTGTGGTATGATAGAGAAGAGGATCAATATTTTTATGTGATCGTGTGAGATGTACAGTGGCCACAGATGTGGATTGGTGGATGGCAATCTCATTGGACGACCCCGATATAGGTGTGGACGTGTATGTAACAGGCGGAGTAGGTGTGCAGTGGTCATGTATATTAGGAGGGCTATTATGATCATCAGCAGGCGGAATAGTGGATTCAGAAGGAAGGACCCTATTCATGATATTAGGAGGTCTATTATTAAGCATCAGTCTATCGGCTCCATCCCCCATATGCACATTCCTATTATGAAATTCCTCAGCAGAAACAAATGCAACATCCTCAGAAGATGAGGTAAATGGAATACCTGATGACATGTCGCCCTCTGTATCAGCAGCCACATGATTCTGATGGCGAGCATGTACAGCCTTCATAGGGCGACCCGGATGATTCAAATGATTCCTTAATGGGCAGTGTTCCCGTAAATGATCAACTTTATGACATATAAGGTAACGAAATGGAACCCCCCAGAAGTCAATGCGTTGCCTATGACGCCTATTCTCCCATAGGAGGTCAACATCACCCGGCAGACCCTCCAAATAATCAACCTCCACAAGTAGCCAAGCTATTCTCTTATCCCCCGTACCCAGTATGCTAGGGTCAATGTATTTTGTATCCCCAATAGAGTCACCTATAGCCCTGAGGGCCTTCAGTGTCCAGAATTCTAGGGGAAGTCCTGGTAGCTTAACCCAGATGACTTTATTCCGTGGAGCCTCCATTACTGGGTTAAATCCCAGATACCACTGAAATAATTGCATATAACTACGGCCTCTCACCCACGTCTGACTGGTTATCTTAAATACATCATTTTGATCCATAAAATGTATACAAAACCAGCCATTGATAAGAGTACTTACTTTAGGCATGTAGCCGATAATGGGATGCCAGCGCTGTTTGATCCATGTCGAGGTATCAAAATCAGTGTTATCCGGGAACATCCAACACCCAATAATCGCACGCTTATGTAGGCTCGCCACCTGTCCGCTTAAGTCATCGTAATCCAGATAAACCTCCTTTATCTCCATTTTTTGTTTATAACACTTTCTAGATGATTTAGCATGCCTTCTACGATGATTTGTAGTATTTCCGATCAGATTTTGTTTCACATTCCCCTCCAGACTGTTTGCAATTGCACCAGTGATAATCAAATCATCGATATCCTGCACATGTGTTTGTCCATCTGGTCCGCCTACAGAATTAGGCATGTAACCCGCACCAGCGTCCAAAAGTGAATGGGTTCCCATTGAATGTTTTACCATCGGGTCGTATATCGCACCCGAAGGTGCAATGCGTCGTTGCTGGGATGCCGATAGAATGATAAGACAAAATTCAATCCAAATGTGAGTGGAGGCAAGATTGAAACCCGCACGTCAGCAAAATAGGATGATGTGTACACCAAAGAAGGGGATCACCATCGCCCAATATTCCACATGGGATCCATCATTATGTCATATCGGATATGAAGTCGTATGATGCTATTATACCCATAAAATCCACCTCGCTAGGGGAATAGTTATATGAAAGATTATATCGGACAATACAAAGTGTCGGAATTTTAATGATGTATCCAAATTACAGATCCATATACTATTGAAAATAGCACCAGCAATCCCAATGTGATAGGGTGAATCTACCACAATCAGAATTACAGCCCATATTGTCAGCAGCCCATCCAGCCATAAATGGACGTCCCATATACCATCTACCGCGCCATAATGTTGAAAGACGTCCAGATATTTATATAATGTACATGTGATCCCACGTCCGCATGCAGAGGATGATGTGTATACCTATTAGAAGGAAGTAGGGGAACATCCGATCACCACGTAGGAACAGTAGCAATATAAAAATATCCCCATAGGTCAGTCCCGCCAGGGGGAATGTCAGATGTGTCTTATATCCGATCAGATCATAGTGTCGGCATAATAGTACTGATCCTGAGATCCAAATATGGCCACTATAATAATAGGATATTTATTCCCGATGTGGGAAGTCGGATCCACAGCAATGGTAGTACAGATTATATTGACTGCATCCCCAGCCGATCAACTACCATGAATTAATGGTCATATACCCCCAGAAGATTTGAATATTGTCGGAGATATATCGCTGGTAACCATTGGAACAATCCATCCACCGGAAATACCAGTTCAAACCTCAATCGACTTCAGGATAGGCAGCAGTAGCAACAATAACATCCAGGGAGAGCCCACCATCTCTTACCAATGTGGAAACCAAACTTCTTGCATGGGCGGGTGATTATGAGAAAATATGACCACCAAATCCATATGGCATGCCATAGCCCCAGCGGGATGGAATCAGGAGTGTAAGATTGTGATGATTCATCCCGTGTTGGAGAGTTTATATTGATAGCCATTCCTCATTGGACATCACCAGGCATATCAGATACAATGCAGTGCCGACAGAGCCCAATCATAACATACAGCCCCAATCGCCATTCATAGTGCATGCGATGTTCCCTGATACACCGAAATATCAGAAAGAACATGTGGTGAAACATAATAAAATTCTCATCATGCAAATACCCAAATAGAACTTGTAAAAATAATATTCAGGATTCACATACAGGATAAATTGATGAGATCAGTAACAAAACCACATTCCTGCAAGAACGAGCTATTCTCTACATAGAAGACAGCATGTTCAATCATGTTCATACACGTTCCACGCCCCCCCCCCCCCCCCCTCGAGACTTATTACAGTTCATACCTGTCACTGGAAACCTAAGGAGCCATTCGAGTTCCACACAACGCCTCCATGATATCCTCCATGATTGTCAAATCAAATCTGCAAGAACCTCTATCTGCGATGGACTCCTAATTTTGTGATACATGTATATCCTAGTAAATATTACCAATTCTCTAAGCATAGAGTAAACGTAACTTCTCTATTTACAAATTATAATTGCCAATTTACAACTTACAAATATTTTACAAAATACTATATTGACAATTATAAGTGTTTTTAAAGTAAATTTACCTCCCCTACAATACCTACCATCACAAGAGTTCCATGTGCTTTGAAAACTTAAAATGGGTTTTGTGTTTGTGTTATATTGAATATACTCCATTGATTATGTTTTGAGTCATCTAAAAATCCAAATTCTAAATTCACGGAGTTACTTATATTTTACGGCTAGGAAAGAAGCAAGGAGGATTGTGTTGGAGCTTTTTATAGTAATCTCATATCCAAAATAAAAAGAAAATCAATATATGTTTACCGAATTTCAATCTCTAAACACAATATAAATTTAACATTTAATTATAGAATATTCAACTTTCCAAAATATTTATCTGATTAAGTGATAGTATTCGTCAATTAAGTGATATAAATTTTCTGAATGGAAGCAACAATATTTCTTGATTTTTCACAGCAAGTATCGAAAACGCAAACGAGGGTTTCACGTTTTTTTTTGTTCATTTTCATTTTGTTTTCCCTCAATTCCATTCCTCTAACACTGACCTCACTATTTTCACAGGTTTCCACCTTACGCCCATTTCGACGGAGGTGTCGCTCTGACCTTTCTGCCTGTTGCTGCTGCCGCTCTTCCAACCATCTCTAAAAGTAAATGTTTCTTTTCTCAGAGCACGTTTTGTTCTATGCTCAACTCTATTTTCTAAAACATTATTGAATCGAAAAAAGAAGAATCAGGGAGAGTTATATTCCACCCTATATAACATCGGATAACACATCTCAATCCAAAAATAATATCAGGGAGCACATCTCAACCTAGAATATTACAGGGGAGCTAAACATCTACAACCCCATATATACAAATAGGTGATATAGGGGAGCACATATCAACCCATCCTATTGCCTACCAATCTTCCCAAAAATGACCGTCAATATTCATGTGGTATAATACCTGTATCACAATCATCTTGGGTTTTACAACACCAAATACACTCTCAACCCATTGGCTAGATAGGGAGCGGTAATCCCAATAGGTCTAGCTTGTGGGTATGATGCCAACTGGGGTATACTATGAAAAGACTAAGATAGGGGAGAAACATCTCCAACCCTATGGGTAACATATAGGGGAGCAACATTTACGACTCTATTTTCCAAAGATCCCTCAACCTCAAGAGCCCTCTATCTCAATTCCTCACCCTGGGAGCTCAAACAGGGGGAGACAGTTGGCTCAGTTTTATCGATAAGTGATTCCCCTTATCATAAGAGGTCACATGCATCAGTCCAAGCTACCCTCTTAAGACAAAGAACTTCCATTTTGGAAAAGCCTTGTGAAAATATCTACATTTTTCTCATATGCCAATATATGATAGAGTATAATGACTCCTCTTTGCACCATTTCTCGAATGTAATGATATCAAATATTAATTTGATTGGACTTTTCATGAAATACGAGATTCTTTTCCAGACTAATCCCACTATTTTTATCGAAATATATCAATGTAGTTCCTAGGACATGCTCAAATAATTCTCTAAAGAGCTTCCTCAACCAAACTACTTCGTAGGTATCCATTCTAGCAGAAATCTATTCTGCCTCGATCGTACTCAATGCTACGAAATTATGCTTCTTGCTCATCCAAGATAGCATGGTAGATCCAAGACTAAAACAAAATCTAGACATACTCTTCCTTTCGATATTGTTTCCTTCCCAGTCTGCATCAATATATCCATGAAGTCGAATATCTACACTAGTATATCTCAATTTAACCAAGGGTGATCGTTCAATGCAAATATCTCAAATGTGTTTGGGAACAACCCACTATGCATGGAGAAGCTTAGTCATGATTTGAATCAACGCATTCAGTACATAGCATATGTATTGACAAGTGTTCACTAGGAACATAAGAGCCCCAATCAACTGTATATACTTAGATGGATTCACCAAATTGGGTCCTGCACCTTCTCCACATAACTTCTTGAAGTTCATTTCCATAGGTGTGGGTACTAGCTTGCATTTTTTAATTCCAAATATTTCCAAGAAATTCACAACATATTTTCCTTATGAAATGAAAATATCACCTAGCCTTTTCCACACCTCAAGGCCTATAAAGTAGTGCATTAGTCCAATATCCTTCATCTTGAATTAAGAGGCTAGATCCCTCTTACACTCGATCATCAAGGGCTCACTACCATGCTCTGGGGGCTTGATTCAAACCATACAATGCCTTCTTCAAGCAACATACATGTGTCTTTAGATTCTCTACTTCAAATCCCTATGGTTTCTCAATGTACACTTCTTCCTGTAACATATCGTGAAGGAATGCTATCTTCACGTACATTTGATGAAGATTCCATCCTTGAATTGCGAAAATACCAACTATTGAATGCATGGTTTTATATAGTTACACATGTGCATATATATCGTCATAATATTCTTCCTATTTTTTGGAGAATCCTCGGTCCACAAACCTTGCTTTATATTTATCAATGCTACCATCAACTCCATGCTTGATCTTGAATAGCCATTTTGAAGTCACCACAAATTTCCCCTTCGGTCTTGACAAAACACCGCATACATAATTATTCATGATTGATTCATATTCTTCTGCCTGAATCATAGTGCTCATGGCTGCAACATATCCCTGATACCTGCATGGTTTCTTCCTCCATTTAAATGATATTCGAACAAGAGCACATCTCTCATCATCCTATAATGTGTATCAAAGCCAAAGTGGTCTCTTTCTAGTGGGAGGATCACATGGAGGAGGCTCTAAAGGATCCATGTCCTCCATGGGATCATCAATAATATTTGTCTCAGATTCAAACACGGGAGGACCATCTAAAATATCCATATCATTGTTCTTCTTCTTAGGTGGAGGAGGTGGAGGAAGGTATATTACTTTTCTAAGGGAAATTCCTTCATCAAATGTTACATCCATGCTAATTTCAACCTTCCTTTGACCAAGAATATATATTCTAAATGCCTTTTTTACAATATCCAAAAAACGTATATTTTCTTCCAGTGGCCTCCAATTTATTTCTTTTGTCCTTCGGCACATGAAAGTATACGGGGCAGCCAAAGATACGAAGATGGATAACATCGAGCTTGAGACCTTTGAGCACTTCTTTGAGTGTCTTGTTGTCCAATGCTTGATGAGGCACCCTGTTTTGAACATATGTGACAACATTTGTTGCTTCTCTGAAAAGGAACTTTGGTAAATTTTGATCATGGAGCATGGCATGAGATGCTTCTACAATAGACCTATTCTTCCTTTCAACTACTCCATTTTGTTTGGGAGTATAAGACACAATTTTATCCTTATTGATACCTTCCTTTTTTTTTAAATAAATGAACTCATCGAAGTGTACTCTCCACCATTGTTAGACCTGAAAATCTTGATTTTATTCCCTGTTATATTTTTTTATCAAAGATTTGAACTCCTGAAACATCTCGAAGTCTTTCTTGAAAATTCATCATTTAAGGTGATGTAATGGAGATTACCACCAAGAGAATGTACAGGCATTAGACCACCCAAGTCAAAACGAATGAGATGGAGGATCTCATTTGTCTTGGTTTTTCTGGAGGGGAATGGTCCCATTTCATTCTCCCCAGTGACACATCCTAGACATACTCCATCATGTTGGAATTTAACATCAAGAATAATAGAGACCAATTTATTCAATTTCGGAAGAGAATCATAATGTAGGTGGGACAATATTTGGTGCCATAGTTCATTCAAATTGTTGACTTCATACATGCCCACTATCTTATCATACATATCTTTAGACCTTATCAAGTATGCAAGTAGATTATCTTGTAAACCATCAGCTATGATTTTCTTTGATTTTAACTCAAATTTCTTATGCTTTTTCTTGATAGTAGCGAAATCATTCTCCAAAGGCTCAGGTACCTTTACTTGAATGTAATCCAAAACATCATTGTTATCAGCTATGATCTCCAACCTGACTTTCCATGCAACAAAATTAGACGAGTCCCCCAAATTTTCATTTTCCTTAAATAAGGAAGACATCTTGACTGGGTTAGTTTCTTCAAATTTTCCAAAGATGATTGCTTCAGTGCTAGTCTCATTTTGGGCTTTTCCTTCACCTTAGCTCTGAAACCATGTTAATTTTTAGATTTTTCTATGCTATATCAATTACGTTACCCAATTCAATAATTCAATTAGCAATATTTTCAATATAAATTAATATTTCCAATCATAAATATTAATTGAAGATAGAATAATAAATGCATTGATAAAGGAGACCAACACATCAACAAGAGACATGAGATTTGGTCAAAGACCAAGGAAACACCCCACTAGGGGGGAAACCCTTTGAAAATTCTTCTTTTATTAGATTTCCATAAAATGTTTAGCAGAGAGTATAATGAGCTCAATACAATATCATCCAACAACACAATAACATTAATAAACATGTTTCCAACATTGATATATATCAGAGACAACGTTTCTTATCTGTTGTCAACTCGGGTCAACTTCAGTCAATGGTTTAATTTCAGTCAAAATTCCTGGTTGTATGGATGAGGAGATGTACATGTGAATGAAGGCTTCCAGTCACTCCCTTGAGAATTTGATTCCTGCAACTGTGTTCAAATTTTTCTTGTGGTGAGCCAGTGATTGTAACCCAAAACCCTAAAACATATGAAAGCCTCAGACCCTGTAATTTCAAACCTTTGCGAACTTTTTTTATCATCCCAAAATCAAACCTGTGTAAACCAATCAATGAATAAGAGAAGAAGAAGATGCTTGGTGATGTCCAAATGAGCTTGAGGTTACTTTTATTTATATGTTTCCAAGGGCGACCAATATCCTGTTAGGGTTGTCCTGTTCATATGTGAATATGTGGGATTTTCTTCATAAATTCACTTTCCCTTATCCGATTTGAGTTCTTCAATAATAAAAATTGGTCCTCTTGAAAAGAGGAATCTAGTACCATGGTTGGAATTTGTCATGTATCATCTCATTTTTGCTATAAATTTCATCCAAAGTGACAACAATGTTGAAAATTTTCCACAACACTTTCCTTGCTATTCTACCTGCATACAAGGGTTTATCCTTAATAGGAGCTAGTTTCCCTAGGTCACCCAAAAGAGTCATGGACCTACCACCAAAAGGAGAAGCTTTCATTTTCAGGAAATTCTTCTCACAAACGAGAATCTATATCCATGAATAAACTTGGGACTATAAATCTCATTTCATCGATTAAAATATATCGAATGAGCCTCATTTCGTCTTGAAAACTTTTTAGAGATTGGAAATTCAACATTTTCATATATTTTATAGTAATTTTCAAAGAAAAGTGTATTATTTTTCCATGTATATTAAACTAAACTATACCATTTGGAGGAATCAATAATAATGAACTTATTTCATCCATTGTTGAAGCATACAAAGCATGAAAAATATAATCAATAAGAGAATAATTACCCGTTATGATGTTCCTTGAGAAATAATTCTCATAGGATCATCATTCCCACCATAAGAAAGGTGTAAAAAACTAATTTCAAAATCATCTCGTTGTTTGTCCAATAAAGAGGAAGGAAACAAAATTGTATTCCCAACTGAATTGGCATTAACAACATCAAAATATTGTGCATATTTTATAACATGAATGTCCTATTCAACAACTTTGTTTGAAACCATTATTTCTTGCCAATTATGATGAATATCAAAGTCCCTTCTACTAATATTTTTAAGTTCATAAATGTCTACATTATTTGGAGGAACTATTTGAGAAAGAATTTGCCACTCTTCTGAATCTCGATCAACATTTTCTTCATGTATAAGGGGATCAACATATTCTTCATTTCTTTCATTTAGAAAAAGAGTTTGATCCTGTTTGATATCTTAATTCCTCCCGTTCTCAATGATTGTTTCTCTCGTTAGGCCTATATCTGAAGCGATGCCACGAAATGGCTTGTACAGAAGAAACTCAGTTCAACAAAATGTTTCAAACTCTTCTGATGTTGGATCAGGAACAACATAAAAGCATGGCCAAACATAGATAATAGCTTCTCGTGCTCTCCATGGCTCCTATTTATTCCCAACATCAAAACTCCATGATCTTTCTGTTTCTATCAAGCACAAATGTCCCAAAAAATGGGCCCGTATTTGATACACCTTGACAAAATTGTTTCCACACAAAATTTCATTGGAATGAAACATAACATTTTGGTAAAATTTGTTGCCAATGTTCAAAGGGAAGAATCTATGACTACAAAAAACAAGAGGTAGCTTTAACAACATATGGCAAGTTTATTGAGCTCCAATGTTATGCTCAACATGTGTTTCAAAAATAAACCTTCTATACACAAACAACATAGGAGCATCACATCCACTTGCACCAGCAAGTCTTGTCAACATTTCATGATAGCTCTTCGATATTCTTTACACCTTTGATTCATATTTCACAATATATTTTAAAACTACATGTCGAGAGACAATTGTCTGACAATAAACATTTTCTTTCCACATTGTCAAAATATCTACATTGTGAACATTTAAATGATCATCGTTTTGAGCTAGTTCATATTTATTTTCCCCTTTTTCATCTATGAAAAAATCTCAATTAGGAAAAACCTCCCATGGAGAATCATAGCGGCATGAAATAATTGAACCATTTTTTCACAAACAAGAATCCAAACTTCATTTCGTGTGCATTTAGACTCGATTCACCAAATGCTCATAATCCTCTTCAACATTGCAGGAAAAAAATGTGAGTATTTAAAAGGTATGGATCATAATTCAGACATCAATGGATCATCACATTTCGATGTTGTATGTCACATGGGTTTGAGGCTATTACATATATTTCAAAATAATGCTTTGCTACTTTAATATCCAAAGGGTTGGACCAATCCAGTGTTTCCATATTGAGAGCTCCATACAAGCAGAGGAAACTATGGATGTGCGCCAAGACTCTATGCTACCACTCATACCTAACAAAAATTAAACGTGCAATCGTTAAATATAAACTGGTAACAACAACAAAGCTTCTGTTCCAAATCTTGCACAACATGACAAAAAGGAACAAGAACGAACCTATACCAAAAATCTTTGGCACCAAGATATTTCTCCGGAACTAACTCATGAAATATATTGAATCTTTGGTGCATATAATCAAAAACTATATGTGGTTACTGAATAACATTTTCAATTTTTTTTGCATGCTCATTTTGTCGTTGACAATGGTCGTTCGAAGGCATAACACTATGCAATTCAGGCCCCTTTTTATCAACTGCAGCTATGTAAAAAAAATGTAGGGCAACCCAACTAGGCAATCATATCAATGAGTTTTTAATGACACTTTTTCTAATATTCCCTTGTACCCCTAATATAATAACCAAAATGCATTAATTTTTCAGCTAATCTACTGTTTGATATATCATAAAGTTGTTGATGCAGATCTTGAACAGTTGCACATGCATTTTCATGAATACTCTTCTTCAAAAATAAATATTATATTCCTTGGGTAGGATGACATATAATCATATTCAATAGGAAATACCGAAATCGAGGATGGCTTCCAAATATTTGATCATAATATCTAAGTAGATGCAAACCATATTCGTGCATTTCAATGTTGCAAATATGTGGATGCAACCAATCAACATCACCTGTGGGGAAAAAAGTGGGGAATGTTATGTTTAGCAACCCTTCGGTATTATATTAGTTTATTGGAGAAGTACCAATATTTGGCCATTCCAAAGGTTCATCAACTATTGAATATTTGTTTTCAATATATATTCTTATTTGATCCACTTCCATGCATTTATTTGGAAAGCGAGAAATAAATGATGATGGATGAGAGTGCAAAGAATCAACTCCCTCCCTTTCTATCTCCTCATAAACTCTACTTATTTAATCAAGATTGCTATCGACATATTATAGCCCGTGGGACACATCGGTAAGACTTTCAACGAGAGCAACAATTGAATCCATATAAATTTCAACATCCTTGTAATATTTATACATTTGGATTTTATAAATAAATGCATCCATGCCACATTGTCTCTTCACATAGCATTCATAACATTTCAATTCAATGACACATCTTCTCACGATAAAAAATCAAGTTGTTCAACACATCATGAAATATTCTTTGCAATCGAAGATATATCTTGTGGAAAACTTATTGTGTGACCACTATATTTATCTTGAACAATACGAGCATGTGTCACTTGAAATATTGGATTCACCCTTGCTATTAACATCTCTTCAGCTCGTGTAAAAGCTCTTAGAACCTCTGGTTGTTCTAGTGATATTCCATGTTGTTAAAGCAAGAAAAATGGTGAGATCCTTTCTCACCCTTACGCTTTTTAAAAATGGGCCCTTCATGTCATCTTAAAACTTGTATACCGGGATAACATTCATTGCACACATTGGCGCATTTTCACAAACAAATTATCAACCATGGACCGAAACTTTCTATGTACTTCAATAAGTCTTTACTAAAATGAAAATGAGAAGCTATGTTCCCTCTACCAAAAACCCATCCAACCTGATGATGATTTGAAACAACTTGACCAGTTGGGAAATTTGTTGCATCATTTCTTTCCATAAAAAAAAATGGGAATCCATTCTTCTATATTGGTTGCAATTGAACATGTTTTGTGTACAAAAATATAGATCATAATGTAAAATTCAAAGATTTTAAGTACGAAAAAATAATTTTTTGAACTGAACAACCAATTGAAAATAGAGCAGATATATATTTTCATGGTTATTGCGTACTCCAACTATAAGTGGAGGAACCGATACTATTCACTTCAAAAATGTTATACCAAAAACATAAAATAAAATATGAATAAAACAACAAAATTTTACATTCAAATGTAGAAATCCTTTGAAATTAAAATTACATCAAGCACCTATGTTTTCCTGATAGAACAATTTTTCAGGATTTCTTTGCATCCAAGAATATTGTATACAGAGTTACATCGAGAAATGTTGGATCCAACACCCCCCAAAAAATAGCACATATTTCCAACCATTCTAGCAAGCATGTTACTTTTTTATTTGAGATTTCTAGGATTTTCAGCTTGTTGTAATAAGTTTTTCGGATCCATCCCATTCATGTTGATTTAGAAATCGACATTTAGAACCATCAAATCAGGTTCATCATCAGAATATGAAAGTGTATATGGAAAACAGATCTAATTTTTCCATATATAATTTCATATCTTGATGATGAACAAGAGTTGATGATTCGAAATCTCGATTTCTAAATCAACATGAATGGGATGGATTCAGAAAACTTATTACAACAATCATGTTACTATAAAAAAAAAACATCATATGCAACTACTTTTTCAATGACATAATTCTGCCTACATTCCATTACAACATTGATCCCATCATTTCCATACCACTCACGAATTTCACTTCTTTGAAGTGCCCCTATGTGAAGGCAATGGACCCAAAGAACATAAATGTGAGAAAATCTTCACAAGAGTGGAAAAATTTCGAGTCACACAAAATCCAGGGAAATAAATGTTTGAACAAAACGTTCTTGCCACGAAACACCAAAGGTTACATACTCATGATTTAGGACACAATCAGTTTCACCATTTATTGGAGTTTCACAATTTAATCCACGAGGGTGAATTTCAAGAATGAATATAGGTTGTGTTGGTTCTGAACATATTCACATACCAATATTCAGTGCCACAATGTTATACAAAAAAAATAAAAAATACAACAATAAATATTTTTTCATCAACATGACAAAATGACATAGAAAGGAAACTACTTGAAGTACCTATGTTGGTGCAATAGAGAGATTATGCACAGATTCCAGAGGGCTGACAAAATTGAATATATAGTTTCTACTAGGAATTCCCCAACCCACATTTCTAGTAGAATATTTCAAATTTTTAACCATGCCGGGAGCCATATCACTATCAACAAATAAACAAAATGCCACAAATTGTCTATTCGCATCAATGTGCTCATATTCCAATGTTGCGTTTATTCCAGTGTTTGCAGATGACTCTTGGTTGTTGCTTGTATCAAAGCTCTCTTTTTTAACAATGTTCGTAAAGAATATTATTATCAGAAAAGTTTGGAAAGACAAAAAAGTTTGCACACAGTCAACATCCATGAAAATAAACATTCGAAAAAAATATTCGTCCCATCACACTACTCCTGTTTTCATACGTACGACTGTTGACTCCATCAACTTGATGATTTATTGAAGCTCTTGTCCTTTGTTGGTAAGTTAATCTTCTCCATGCTTTTATAACTTCCTTATTCTACTAATACCATCGTCGTTGATATTCATTTGCTCTCTTGCGTGAACCAGGAGAGTGAGTTGTTTTTGTTGCACGCTTGATACTTCCTTCACTCAACATTTCTACAGGAAATTTAAACTCCAATATTGAAACTTCATTTTTCAACTCCCAATGTGGTCAAACCCCAATGTCACATTTTGAAAAACTCATATTCTCAATCTTCTCTAACTGTATTCATCAACCAAACTTCAGCACTATATAACATCAAATACTTACAACCAACCTCTCATATTCCCCATATACAAATATAAAAAAAGATTTCAAATATCGCATGAAAATAACAATCAAAACTATATTATTCCATATACCAAACAACATAACATTTGAAGTAGTCCATACAAACATAATAGAAATTGGCATGATTATCTTTTTTAGCACAGACTTAGAATGCACACAACAATTATTCCCAATAGACAATGAAACAAATGGCACAAATAAATCATATATAGAAATCCATAAAGGAAAATAGTTTGAAGGCTTTAAGTTCCAGAAACCACCTCCTCAACAATTTTTCAGTTTCTTTCCAACAAAATATTTCCTTAGAATAATAGGGAAAACATTTGTAGTTTCAGAAATCACAATAGAAAAACAAATATAAGGTATGTTGTAGAATATTTGAAACAAAAAAACAACAAAAATTATCTTAAAAAAACCATTGAAAATCAACATAGTTATGTTTTCAGTACAATGCCATAATTCAAATTACAATGATCTCAAAAACATGATTGAAAATATTAAACAAACTTGGAATATTTAACAATGTGCAATAACAAACATCTTCAAGTCTCTAAGGCTAAATTACAATATCCACAAGTACTGGAGGTATGTCAACAATAGAATTTTCATTTGGAACAAGCGAGAAAACATTTCCATTTTCAATGAAATCATTGAAATCATCAAATGATCACACATGGAACCCAGATGTTTCGACCATGGAGACACCATCAACAATTGTTGTTGTGCATAATCCAATCACTAAAACATATACCTTTAATGACACTTCCATTCAACCCAAGAAAAGAATTTTTCCTTCGATCACACGAAAAGGAAGTTACCTCGAGAATTTACTATTAATGTACATAGATATGTTTTTAAGCAACGTCCATATGAACCCCCAACCATTTTCAAAATATTCCAGGATTCTTTCATTGGAAGTTCCACTAAATTTATTTTTTTCTAATTCTTCAAGCAACCAATTAAAGGTGGCACCATTATTAAAAGCAAAAACAATATGGTTCATGTATAGCCTTAATGCCATACATCGTACATCTGAAATAGGGACAAAAGTAAAAACCCAGTTGTTTCTCTCAAGATCCAACCAATAGATCGTGTAACCATATGCAGGGTAATATTCACAATCTTTGTCCAAATATAGCTAGAAAGGTTTTTATTTATAGAATATAGCCTCCTTTGGCGGTGGCACACCGCCATAAGGAAGTTTTATGCTCTTCCAAACCATGCCAATACTGCTGCAAATTAAAAAATGCTGATCCTTCTTGTTGGGCACATGTTTCAATAAATATCACACATATTTTTGTGGACTACATTTCTCCAAAACACAGAAGAATACTTGCTCCCCAAGACAAAGAAATCCAAGATTTCTAAATGTATTTGTAATAGGGTTGACAATAAAATGATTCTTAGAATATGAACAATTTCCAGGAAAACTGATTAGAATCATTGATCCAACTGTACATTCAATTTTGTATCTAGAATGAAGAAAAGGAAAAAACATGGAAGATATTTGTCCTTTATCATGGACCACACGAACTAGAAAAGAAATAAATCCAAATTCCAAATTCTTTGTCAGCGCATCAATCACAACTGGCAAGGAAAATCGAGTGTTGCAATAAAGGCCTCCATTGTTTACAAACCAAATTAAATCTCATCAACACCAATAAAGGAAGCCAATAAACTCAATAATCTCAAGTGGAAAAAACTTCCAAATAGTTGGATCCATGGTAAAAGAAACAACTTTTTTTAAAACAAAAGAGACACATGTCAAAGAAAAACATAAAACATGTTAGGGCTATAATAATAAAAATTTGCATACATTAAAAAAACATTTTTTGATGCTCTCACAAGCATTACATATACAATGCCTAAAATATGGTTCTGGCACAAAAATATCACCTGTGCTATAACATTTTTCACTAAGTGAACATTCTCACACAAAAAAAAATTAAGAAACAAAACAAAAAAACCAACTAAACGATCAACTCATTCCAAACAAATCAACATTCACCTTTAAAACCATCTCTCTAATAAATATATCTACACATCAAATCTTTCCACTGCCATCAACAAACATAAATATTTATGACATTGAAAGCTTCCTTCTACTTAACTTAAACTCTATATAAAAAAATAGTTCAACATCCTTTCTTCAAACCCATGATCTAGCATCCTATGCCAAAGTCTTTGAGAATAAAAAAATATGTTTATATATATAGCTTTAACCCCTGTGCAATAGAAAAGCATTTCAATAAAAAAAACATTATTAAAAAAAAAGAAACACATTACAATATAAAAAAAAGACATTATAATTGTTATCAATAATTTAAATAACAATAATCTATCCACCATTCCATAGATGCACGCTATGTGCAAATCACTTTTTCAATTTTAAAATTTTGAATAAAAAATAAATATTTTAAATAATTATATATATATTTTAAATAATATGGTTTATATTTTTTTAATTTTAAAATATATATTTTTTTTTAATAAGATGATCAATAATGTCAATAAAAATTGAACCTCTTAAATAATTCCATAAAATATTCAATTTAAAAAATATAACCTTCAATAAACTTCATATACTTTTTTTAATAAGTTTTCCAAAAATTAAGTATTTCAGCCATTAAAAAAATATCAAAATTCAAATATTAATTATTAGTTTATAGCTAACTAATTGATCTATATTGCAACAGGTAAGCCAAGAATATTACAAATATTTTGCAAGGCTATATTAACCATATAGGCCTATATTAAATTTATGGTGACCCTACCCTTGCATGCAATGATGTTTACTATATCCGACCCCTCGCAATTGAGTGCTCTAACATCAAACTTGCCTTTTGTTACTAGGTTTGCCCAATATCTCAATTATGAAATAAAATTACAAACGTTAATAAAATTTAGAATTTTTTTTTTTTTTTTTTTAAGTATTTAAGACATAACAATAACCATAAAACAATCCCACAAAAGATTTAAAAAAACATGTCATAACATATTTGAAAACAACTAAAATAAAATAGTAAGAAGGTACATCCTATTTTATCTATTTAAACAAAATTACTATTAAAAAGTTTTTAAAAAAAATAGTATTTTAGTTCTCAGGATCAAGGGGGCTTCTAAGTTAGACATTGTAGATTCAAATGGTATATTGGTTTTTAGAAACCATATTATTTTATATCTTTATAATTTATATTAAAAAGGTTTTTTAACCTTGAGTATTTGTAAAATAGGTTAGTCATCAATGTCTATTAAAAACATAAGAAGCATAAGATTAAGTGAAAAACATTTTTCCTAATTAAATTATTTTTTAGTATCTAATTTTACATTCAAATTAGAAGATTTTTAATTATAATAAATATATTATATAGTAAAATTTGAATTTTTATGAATATATATATATATATATATATATATAATTTTATTGTTAAATTAGATAATGTTTTACTTTAATTTATGTTAATTTTGTGATATATATACTAGTTGTGTTCAGAGGCTCAATTTACAGTCACTTCTCTACAGTTAAGTATGACCTGATGTTAATCAGCGAAAGCATTAACCTAATATTTAGTTTTATATGACTTGAATATTTAGATTATATATAACTTTTTAAACTTATTAATGGAGTGAGATTAATTACTAAAATACAACTATGTATTATTTATATAATTTGAATGGATAGTAAATTATCTCACTCATTTAATAATTGCTTTACTATATACATGAATTTGAATGGATCATAAATTTACCTTTAACAAAAAAAATTACCACATTGAATTTTCAAATTAAGTAAAATTTTAAACATCTTTACTCTTTACTAAAGTCAATACCATTTCCTAAATCAAAGGAAAAGAGTTAATTCAACACAAACAATCAAAATCCAAAATATTTTAATATTTTTTTTAATTAAATATTTTTAAAATGAATCTTTAAAAAGAAAACCCATGTTGTATGGATAAATTAAAATCTTTAAAGATATAAATATTTCCCCAGCAAAATTGCAATATTTCAAAATTTAAATAAATAAAAATCTAAATAAACCGAAGGTATGGTAAATAAATAAAACCTATTTTTATGCTTACTCTAGAGCTATGGTAAATAAATAAAAATATATATAAACTAGATGTATGGTAAATAAATAAAAACTTATTTTTATATTTACTCCATAAACCGGACAAATTAATATTGATACCATGGGCTAAATATCATGGGCCAAATACCATATTTATAAAAGAAGTATGGTAAATAAACAAATATAAAAAGGTATAAAGAAATATGATAAATAAATAAATATAAAATAGGTATAAAAAGGTATGGTAAATAAATAAATATAAAAGAGATATAAAGAGGTAAGGTAAATAAATAAAAATATATCAAATATGATTTAAATAAAAATCTAATTATATAACAAGCTTATGGGCAAATACCATAGTAAATAAAAGAGGTATGGTAAATAAATAAAAATATAAATAAACCAGAAGTATGGTAAGTAAATAAAACCTATTTTCATATTTACTCCATAATCTGTTTTATATTTATGAACACTCAAAACAATTTTACCGATGAAATAGGTAACCTGACCTCAAAACGGAAACTCTAGCCCAAAAAGTCTCAAAAAACATGAAAAAACACCCCAAAAACAAAAAGTGTGTCTTCCAGAACACACTTGGTTTTTTTTTAAGGTCAAATTTCAATATTTTATAAAATTATGCTAAAAACAAAATTGTTTGTTTAAAAAAGGAATGAAAAAACACCCTCAAAACAAAACTAGTTGATGTTGGAATAACAAAAAAAAAATTTGTGTCATAATTTTGACACTTGTAACAATGGAATTAAAGACAACATATTAGGACATATTTTAAAATCTTAAATTTCTAACATTTTTTATAGATGATGTTAAATATAAACAAATACATGTTTGAAGGGCTTATCATTTCGAACAATTTTCATCCATGTTGTTAAACATAAAATATCTTGACTTTAAACAACCCCAAAATTGTAATTATTGTCAACCATAACTTTAAAGATAAAATTTGGTAGCGCATAAAAACCTTAATGACAAGTTGTAAATCTAAAGTTTTTCAATCTTAAGTGTTCAACATACTTGAACAATGAAATTATGGAGAAATTATAAGACTTAACAATTTAAAAAAATGAACAAGTAAATGAAAAAATTATAATTGAACAGAAATAAGTAAGAGTAATTTTAATTTTAAAGGATAAAATCTTATCTTTTTTCAAATCTTAGCATAAGACAAATCTAAATATAATTTCAACCAAAACCTAAAAATCAAGGATCAAAACAAAGTGTTCCATTTCAATGACGCATATAATTATTAAAACTTTTAAAAGTATCTTATACCAAATGGTAACAATACATAATATCATAGTAATATCACTGCATAATCTAAAAATTCAACATTAGTTTCTATTTTCTATTTTACTTATAATTAAAATATCAACATTGGTACATTGAATATAACATAAATTATTTTTGTAATTCATTGTTGCATTGTTGATATTCTAAAGAGATGAATTCTTCATAAATAAAACATATAATCCAACAAACATAGAAATGTCTCATAACTTCATGAAAAATGAGATGGAAGTCAAAATTTTTATTTCAAGTTACCATGCAAACATCAATTACAGAAAAGTGTCTTAGATAGTTATTCAAAATCAACCATAGGTTCTGGCACACCATCATAATCTACATCTTCAGATGAATGGCTCGATGCAGATGAAGATGATCCATATTCTTCTCTTTCATCAACTAGTGCTCCATCTGAGTCAACATGCATGCCCACCATTTTAGAGTTCAAAAGTCTTGTAGATCTACGTCTACATTCTACAGAGTCCCATCTCAACAGTAATTGTTCTGGTAGCAATTTCTTCAAAATATTTATGGTCTGCAACCGAAGAGTTCCTCTCTTTGTCAAATTGAAGTCATACACAAGTATGTCAACATCCTCCAATTTTAAGACATCTGTGCGGCGATGATTTATATTTGTGCCATTTCTTTTTCTCTTTCTGCCAATTTTTTTTTCCACTACCATCTCTGGCTTGTACACACCATTGAAAGGGTGGGTACTTGTGGCATACCAATGTACATCAACAGCTGTAATCTCTTCATTTTCATTAATGACCTTTATAACCTTGGCAATCCATAATGGATAGCCAAGTGGATCTTCATCTGCTAACACTGCTATCATGCAACCCTCCTTAAGATCCTGCACAGAACCCCTGTAAAGGTCTTCCATGGCTTCACGTTGTGCACGTGATTTTCTAGAACCAATATAGATTTCTCTTTCCTCTACCTGTGGGGAATTAATAATAGCTTGAGGTTGTTGTTGTTCAACATTGTGTGTTTCCTGATGTTCATGTTCATTTGGCATATTTTGTGGCAAAAAAAAAGGAGTCTTCAAAAGCATATCCCCATTTATTGATCTTGAAATCATATCACTTTGATTACTGAAAAAAGACTCCCACCAAACTGAATCAACAACATCGAAGTACTCATATGTATCTCTAATACATATTTTAATTTCCTCTAGACATTCAGAATAATTTATGTCTCTCTTCTGCCTTCGTGCATTATGGAGTTCAGAAACTGACTGTAATAACAATATCTTTGATGAAAACATTGGACGCTCTGGAATGAACTTCAAAAATGCTAAACCCGATGATGGTCCCCATTCTTCAATAGTTGAATACTTCTTGCCCCATATAAGTGTTATCCCATCAATTTTTTTGATACGAAATTGATGCTGGAAGCTAATGTCGTTAAGTTTTTCAATGCATTTCTCCTCACCATGCAATCCAAAAATAAACCTTCGCATGTCAATAGTTTCTTCCAACACATGAAAAACAGGCTCTGGAATGTACGATTTCTTAAAACATTCAATTAATGATGGCAAGCTCCCAACACCTTTCCTTCTCAATGTTACTGAAAAACGACTGAACATTTGATCAATATGATCATGAGTATGCCCAACAAGAAGGAAACCAACCTTTATCTTTTTAAAAATCCCCAATTCAACGAGCATGTTTAAATACCCAAAAAGAACTTGATTTTTGTTCTCACGACTTGTGTTGTCTAATTGTAAATACAAAACTTCAGGAAGAATCCCAGACCAATGAGTAACCACATCATGGATTATAGTTATGGTCAGATTTGCATCATTGTAAATATTTGGAGTTGTGAAGAAAACTCTTGGAAACATCTTTTCATTAAATACCATACAACCAACCAAGTGAAACTGAATGAAATTTTCCTCCTGTAATTTTTTTGGCGTGCGGACAAAATGTGGAAGAAGTGTTTTCTTTTGGTCCATACCATCATTTATCAATCCCAGATATTTATTTGGATGATCATAACATTTCTTTCGATGTTTATACAACTTTTGCCTTTCACTTGTTTGCTGATTGCGATGGTCTTGAAGTTCTTTGACAACAGAATCTGTACATAAAATAAAAGAAACATATGAATAAATATATTTTCATAGTTGATAAGTATCAAATTTTAAAAAACAATGTTTTGAACACATACCTCTTTCTGCCCCTTGACATTTATCTCTTTTTTCTTTAAGAAAAGCACATGTGCTGCAAATCCCCATCCTTGTCTTCTTAGGAATACGAACATTGTTGAATTCAGTTTTCCATATCCTTGTAAAATAAGAATATGTAATAAAATTAACAATTCCTTCAACAGCTTCTGCATAATCTTTGTATAACATGAATATTTCTCGTCTCGAGAAATTATCTGGAATATGTATTGTGTCTTTATTTGGCATACACTCTCCATGATTTGAAAATAAGTCTTTCATCCATGTCTTAGCAGTATTTGCAAATGGCCCCACCTCCCGTTTATAACGTGCTTCTGAATAATATGTGGGATCCCTTTCCAATCTATCCTGGATTCTTGACAAACGATAATTACCAATTGAATACAACATTTTGAACGCCTTTCTGCAAAGCAATACATTCCCAATATGATAATCATAACCTGCTAGTGTAGATTGCATGCAACCCACTAAATATGAATTTTGCATGATTTTATTCATTGACATATATGTTTTCCTTTTCTCCAAAGCAAAGTTGAAATCCATATTTTTCAAGCAATCCCTTCGACAACATTCACTTGAAATCAAATGAACGACAAAACTTCTTGTCATGAGATATTTTGTCCTCGCCCTTGTATAACTGGAATGCTTTGGATTGATATGAAAAGGTCTACTCCTACTCCTAGTTGCAATATTTGCTTGCAACAACTTCATCATTCCATCATCCTTTGTAAAAGTAGTTTCATCACCATTAGGAGGAATATTATCCCCACTATCATCATCCTCAACATAGTTAATAAATTCATCAACATCATTGCCTGGAAAATTTTCTTTACCATCATCAGTTGAAGAAAACATTTCACAAGAATCATCGGCACTTTTGTAACCCCGACTCAAAAGAAATTCTTCACCATCTTGACCCATGCTTTCAAATTCTTCCCCGGGAGGATTCAATTCTTCATCACCATGAGTGTCTTTGAAATGGTCACTTGGAGAAAATGCAATATTCAGATCTGTGCCTCTAAAATTATCATTTGCAAGAAACTCTTCATCCTCCCCTTCCTCAGTGGTGCTCTCATAATCCTTGGGATTAGGCATAAGTGGAAGCTTTGAATTTGTATTCACTAGAAGTTCTTCATCCTGCCCCTCCCCTTCCTCACTGAAGCTCTCATAATCCTTAGGATTAGGAATAAGTGAATGCCTTGAATCTATATTTATTGGAAATTCTTCATCCACCCCTTCATCAGTGGTTAAATTATAATCTTTATGATTAGGATTAAGTGAAAATTTTAGCTTTGGAAATTAATCCCCATCTTCATCAGTGGTGCTAGCATAATCCTTAGGATTAGGACGAAGTGGATATTTTGACGCTGCAAATTCTTCCTTCCCCTCTTCCTCAGTGGTGCTGACATAATCCTTAGGATTAGGACGAAGTGCATATTTTGACTTTGCAAATTCTTCATTCCCCTCTTCATCTATGGTGCTGACATAATCCTTAGGATTAAGACGAAGTGGAAATTTTGACTCTGGAATTTTTTCGTCCCTCTCTTCATCAGTGGTGCTTGCATAATCCTTAGGATTAGGACGGAGTGGATATTTTGACGTTGTAAATTTTTCATTTCCCTCTTCATCAGTGGTGCTGGCATAATCCTTAAGATTGGGATGAAGTGGATGTTTTGACTCTGAAACATTATCATTCCCCTCTTCATCAGTGGTGCTCGCATAATCCTTACGATTAGGACGAATTTGATATTTTGACTCGGGAAATTTTACATCCCCCTTTTCATCAGTGGTGCTGGCATACTCCTCAGGATTAGGACAGAGTGGATATTTTGACTCTACAGATTCTTCATTCCCCTCTTCATTTGTTGTTCTCACATAATCCTTAGGATTAAGCTGAAGTGAATATTCTTCATCTCCCTCTTCATCAATGGTGTCCTCATAATCCTTGGGATTAGGACGAAGTGAAACTTTTGACTCTGGAAATTCTTCATCATGCCCTTCATCATTGTTGCTTTCATAATCTTTAGGATTAAGAGTAAGTGGTATAACTGGCGCTCGATTTACAGAAATTTCATTTTGCTGCACCTCATCAATTTTGTTCTCATCATCTTTAGGATAATGACCAAGTCGATTTTTTGACTCTCTATTCATGGTGAACGAACTCCCGTTATATTCATCACTCTGAATAGAGTTGTTGCGTGACGAAGATGTTGATGTTGTAGAAAGAAAAACTTCGCTATCAGAAGAAACCATGGCTTTCAACAAGAATAGGTTGAATGATACAAATTCCTCTCCCACTTACAATATATAGCTTAAAGACTGAAAATTTCCCTCCAAATTTTCCCTCCAAAAAATTTCGCGAAAAAATTTCCCTCCAAAATTTCCCCCCAAAAAATTTCACGAAAAACTTTCCCTCCAAAATTTTCATTTCAAATATTTGGTACAAATATTAGTCAAAAAATGTATTTAACATTTTTTTAATAAACTATTTGTGTTGAAATATTTTACCGATATTTATATTCAAAATATCCACAAAATATTTCTATCATGGATGCCTTCCAAACTAAAATAATGTTTTTATTTCAATGATTTAACATTGACTAGATGTAAGTATTAACTATAATATTACTATAATACCTACATGC
The DNA here is from genome assembly GCA_034641835.2 of Pinus albicaulis. Classification (NCBI taxonomy): domain Eukaryota; kingdom Viridiplantae; phylum Streptophyta; class Pinopsida; order Pinales; family Pinaceae; genus Pinus; species Pinus albicaulis. Next base: position 396,127,395 of record CM076569.1, on the reverse strand, counting down.
AAATATTAACTATTTTAACTATAATGACTGCACGTAAATATTTTAAATTTTAAATTTTAAACTTATGTTATATTCATCTAAAATATATTTCAAAATTTATTAATAAACTGTTGGTCTTCAAATATTTCACCATACTTTCTATTCAAAATATCCACAAAATATTCCTTTCATGCATGTCTTCAAAACTAAAATAATTTTCTTATTTGAATGGTTTAAGATTGACTACATGTAAATATTTACAAAAATAACAACATGTAAATATTAACTATTTAAACTATAATATTAACTATAATTAACTACATGTAAATATTTTAGATTTTAAAATTCAATCCCATGATTTTAAACATTGAGTACATGTAAATATTAACTATGATAACTAAATGCAAATATTAACTATTTTATCTATAATATTAACTATAATTAACTACATGTAAGTATTTCATATTTTAATTTTTAATCTGAGATTATATTTGAATTATTCAACATCCAGTACATGTAAATATTAAATAAAATATTAACTATGATAACTACATGCAAATATTAAGTATTTTAACTATAGTATGAACTATAATAAACTAAATGTAAATATTTTAAATTTGAAATTTTAATCCCACATTCGTTAAACAGTAAACCAATCAGACAATATTCGCTATTTAAAAGGAATGATTGTTTCTATTCATCACATCACATCAAGTTTTTTGGTATTTGTTAGAGCAAATTTCTGGAGGTGTTGCGTTGGCATTGGTAACTTCGTGGAGGCATTGCATTGGCATTGGAGGCGTTGTGTCGCTATTGGTAATTTTGTGGAGGTGTTGCATTGGCATTGGTAACTTTGTGAAGGCATTGCATTGGCATTGGAGGCATTGTGTTGCTATTCGTAATTTTGTGGAGGCGTTGTGTTGGCATTGGTGACAACAGCTTTTTGCATTTCAAAGGTTAGTTTTCCTTCTATTCTGTCAATTTAAAGACGATTTTGGGGAAAATCTATTTTTCTATAGTTTTTTTGTGTCCAAAAACTACTTTTTTAAGGTTTTTAGGTTCAAAAACCTTAATTTTTTTATATTTTTTTAGTGAAGAAAATGCAAAAAAAACTAAATTTTTTAGGGTTTTAAGGACAAAAATTTAGATTTTTTTTCTTTTTTAAGACTTATAGGTTCATCTAGACAGAAAAATCCATAAAACGATCATGCACATAAAAAAAAAAAAAAATATTATAACATTTTTTATTTGTTTTTATTTTTTTTATCATAAATATATCAGTGATTTCATTATATATATATATATATATATATATATATATATATATATATATTTTATTTGAAAAATTTTTTATTTTATTTTTTTTAATTTTAAATCTTAGTTTTATTCTTTTTAATTTTTAATTTTTTTTTTCTTTATTGTTTTGTTATATATATATATATATATATATTTTAAATTGTATTGTGATATGGTTTTTTTTTTTAAATTTATTATATTGTTATACTAAAACAAATGTTTATATATATATTTTAAATTATATAATGTTTAGAAACCAAACATAATTGTGATTTAATAAATTGTTTTTTTTTTTTGTTATATTTTGATATTTTTAACATTTTTTTAATTATTAAATAATGTTTTAATAATTATATTATATATAAAAAAAAATTAAAAATCGAAATTAAAAAAATAAAAAATAAAAAACAAAATAAAAATTAAAAAAATTAAAAAATAAAAATTAAAAATAAAAAAAATAAAAACAAATAAAAACAAAAAAAACAAACATGCCGCAGACCCCGCCCGCGGGCACCGGGGGCCAGCTGGGCGGCGCCACGGAGGCAGCCCAGCCAGCGTCACGGCCCCCGTTGGGCCAAGGGCCGATTCCGGGATGGCCTTGGCCCAGTGGGGGCCATGAGGCCGGCTGGGCCGCCCCCGTGGCGCCGCCCGGCCGGCCTCCGGCGCCCACGGGCCGGCTATTCGTTTTTTTAATTTTTAATTTAATTTTATTTATTTTGTTTTATAAATTTGTTTTTTTAATTTGTTTTAATAAAACATTTTTTAATTTCGGTTTTTTTTTTTTAATTCTTTTTAATTTTAATTTTTTTAATAATTTGTTTTAATATTTTTTTTTTTTTAAATTTTGGTTTTTTTTTACTTTATTTTGTTCTTTAATTTTTTTTAATTTTTTTTTTTTTTTAATAATTTGTTTTAATAAAACAATTAAAAGTTCATAGAAACATTGTTATATATAAAAATAATAAAAAATTTGTTATATAATATAATAAAAACATTGTTAAATAATAATTGTTAAAAATCTCAAAATATAACAAATATTAAAAAATAAAATAAAATATTAAACAACAATTATGTTTTGTTTTTAAACATTATATAATTAAAAAAAAAAACAATACAATATAATAAATTAAAAAAAAAACATTTGTTTTAATATAACAATATAATAAATTAATAAAAAAAAACTATATATTAATACAATTAAAAAAATAAAAAAAAATATAATATTATAACATTTGTTTAACATTTAAATATTTAAATTTCTTTTTTATTTTTATTTTTTAAATTTAAGTATTAAAACAACATTATAAAAAATTTAATTTTTTCTTTTATTTTGTTTATTTGCTTTTATTTTATTTTATTTATTTTTATTTAATTACTATGTAATGTAAAACAAAAATTTATAATTTTCAAATAAAGATTATATAAATTTATAAACTTTTATATTAATTTTTTATAATTTTAAGTTTATAATTTTTTATTTAATTGCTATGTAAAGTAAAATAAATTTTTCTTTTCTTTTATTTTGTTTATTTTTATTCAATTGCTATGTAATGTAAAATTAAATTAAAATTAAATTACTGCTTTAATTTCAAGCTATTTAGTTTTAGAAATAAATTTTGTTTATTAAATTTATTTTATCCGCAATATTTTTCCATTAACTAATATATATATATATAGGAAAATGGCATCAAAAGATTTCTGTGAATGTTTCTGCACCTAGGGCAGCAGCTCCCAAATCTACAGTTGCAGCTCGATGCACTATGGATACAATTCTCAAATCTAAAGTTGTAGCTGGACGCACTATGGACACTATTGGACGCAATAAGGACATTGTTGCACACACTAATAAAAGTCAAGAAAGTGGGGCACCAGGTTCATTAAAGCTTATTTCTGATTGGAAGAACGCCGAGGAAATAGATAAAACCGATTTCTCATGGTATCTTGAAGATAGTGAAACGGAGGCTGATATACACATCTATCTGATTTGTGGTATGATTGACTTAAATGAGCCATATGATGTGATGGGCAGAGTACGAGACATATGTATGGTCCCAAATACAAACACTATTTATGTTCTTGCAAGGAAGGCCCAGAAACGTGAGAAGGTTAGATATCGTCTATTAGTCGTCAAGTATGACACATATGAAATATCTTCAAAATTTTCTGAAGAAATATCACGCAACATTGCAAATAACATTGTAAGTATGCTTATTTTTATTTCCTCTATGCATTATTGTAAGGATGATTCAATTTTTTATAAATTATTGATCATTGACATGTTTTATTTTGTTTTATAGGATTTTGTTCCGAGTCTTTCAAACATGTTTGAAGGTATTTATATGTTGGTGCCAAATTTTATGGATGTGATCAACACTTTCCACAAAGACAAAGCAGAGGAAAGGAGATTGAAGCAAAGAGCAATAGCTCGTGACACTGCAATAGTACAAAGAGGGGATCAACCAAGAGTCACTAAGATGGGTCAATCTAGTAAACTTAAACATGTTTCTTTTGAAGGTGTCGAACATGAAACAGAAAATTATGATAGAATTAGTGAGGAGGAGATGAGAACTATTGTGCAAAAGGAGAAAACAGATCAGACACCAAAAAGAAAAATTGCCAAAGATCTCTCTCTTGTACCTCATGAAGGAGAGCTTGTTTATAAAAAAATTGATATGTTATCCAATAAGACTAGGAAATCAAATATTGGTGAACCTGTAAAGGTCGTGAGCAGCAGTGAAGAACAAATTGAAAGCTCTTACGGAAGCAGAGAAATCATAACACCAGGTGCTGAGTTAGAGGATGGCATTATTAAAACAAAACAAAATGCTATTTGACAAGAGTTGAGGAAGAATAAATTAATTCTTGGTGGCCAAACATTTGAGCTTAATGTTAACCAATTTTATGGCCCAGATGAAGGACAATCTCAATATCAAATTAGAAAGGCCCATCACCTACATGTACATAATCTGGAAACATTGTTCAGGTTCAATCCATACGCACATGTGGTGGATTATGTGGTTCTTGTTGATCCATGTCAGGTTCCCAACAAACAAGCATTTGACAAGACAAAATGTTTTGATTATAAATATTATGTAATTGGAGGGAACCATTCGATAGAGACTAAGAGACAATTGATTGCAGAATATCCCAATAACTATCTTTTTCAAACAGTGAAATGCATCATTTACGATGGCTTAACAGAAATGGAATCAAAGTTATTGGCATGAGATCATAATGCAGATAATGAGTACAGAATGAAAATGACTTTCATCCAAAGGGTCAGATTTATTCATAATGAATTCATAGAAAAATGTGGTGGGGATAAGACACAAGTTAGTGTAGCATTTCGAAAGGAATTTTTAATGGAAACAGGTTATCAAATGAAAAAAAGAAAAAGATGGAAAATTGAATACAAATCTCTTCAGAGGCACAGATAACAATTTTCAGTTGGCATTTAGAACTGGGGAGGTATGAGAATTGATTGATGAGATTTTTGATCGGTGGGAGAATATTTCCATAAAAAATCAGAAGGTTAGAAAGAGTAAACCCATAATATGTACCAACAGTAAGGGGGGTCCTGAAATGAAGCAGTTTCTAGAGGATATGACTATCACACCTTGGAGAACAATGCAAGGTGTGAAGGATGATAAATTAGTCAAATCAGTATTAGCTCATGTGAAGTCGGGTGAATTATCAATGGAAGAAATGTGTGCAAAATTTCAAAAATAAGTTTCTTGAATTATTTCTTATTTTTCTTTCATTATAATTTTCTTTTAAATAAAACATAATGATGTTGGTAGAATTTGTTATACATGTCAATATATTAACGCTTTTAACTTGATTTATTTAGTCAGAAAATTTTTATGAAAATACAAGAACACATGGTTAAAATGTTGAATGAAGACAGTTGGGATGATGTTGTACGCAACTACCTAGAAGCAAGTTCTACATCAACACTAAAAGAGTTTTATATTGCATTTAATAAGGTATGTTGATTTATAAATTCATTTTATTCATATTTAAACTATTTTTATTTTATTACTTATATATATATATATATATATATATATATATATATGTCATTAAAGATGTCGAAGAAGGATGGAAATGGAGTACCAGATACTTTCAAAAGCTTTATTGAAAAAATTAAGATGGAGAACATGAGAAGGAAGCGTCTTATGAATGTTGAACTTGATCCTACTCTTAATCATTACATTTGGAATGGGCTCGATAGTGTCCAATATCAAATAATACAAGGTGACTGTGAAGACATTGCATCACTAATACTTAAAAGGGAATATGACCTAGTTATTGCAGATATTCCTCATGGTTTCAATTTCTCAGACATTGAATATGATAGAGAACCATATACTTATCAAGCTTTTAGTAAAGTGGTTACGGGTTTTCAAGAAGTGACAACATGACCACTTTGGCGATTTGTGACATTTCATTCAGACACATAGTTTCCAATGTTATTAACAAGCTTCAAGGGTAAAGCAAACTCAAGGATGCAACTTACATGGTAAGACTTTGAAATTGTATGTTTGATTCATCTTAAAAAAATTTATTCATGTAAAATTTAGTTGAACTTTTATTATGTTATGTTACAGGCAAAAGTCAAATATTATTTCTTTTGAAGATCAGCCTATTATAAATGATTGTGAGTTCATCCATGTTGAATGTTAGACAAAAGACAATAGCTATAAGCATATTATTATGAATCGAGTAGATGGGAAGAGTCATAGTCAAGTATTGGTTTATGATGCAGTTGTAAGAAAACTAACATGTGAGGATAAAGATGCAAAAGCAGATATAGTTAACATTTATCAAAAACCAAAAGCATTGATTAACTATCTTATAGATCTATGTTCAAATGAAGGAGAATGGGTTTTGGATTTATTCTCAGGTTCAGGTAAGTTTTATTGTACAAATTTAAATTTAAATATTGTCTTTTTTACTTTTTATGTCTCCATACTAATTTTCTTACTTATTTTTTTGTGCTTGATGATTAGGTACAACACTAGCATGTTGCCTACTAAAAGGAAGAAATTGCATTGCCATTGAGAAAGACCCAGTTCAATGCAAATTTATTCAACAAAGAATTAACGCTCTTAAATTCCTTCCAGATGCAAAGCAAGAACTTGGTTTGAGGAAAGGAGATTTTAATGATTCATGTGTGGAAAAAAAAGCAAAGGAACCTCAACCACCATTATATGGAATGATTGGAAAGGGACACTTTGGAAGATTTGCTGACATGAAAGATCCATTAGAAGATGACAATGATCAAAATGAAGAAGAAAATGTTGCGGAAGAAGCCATCAATGTTGTTCTAGATGATGTTGAAGATATATTAGTTGATATTGTTGATGATGTTTAAGTTATGCTTGCAAACAAAGCTTATTTTTTAGAACTATTAATCAGTTTTACTTGTAATGTTTAGACTTTGATATTTTATGAGAACAACCCCTTTTTTTTGCAAAAAACATGTGATTGCTATTATTTTTTGACATAAAATTCAATAAAAATGTTGTTTTCTTAAGTTCTTTTGTTAAGATTCTCCCAAAAAATTAGTTTATTTAACATGTTTTTTCCAACAAAAACTCTATAAAAGTGTATTTTTTGCATTGTATCTATATTGAAAAATTGTATTTTTTTGTCATATGGTTCAAAATATTGGTTTTTTAGCGACAATTTTTTGATGTACATTGAAAAATTATTTAACAATACATAAACATGTAGAAAATATAAACTTTAGAATATTGACCCTTTTTCCATCTTTTATGTATGTGAAAAATTGAAGATATCATTACAAGTTTTTATTTTAAAAAAAATTGTTTTTTTATTATTAAAACAGAAGTACATAAATGCACTTAAAAATAAACATCTCACAGAAGAAGAAGACATTAGAAAATCTATAGTGTCAAAATCAATCCTATAAAAAAACGTTGGTGATGATACACCACCACTATTCAAAATCGACATAAAAAACATCACTTAAAAAAAAAAAAACAAAACAAAACAAAATAAAACAAAATGAAAAAAACTTAAAGTGTCAAAAACATGCTCAAAATTTTTTTCTTGATTCTGCATCGCCACTTTTTCAAAATCATGTGTTTTTCTTGATACTTCAAAAAATAGGTAACAATGAGGTTACCTATTTCATCGGTAACATTGTTTCAAAAAATAGGTTTTATTTAGGTGAAGCTGGATCAAATCTCTCGAGGTGCAAATCTCTTTTTTGAGTACAAAACTTGAGGAAAGGTTTGCACCTCGAGAGATTTGATCCCTCTCCGGGATTGATAGATCTAGAGTTAAGATGGATCTAGGCTGATAAATATTACCAACTCTCCAAACATGAAGTAAATATAACTTTTTACATACAAATTATAATTGTCAATTTACAAGTTACAAATATACTATACTGACAATTATAGGTGATTTTAAAGTAAATCTACCTCCTCTACCATACCTACCATGACAAGAGTTCCATGTGCTTTGAAAACTTAAAATGGGTTTTGTGTTTGTGTTATATTGAATATACTTCATTGATTATGTTTTGAATCATTTAAAAATCCAAATTCAAGGTGTTACTTATATTTTTATTGCTAGGAAAGAAGCGGCTCCTTGTTCTTCTTCCACCTCGGAGCAACCTTGTTCTCCTTGTTATTCTTGGCTCCTTGTTCTTGTCTCACTTTAGCGTAACTTTGTTCTTGTTTTCTGTTTTTGTCTCATCTCTCCTCAATTTTGTTCTTGTTCTTTGTTCTTTGTTTTTGCAGTAAGACATTCATATTCTATTTCTCTAATATACGTTACTTTTCTAGTTTTGAACTTGTAACCTTTTAAGAGGAAACACATAATCATAACCATTAAACGCTTGTATCCAAAATAAAAATAAAATAAAATCTCATATATATTTACAAAATTTCCATCTCTAAACACAATAATAATTTAAAATTTAATTATAAAATATTCAACTTTCCCAAACACTCATCTCATTAAGTGATAGTATTCATCAATTAAGTGATAGATTTTTTTTAATTGAAAACAACAATAATCCTTGATTTTCCACAACAGGTTTCGAAAACACAAAACAAAGTTTCACATTATTATTATTATTATATATTCGCTTTGTTTTGTTTCCCTCAATTCCATGCCTCCAACACCTTCCGCCCGTTTCGACGGAGGTGTCGCTCCGACCTTTCTGCCTGTTGCTACCGCCGCTCTTCCAACCCTCTCTACAAGTAAATTTTGCTTTTCTCAGAGCACGTTTTGTTGTGAAAAAATTACTTCTGTATATTTTTATTTCTGGTAAAATAAATTTTGGTCGTGTACATTTTTCTGAAAAGAAATTATTTGTGCATGTTTTTTTAATCTTGGAATTTTTTTTCCTCTATATGTATTCTGTAAAAAAAAAAATTCTATAATTTTATTTATACTTTTAAAAATATTTTTAGCCGTATGCGTTTTAGACCAAATTTATTTAGATGTGATTTTTACCGAAAGATTTTTTTCACAATTTATGGATCACAGAAGCAATATTCCTAAAATATTTTCTATTTATTTCTTTTCCATATAAAACAAATGAATCAATATATATATTTTATTACCGGAAAATAATTAAGAAAAACTTGCACGCAACTAAAAAATAACTAGTCTATTTTTTTCTCTGTGACAAAAATAATCACTGTAATAAACAAAATACCCAATGCATTTTTTTCCTCTGAATCCTTTTTCTCCCACCGTAATAAAAAAAAATTCAATGTATAATTTTATTTTACTCTATTAAAAAAAAAATTAGTGTATTTTGTTTTCATGCATAAAATTGACTCAATTTTTTATTTCAATAAATAATTACTATATATTTTTTCTCTGCTTAAAAAAACTTCTAGTTGTACAGGTTTTCTATTGCCCTATAATTTTCTGTTTGAAAAAAAGGTTTTTGTAAACCCACTCAACATTTACTAGTATGTAAAAATTTACTGTCAAACTACCATTAACTCCTGCCACCTATCTTGTAACTTCTTGATTAGAAATTACTTTTACTTGTTTAAGATATAGCTGAAATCAGAACGAAGGAGACATTTGCTAAAACATTAACATAACTTTTATTTTTAAGTATTTTAATTGAATGACAGTTTTAATTAAGTAAAAGTGAAAGTAACTGTGTGGTAAAATATTCCAAGAAAATCCAAGATGAGGTGGAGACAGTTCTGACAGTTACCAATTCCAAGGAAAAAGCATAAGACATAGAGGAAAAAGCATGGTATGCTCGTTCTGAGTTGTCCAGATCTGGTGGTAGTGCCAGTGGAACTCAAAAAAACGTACTCTGAAGGAACTGACTGGATTATTCAATCATGAGATCACGTTTTCAATCTCTTAGAACTCCTCAAACCTGGTGTGGAGCAAGGGGGGAGCCGAGAACATAATTGTCTCACTCAAGGTTGGGCGGACCAAAAACAGTTACGGAGACAGATTCTCCAAAAATTCTGAAGTAGGTATATGCAACATTTTAGTTTAAATATTTGTTGCTCAATATCATATTTTATTTTTCTTAGTAAATGAGAAATTAAATGTGAAGAGAATTATCAGTATTAAAATCTCTATTATCATAAAAGATTAACACTTGAAATCTTCAAATTCATAACAGATAATTGTTATTAATTATTTTGTAAGAACAAAGAGCCAGTATAAATGAAGAAGTTTTAGATAATCATGTAAATCCTTCATAAAAGTTGAATTTCAATAACCCAGAAAGCAGAAACATTGTGCTAGTATAGAATTTTGAAGCCATGAGGGTATAAAGTTTATGAGATATACTATATTAGGAAATGTAAAGTTTAACTATTCTGGAAAAATGTTAGCTGATAGAGAGAGAAAACATTTCCCTAGAATTTATAAGCATAAAAGGAAAGAAAATTGTAAACAGGCGGTGAAATTTTAACAGTGACATTTTATGGAAAACTATATTAATCTGTGTTAAGGTTCTGAAGAGTATAAGAAAAATAATAACAAGATAAAGAAGCCTGCACGGAAATTACCCAGAATATAGTAGAGAGATAACAAACAGGATTTACGAAATAGTAGACATTTAACTGATAACTACAGTAAATAATGAACATGCTAATTTATTTTTCATATTCTGGACAACCCGCATGAAAATAATTTGAGTAAACCCTTCAAATAGGACAAGGAAGACTCTGTGGGTTTAGAGCCAGAACTCGTTGAAAAGTTATGTGTCCAGTCCCAGCAAACTTCCTCATCAGGGTTTGGTAAGACCACATGAGATAAGTCATGAACCCCAGTATTACAAAACAAAACAGTACGCTGAGAAAGAAGCGGACCGAATATTCATTGTATTAAACCACATAAACCCTTAGCAATGTGTAAGAGCAAGAAACTGGTTATTATACAAAATCATTGGGTTAAATATAAATGTTGATTACTTTTACTGATAATCACAATGAGTTAAAACGAAGATTCTTCCCAACAACTGGTAAAGAAATAGCCATGCAGAAAGGAAACTAAATTCCATTGCAATGGCGGAAAACATTAATTACAACGGAGAAACTGATAAATCCTTGCGGAAAGCAATATTTACTCAACTCACAGGGTAAATGTTAAGCTATACAAAAAGATAATGTATCGTGCCAGAGGCATATTTTCTCTCTCATTCTTCAATAAAAAGAAAAAGACAAATAAATCTAAATCCGAACATTAAATCCAGACTCCAGAAGTAAAAGATTCCTCGTGCATGGAAGGTAAAAGGGAGGCCAAAGATTACACTTTGTACAGATTTTATAAGGAAATCTTTCGGATCTATTTGGTTGAAAAACCCTTACCAATCCGCTGAAGCGAGAGAGAAGGTTGTTCACGTCCTTTTAATCGATAATTTGCAAGCTCCGAATGGTTCTCGTACAAACCTTGCAGATAGTAATAAAAAAAAGGGTTAAACAGTGAATCGAACTGGAGGATAGCAGCTCAAGAAAAACCTTAACGAAGAAATTTAATAACTGAAAGAAATACTTCTAAACTTTTGTAAGAAAGGTAAGCCTGGTAATTACCTCATTGATAGGATGGAAAAGGTCTTCTGAGGGCGATGAAGAGAAGCTTGAAGCCGCAGAGAAGTTTTGGCCAAGTGTGCAACTACAGTTGGAAACCAAGAGCCGAGAGGCAAGAATCCAATAGTAGAGACCGATGGAGCCATGGCTGGAATCCAACAGAAACCACAGCAAATATTTACCCATAATCATCATTCTGGCGTGTTGCAAACAGACAAACAAACCCCAGTTTAGAAGCGGCGGAATACCTTCATAATGCAACTTGGATAATTGTAGAGCCAATTTTCCATCAGAGAAAATGAACACAATGAGCCGCGATGGGAGTTGGGGGGGTGGTTACCCTACCCCACTCCTTCAAACCTATTCACTGTAAATCGCTAGGATCAAAGATCTAATGGCAAAGGGAGCATCAGATCAACATTCCAGATGTGACCGGCGATATTCAAGACTACGCATTAATGGATAAAAAATAAATCAAGTCTGTCCAGAGTAATGAATAGAGCTATCATTTATTTGAAACCATGGTAAAACCTTAAGCTGGATTATAACCAGAATCATTGAGAACTGGAAAATCTTGTAATGTATGCTCAGATTAATTCGAAGGATTAATGCTGAGTACCTTGTTGTCAGGACGATGGGAATGCCGATACGTTTACATTGAAATTGCTCCTGGATGTATATGTTGACATGGATGCATATCTATAGTAATAAGCTAATAAATTTTCTTATATGTAGATGTTGACATGGACGCATAACAATATTAATAAGTTAAGAGAAGATATGTAAAGTAAAATTCCATTTAATAACTTGTAGAAGGTTAAGTATTATTAGGTAGATAATTAATAAATAAAAAAATTATTACCATATTATTTATTTGGTAAGCTTAAGTTAATAGTGGGTTAGATGTTACAAGTGGTATCAGAGCAAGGTTAATAAACTGGGCCAAATGGGCTAGAATTATATTTACAGTTGTATAGTAAATTAATTTCTTTTTATTAAGAAAAAATTAATGATTTTGATATTATGATAAGTACAAGAAATCAGATTTCTGTAAATCATCATGAGAAGAGGATCAAGACAACACCCATCTCGAAATTTGGAAGAAACTCAGCCTGTAGTCAATTCTGAAGTTAGTCCTGAGATGTGGGTACAATTAAGTGTAGATCAACATCAGCAGGCCAGCAGAATATTGGAAGAACAGCAGCGACAGACAAATATACTATTGGATATTGTTCAACAACTACAAATGGAACTGCTTAGAGTTCGCAGTGATGACGAAATATTGATGCGAGAACAAGAAAGGATATTGAAGAGTTTTTCAGATAGACAGAATCCTCCCAGTGGACAACCAAGTCCTGAGAGGAACACTCAGAAAAACAGGGATCAACAACAAGAAATACATGATCATGTGGAAGGTAGTCAAACACCAAAAAGTCATAAAAGTCGAACTTATAGCGAAGCAGAATCTAGAAATGATATGGATGAACAGGAGATTAAGAAACAGAAAGTAGAGTTACAGGGAGAATTTCGGAAGATCAAGCCTCCTACTTTTGATGGAGAGGCAGAGGAAATGGCGGAAGCTTGGATTATAAATATGAATAAGTACTTTCAGGTGTACGAGTATAACAGCAAGCTTAAAGCTCGCTTGGTCATCTACCAGCTGTGGGAGAAAACAACCCTATGGTGGGAAGAGGTGAAGAACGTAAGAGGAATTGAAGATCAAAATGTAACTTGGGATGAATTTCAACAGTACTTTAAAGAAAAATACTTAACTGAAATATTTTATGATGAAAAATCATGATAGTTTCATGATTTGAAGTTGGGCCAAATGACTATGGACGAATTTATTACCAAATTCACGTCCTTACTAAGATATGTACCCTACCTACGCGATGAAAAAACAAAGGTATAGCGGTTTTTTAGTAGTTTTCCAGCTCATATGAAGGAAAGGATTGAGTTTGTCAATCCTAAGACCATGGATGAAGCAATTAGGAAGGCACATATTTGTTATCAGCAGTCAAAGACAAAGGGGGAAGTTGGGAAAAACTGGCCACCTAGGAAGGGGCAGAAAAGTTTCTCTAATAACAGAAATAGTAGATCCAGCAACTTCAAAAATACTGCAAGACATCCACTCAGCAAACAAAATGGTAAAAACCAAAACATAACTAAATGGATAGGAGAAGTAAGACCTAATGAAGCTTCTAGTAAACCAGATATTGGGAAAACCCAGAAACCCCCGTTATAGTGTTGGGTATGTGGAGAAGCTCATTATTTTAAAAACTGTCCACATCTGGGATGGAATGAATTGGCAGCAAATCTGCAAGAAGCATCAATAGTGGGGGATGTAGCGCGAAACATACCCAGAATTAACGCAACACTAGAGGATCGGCAAGTGGATTATCAAATGACTATGATAAAATTAGAAGGTAAGATTCAAACTCGACCTGTTTCTATTTTAGTAGATACTGGTGCCAGTTTGAGCTACATACACCCTCGTATAGTTGAAATTAGTAAGTTGCAGGAACAAAAATTTAAAAAGCCATGGCTAGTTCAGTTAGCAATAGGGACTAAAAGACGGGTACTTACTAAAGTACCAGACTATAAGTTAAAAATTGGGGACCATCACATAACTGTGGAATTCAATGTCTTACCATTGGGTTCTTATGATATATTGTTAGGGATGGATTGGTTGGAAAGGCATTGGTCGATGGTGGATTGTAAAAATAAGATTATACATTTAAAATCTAATGACGGATCTAGACAGGAACTGCAGGGCATTAAAAAGCCTTTGAAGCTGCAACCTATTACTGCATCATAGTTAAGTAAGTGCATACGGAAGAGTTTCCAGCTTTATGCTATTCAAGTCGAGTTCACCAATACAAAGGATAAAACTGTTATGATAGAAAATATTCCTGTTGTGCAAGAATTTCAAGGTATTTTTCCGGAAGAAATTCCAGGGCTGCCACCAAAAAGAGATATTGATTTTACTATTGAGTTAATACTTGGGGCAGCACCTGTATCCCAGACTCCCTACCAAATGAGTGTACTGGAATTAATAGAATTGAAAATGCAATTGTAGGAATTTTTGGATAAAGGATATATAAGGCCAAGTGTGTCTCCATGGGGGGCACTGGTACTATTTGTAAGAAAAAAGGATGGAACTATGCGTATGTGTATGGATTATCATCAACTGAACAAGTTGACAGTCAAAAAAAAAAACCCATTGCTGCAAATTGATGACTTATTTGACCAAGTTAAGGGAGCTACAGTGTTCTCCAAAATAGACTTAAGGTTTGGCTATCATCAGATCTACATCAAAGATGAGGATATAAGAAAAAAAGCCTTCCGAACCATGTATGGACACTATGAGTTCGTGGTACTACCATTTGGGTTAACCAACGCACCAGCAACATTTATGAGTTTAATGCATAAAAAATTTCACCCATATTTGGATAAGTTTGTGCTAATATTTATTGATGACATCCTGATTTACTCTAAAAATAAGGAAGAGCACAAACAGCATCTTCGAATTGTACTGAAAAATGCTAAGGGAACATCAGCTCTATGCGAAGTTTAGTAAATGTGACTTCTATAAAGAACAGATCCAATATTTGGGGCATGTAATTTTGGCAGAAGGAATAGCGGTGGATCCGGAAAAGATAAAAACAATTATGGAATGGAAAGTACCAAATAATGTGGCGGATATACGCTCGTTTATGGGCTTGGCTGGTTATTACCGGCGATTCATTAATGGATTCTCCAAAATAGCATATCCTATTACTTCCTTGCAAAGGAAAGGAAGAGTTTTCAAATGGACACAAGAATGTCAAAATAGTTTTGAATTATTAAAATAACTATTAACCACTGCAACTATTCTGAAGGTAGCAGATACGAGCAAGGAATTCGAGGTATGTACTGACGCATGTAAAGAAGGAGTAGGATCCATATTGACTCACGAAAGAAAAGTTATAGTATATGAGTCTAGGAAGCTGAAGGATCACGAGCAAAGATATTTGGCATATGATTTGGAACTGACTACAGTTGTACATGCCTTGCGTAGATGGCGGCATTACTTATTAGGGAATAGATTTGTACTTAGAACCGATCATAGTAGCTTAACCAGCTATTTTAAGCAGGCTGATTTGAATGCCCGTCAAGCAAGATGGAATGCATTCCTTAGTGAATTTGATTTCGATATACAACATGTAAAAAGAAAAGAAAATAAGGTGGCATATGCCTTGAGCAGAAAATTGCACGGCATTTATGAATTGCATTTCAATCAGAATGAATTAAATTTTCAAGATCAGATTTTGGAAGTAGCAAAAGTAGACCCGAAATATCACAATCTATGGAAGCAAGTAAAAAGTGATGAGAACCAAGGAAAACAGTTTGAATATGAGTTGAATGAAAAACAACTTCTGGTTTTTCGGAAAAGGATATACATTCCCAATCAGGAAAGTCTTAAAAGAATCATATTAGATGAATATCATCGAAGTACTTATGTCAGGCATCCAAGTTACCAAAATATGTTGACAACAATCAGAAAATACTATACTTGGCCAAAAATGAGAAGAGACATAGCAGAATATTTGACCAAGTGTCTAGAATGCGAGCAAATTAAGATAGAACATCAGCACCCTGCGGGATTGCTTCAACCAATTCCAGTGCCTGAATGGAAGTGGGAAGTTATTTCTCTTGATTTTATTACGATTTTACCCTGAAACAAAATGCATAACGATTCGATTATGGTGGTAGTCGACAGACTTAGTAAAGTAGCACATTTTATACCTGTTCAATCTACTTATAAAACTATGCAAATTGCTGATATTTTTATGAAGGATATTTTTAGACTACATGGTATTCCCCGAGTTGTTATTTCAGATCGTGATGTGAAGTTCACATCAGCCTTCCAAAAGACACTTTTCAGTGGCTTGGGAACACAAATACAATTTAGCACCACCTACCATCCACAAACAGAGGGGCAAACAAAGCGGGTGAATCAAGTTTTAGAAGATATGTTGCGCATGTATGTCATGCAACAGCCAAGAAAATGGGAAGAGTACCTACACCTGGTCGAACTTGCTTACAATAACAGGTATCACAAATCTCTTAAAATGAGTCGTTTCAAAGCACTGTATCGAAGACAGTGTCGAACTCCTATAAATTGGAGTAGCCCAGAAAATAAAATGATGCTTGGACTAGATATGCTGGAGGAGATGGAGCGAGAGGTTAAAAAAATTAGATAGAATTTGAAAGCAGCTCAAGACAGACAGAATGTCTATGCAGATAGGAAAATAACTTTCTAAGAATTTAAAAAAGGGGACCATGTCTATGTGAGAATTAAGCCAAAGAAAATCACTTTGCGATGGAATGATTGTGCTAAACTGGCTCCCCACTACTGCGGACCTTTTGAAGTATTAGAGAGGATAAGGCCAATGGCCTATCGATTGGCTTTACCAAGTCATATATTAGTGCATAATGTCTTTCATGTGTCTTTACTAAAGTGTTATGTGCACGATCCCAAGCATATCATACAATGGCAGGGAATACATGTAAGTGGAAAGAGACATACAATTTATATACAATGATTATCTAAAATGAAATAATTCAAGTATTGTTGCTTGCAGGTAGAACCGGACGGCGAATTCCAGGTATAACCGCAACTTATTCTAGATCATAGAAAAATAATGCTCCGGAAATGAGTCATCCCCCAAGTTAAAGTACAGTGGAGACACTTTGGCCCAAAAAAGGCCACTTGGGAAGACGAAAAAGTGATGTTTGAGACTTTTCCGGAATTATTCTCTGGAGATGAGTAACACCGAGGATGGCGTTTTCCTCCAGGGGGAAGATGTAACTTCTTGATTAGCAATTACTTTTACTTTTTTTAGATATAGTTGGAATCAGAACGAAGGAGACATTTGTTAAAACATTAACATAACTTTTATTTTTAAGTATTTTAATTGAATGACAGTTCTAATTAAGTAAAAGTGAAAGTAACTGTGTGGTAAAATATTCCAAGAAAACCCAGGATGAGGTGGAGACAGTTCTGACAGTTACCAATCCCAGGGAGGATTTAAAGGAAAATCCTAGGAGGGATTGGGGTGCTATGCAGAAGACATAGAGGAAAAAGCATGGTATGATGGTTTTGAGTTGTCCAGAGCTAGTGGTAGTGCCAGTGGAACTCCAGAAACATACTCTGAAGGAAGTGACTGGATTATTCAATCCTGAGGTCACGTTTTCAGTATCTTAGAACTCCTCAAACCTGGTGTGGAGAAAGGGAGGAGCCGAGAACGTAATTGTCTCGCTCAAGGTTGGGCGGACCAAAAACAGTTACAGAGACAGATTCTCCAAAAATTCTGAAGTAGGTATATGCAATATTTTAGTTTAAATATTTGTTGCTCGATATCAGATTTTATTTTTCTTAGTAAATGAGAAATTAAATGTGAAGAGAATTATCAGTATTAAAATCTCTATTATCGTAAAATATTAACACATGAAATCTTCAGATTCATAACAGATAATTGTTATTAATTCTTTTGTAAGAACAGAAAGCCAGTATAAATGATGAAGTTTTAGATAATCATGTAAATCCTTCATAAAAGTTGAATACCGATAACACAGAAAAGCAGAAACATTGTGCTAGTATAGAACTTTGAAGCCATGAGGGTATAAATTTTGTGAGATATACTATATTAGGAAATGTAAAGTTTTAACAAATTAACTGTTCTGGAAAAATGTTAGCTGATAAAGAGAGAAAACATTTCCCTAGAATTTATAAGCATAAAAGGAAAGAAAATTGTAAACAGAGGATGAAATTTTAACAGTAACATTTTATGGAAAACTATCTTAACCTGTGTTAAGGTTTTGAAGAGTATAATAAAAATAATAGCAAGATAAAGAAGCCTGCATGAAAATTACCCAGAATATAGTAGAGAGATAACAAACAGGATTTACGAAATAGTAAACATTTAACTGATAACTACAGTAAATAATGAACAAGCTAACTTATTTTTCATATTCTAGACAACCCGCATGAAAATAATTTGAGTAAATCCTTCAAATAGGACAAGGAAGACTCTGTGGGTTTAGAGCCAGAACTCATTGAAAAGTTCTGTGTCCAGTCCCAGCAAACTTCCTCATCAGGGTTTGGTAAGACCACATGAGATAAGTCACGAACCCCAGTATTACAAAACAAAACAGTACGTTGAGAAAGAAGCGGACCGGATATTCATTGTAATAAACCACATAAACCCTTAGCAATGTGTAAGAGAAAGAAACCGGTTATTATACAAAATCATTGGGTTAAATAGAAATGTCGATTACTTTTACTGATAATCAAAATGAGTTAAAACAAAGATTCTTCCCAACAACTGGTAAAGAAATAGCACCGCAGAAAGGAAACTAAATTCCATTGCAATGGCGGAAAACATTAATTACAACAGAAAAACTGATAAATCCTTGCGGAAAGCAATATTTACTCAACTCACAGGGTAAATGTTTAAGTTATACAAAAAGATAATGTATCGTGCCAGAGGCATATTTTGTTCTCTAATTCTTCAATGAAAAGAAAAAGACAAATAAATCTAAATCTGAACATTAAATTCGAACTCTAGAAGTAAAAGATTCCTCCTGCAGGGCAAGTAAAAAGGAGGTCGAAGATTACAATTTGTACAGATTTTATAAGGAAATCTTTGGGATCTATTTGGTTGAAAAACCCTTACCAATCCACTGAAGCGAGAGAGAAGGTTGTTCTCATCCTTTTAATCGATAATCTGCAAGCTCTGAATGGTTCTTGTACAAACCTTGTGGATAGTAATAAAAAAAAAGGGTTAAACAGTGAATCGAACTGGAGGATAGTAGCTCAAGAAAAACCTTAACAAAGAAATTTAATAACTGGAAGAAATACTTTTGAACTTTTGTAAGCAAGGTAAGCTTGTTAATTACCTCATTAACAGGATGACAGGGGTCTTCTGAAGGTGATGAAGAGAAGCTTGAAGCCGTATAAAATTTTTGGCCAAGTGTGCAACTACAGTTGGAAACCAAGAACCGAGAGGCAAGAATCCAACGGGAGAGACCGATGGATCCATGGCCGGAATCCAACAGAAAACCACAACAAATATTTACCCATAATCATCATTCCAGCGTGTTGCAAATAGAGAAACAAACCCCAGTTTAGAAGTGGCAGAATACCTTCATAACGCAACTTGGATAGTTGTAGAGCCAATTTTCCATCAGAGAAAACGAAAAAAATGAGCCACTATGAGCTCGGGGGTTGTGTGGTTACCCTAACCCACTCCTTCAAACCTATTCACCGTAGATCGCTAGGATCAAAGATCTAACGGCAAAGGGAGCGCTAGATCAACATTCCAAATGTGACCAGAGCGAAATTCAAGGCTACGCATTAATGGATAAAAATTAAATCAAGTTTTTCCAGAGTAATGAATAGAGCTATCATTTATTTGAAACCATGGTAAAACCTTAAGCCGGATTATAATCAGAATCATTAAGAATTGGAAAATCTTGTAATGTACGCTCTGATTAATTCGAAGGATTAATGAGGAGTACCTTGTTGTCAGGACGATGTGAATGCCGATACGTTTACATTGAAATTGCTCCTAGATGTATATGTTGACATGGACGCATATCTATAGTAATAAGCTAATAAATTTTCTTATATGTAGATGTTGACATGGATGCATAACAACAGAAATAATTTAAGAGATTTATGTAAAGTAAAATTCCATTTAATAACCTGTAGAAGGTTAAAGTATTACCAGGTAGATAATTAATGAATTTTTTTTTTTATTATCATATTATTTATTTGGTAAGCTTAAGTTAATAGTGTGTTAGATGTTACATATCTTGCCTAGGGATTGCAGTGAGAGTGCTGGTCATTCTCGCATTGGCGACTCTAGTGCTAATCTAAGTCTTTGTAACTTGTTCGTTTATTGAAGCTCTAAAAAACCCTTTAACTCCACAATTGAGATTGTAAAACAATAGTGTAGAAATGCTCGCTTACCTTTTTTTTCATGGCGAAACAGATATTTCCAAACTAGGCCACTGGACGAATATGTTTCTAGCAACAATCTCTACAAACCACAAACACTGCACAAACCAACTGTTCACACGAACTCAGAAACCAGACCTTGCAAACATCCAGAAAGATGTTATTCTGGAACGACACCCGCCCAATATACCTTGCCACGACCTCTCTGGTTTTTGTTTCCACTTCCCTTCCCTTCCCTTCCCTTCTCCTCCACAAATCAAAAGGAGCCATCTTCCAACATCGTAGAAACAACACTTTCTTGTGACAACTGCTTCCTTTTTCCCATTTTTCAAAATTTTTTTTTTTTTTAATTCCAAACGCTCGGTTTTATTTCCATAATCTTTTAAAATTTACCACATTTTTGTTTATTTATGAATAAATTCAAATATTCCATAAAATAATTTCATATATATATATATATATATATATATATATATATATATATATATATATATATATATATATCACTTTTTTACACATTATAACAGTTTAAATTAATTGCTAATGTTTAAATTAATTGCTTATTTTTATCTTTGCTATAATTTTTTATCTTTTCTTTATTTCCTTTTTTTCAATTAATTAGAATGATTGGATTTCAATAGTTATTTGTTTATATATATATATATATATATATATATATATATATATATATATATATATATATATATATATATATTGAAATAAAATAGTTTTCTTCAAATTTACAGTTTTCTTTATTTATATTTTTTTTTTGGGTTAACTTACTTAATAAGCATTTCTTTTCCATTTTGTTAAATTTATATTTTTTTTTTGTTAAATCTATATCTCTAATTGTTAACTTTAATTAAAAATAATATGAATATCTGCAATAATATCTTTAATTTATCAATAATATCTTTAATATCTTTAATTTATCAATATTAATTTAATATTCTTTAATTTATTAATATCTTTTTTCTCTTTTTTTTTCAGAAAGGAAAAAAAAAATGTTTATATTAGGTAAACAGTACATAATCATATACATAAGTCATCTGGCATCAGCCTAGAAACGACGGTTCCAGGACCCTCAAAAGACAAGAAAAAACATAAACACCCATCCCAAGGTTATCTCCTTTAGGAGGAAAGCACAATGAGTATTCACCTTAGGACAGGAGAAATCCATAAGCTCCATTCAGCTAAAGGAAGGAAATATACATAGTCAAAACCGTAGACAAATATCTACAACATTACAAAACATGAGAGTAATGTAAGGAGCAATCCCCAAAGTCTAATATCCATACAAAAACCGAATTAAAGCAAGGCTACAATCCCAGGATCTTATGGATAGGAAGACCAGCTCCCTCGCTTGGGTAATAGCCCGAGGTTAGTATATAGAATTAAATCGGCTCGCTTGTACATCTGGCTCACCTGCAATAAAATAGGTTCACCCAAACATAAAACTTATGGCATAGCAATCTCAAAATTCCTAATCATCTGCGCATCCTTGAAGTGTGAAATATGAATACTTCCGAAAGGAAGAGACATAACTCTTTTAGAAAAACCTCTTTATGGTGTTCACAATATGATTTATCTCGTCAATAATGGTGTTCAATTGTTCACAATATCATTTAATTTTTATGGTCTTACTAACAATGTTGTTCAATGATTGACAATAAAAAAAAAATTGTGCATTATGTTGTCTTCATTTTCAATTCGCTTAAAAATATTTTTTATTCCACCACTTCATGCTCCCCATCAGTGCAACCATCGATGAATAGGCTCAGACAAAGCATATTCCCTTCAAACTTGTCAATATATTAAAAAATTAAAAGCCAATGTGGGTTCATCCACCCAGGTCGAAACACCCGTCAATATATTAAAAAATTAAAAGTCAATGTGGGTTCATGGTCGAAATAGAAACACCTATTCGCGAAAAACATAATTAATAATGTTTAGTACGCCAATTATATCATTTCAATGAATATGATATCCAACACAAAACTTTACTTTAGTCATAGATTTGACATATTGATATCATGTTAATATGGAGATGAAAACAAAAATAATTTTATGATCCTAGTTATATACATCAAGCCAAAATTTCGATAAGAAAAGTATCCAACATTCCTATCCCACATGACCATCTTAAATTTCAAACAATTCCCTTGATCATAGAATTTCATTTAATCAAAATTCCTATGCATTTTCAACCAATAAGTTTGACCGGAAAGGGCTCATCGGGGAAAAAAAAAAAAAAGACTTTCTCTCCTTTATGTTATAGTATTTTTGAATTCATAAAGACCTTCCTCCTTTGGTTGAGGTTGCATTTTCTTCTTACCTGTATTGTATCTACAGATTATATTGTCATATTTTCTTTGACCCACTTTCCTCTCTATGATTTAGTAGTTCTACGCTCTCCACAACCTATGTCCATGGTCTCCTCTGGATTGTGTAATACACAACAATGACAACAATTTTTAGTACAACAATAAAATCCAATTATCAGAAATGAAAACAATAAGTATCTCCTCTATGTTATAGTATTTGTGAATTCATAAATACCTTCCTCCTTTGGTTGAGGTTGATTTTTCTTCTTACCTATATTGTATCTACAGATTCCATTGTCATATCTTCTTCGACCCACTTTCCTCTTTGTGATTTAGTAGTTATGCGTCATCCACGTCCTATGTCCATGTCCTCCTTTGGATCATGTAATACACAACAATGACAATCATTATTTTTAGTAAACCAATCAAATCCAATTATCGGCAATGAAAACAATCAAATTCAATTATCAGCAATGAAAACAATCAAATCCAATTACCAGCAATGAAAATAATAATTGTATGGGCAAAATTATTGGTAGAATATATTTTGAATAAAGTACAATTCGTCCTTACAACATAAATATTAATTGAGATTAGCATTTTTCCCCATGTAACACACTTTACCACTATTGTGTATATATAACTTAGTTTATGAAATCATTTTAGAGCTAATTAAATTACTCTATAGTGAATGTAGTGGATTATTGAAATTATGATTATTCTATTGAATGTATTCTATTAATATTTGATTTTATTTGAGAATAATGTTATATTCTTGTAACATTTCTATGTCAATTTTTTTATGAGAAAAATAACTTGATGGCACTAGACTAGGTGTCATTTGTCCTGACTTTTATGCCTAAATATGATCACATTATTTGACCTGAGTCGAAGCTAAATTTGGTGATGGGCGAATCGAAATTTGGGCGAGTCAAAAATTTTAAATATTTGCAAGACAACTTTGAAATTAAATACCCACCAACTATTGAACTAAAAAAATAAATGAGACTCTTTCTTTCTCCTCTAAGAATTTTTTTCACTATTAATAGGCGTAGACCCAAAAAGAAAAGAATAGGTTCCTTTGCCCATCGCCTGGGTCTCGATCTGGGAACTTTGAAGTCCACCCATTTTATTGTGGATGTGCAGTTTCGATATTTCCTTATCTTGCTTGGATTCATGGCAGCAAGTTTCGATATTTCCTTATTTTGCTTGGATTCATGGCAACAATTTGAATATTGCAAAAAAATTGACAAATTTTCATGATCTTTAGTGGATTTTAAAATATCTTAAGGATTTATAGGAAGATTACACAAGATTTTTATTTTTCTCCCTTTTTGGTCGATAAATTGGAGTTGCATAGTAAGGAATTGTCGGTTCCATGAACATAGGGTGGATTTAGGGTTAAATTGCAAGATATCTATACATGTATTGGTGCAAAATGGTTTGATTATCAATTTTTTTTTTTTGAAAAATTAAGTATACTGTATGTATGTGATGGCCATATTGCTTACCTTGGCTCGAATCACTGCCTTTTGCGCAGTGTGATCTCCTTTCTTGAACTCTACTTTCCTTGCCTCACCTCAATGGACAAGATTTGCTATCCTAGGCTCAAAATTTCGAGTAGAGGGAATGTAGAAGACAATGGACATAATAAATTATGTCATTGTGAAATTATAGATATGTAATTATTTAAATTCTTTCTTTGATTTTTAGATTTTTTTTAATACCAAAATTTAAAAATAAAAATTTATTTTATATATCTAGGTACATGAGAATGACTAGGAGAAAGAGGCCTTGGCTTCTACAATGGGGATGGAGGAAGGTAAAAAACTTGACGTGGTGGACTTGAAAATGCTTGCTAGATACGTAGAAAAATGATAAACTAAAACCACTAAAACATTAGCACATAACCTAGATAAAAGGGAATCAATTGATTCCCCAATCACTCCTGGATCGAGTAGAACATCAAGGAAGAAATCATTAAGCATAACCATTAATAATTTGGAATATGAAATAGAGACATCCAATGCCTAATCCACTCCTGGGACAGAAATATCTTCTTCCACCACGCCACATTACAAATCTTACATTGGTAGCTATGATACAAGGATAATATATGATGTGGTTTCAAGTGAAATTTGTAAATCAAATGTTGATAAAGTTTTTGTGAATAGGTTGAAGGAATCATGTATTCAAAAATTCAAAGACCATATCCATTTTCCATTCCCAAAGATATTGTTGCACCTACAGAAAGTAATAATTATTGACATGGAGATTGAATTTGGTGTAGTTTGGTCCATTAAAAAAGTTAAACTACAAATGTTTGAGAAATGCAAGATATTTAAGAGCAGTATAACAAATAAGATAAAAGAAACTCCCACTCAAGCAAGGATTAAAAAAAGGCTAGTTTATGTAAGTATAAAAGTATGGAAAGAACTTGCAAACCTTCATACGAGAAGTTGGATGAACGAAGGAAGTTCAGTGATGATATTGCCTAGGTATTTGAATTTACTCATAATATTATATCAAATTTATTAAATGATTTTTATATTTTATTTTTGCATAAATGATAAATTCAATTAGTATATGTTTAAAGACAAGTCCTCCAAGGCTAGGTTTGCAAAATGAAGTGCCACACATCACAGTGGCCAGAAAAGGTTTATAAGCCTTGATTTGTACCTTTGTAAGTACATTTAATATGTGAAATGGTTTTTTTTTTAATTTACCAGGAAAAATTAAATGATTGCATATTAATTAATTTAACTAGTCCATGTGCCATGTTTTGAGAGAAGGAAAAATATGGCCATCATCCATCCAACAAACTTCGAAAAGGACGTGTTACAAAACAAGAAGTGGACAGAATTTCTTATTTGGACGGAGAATGAGGTATCAATAGTTGACTTTCAATAAGTTAGTTGGATATTGTTCTGTTTATATGTCAATTTGCATTTCTTGCAACATATAGTAGAGGCAACATACCCTTGTTTTCCATATTTAACCAATGAAAAATTTTGTACATTCTAATTGTAAAATTGATTGGAACATGATTGGAACATGATAGGATAAATGACATCCTCCTAGGGTAATATATTGGTGGAATGTTTCCCACCATATCGATGGAATATTTCATGTTACAAAAAATCTAGTAGGGCCCTAAGGAAGGGAAAACTTAAGGGACAAATACTAGAATAACTGACATGATGATGATGAGATGCATGATGATGATATGCCAAAGATAAATCATGTACCTTATGATGATATGCCAGAGCTAAAGTATGTGTCTTATGTTTCTCCTAACGGAGTATACCAACCACCTCCTCCTCCACCTCATATTTCAATATACGTTGAGGCAATAATTGACCATCCATCGTCTTCTACTGTAGACCAGGCTAACACTACTACGTCTGTTGTATCAGATATTTGATTGCAGTTATTTGACTTGTTTATATATATATGGTGCATTTTTTTTGTTCATTTTTATTTACTTAATTTATATGTTTGTGTCAATGTGTATATTGTTAGGTCATGTTAGATATGTTCATTTAATGTGCTTGCAGATAGATGTGTATGTGATAACAATTATTTGACATGAGATGTATGTTAATTTTGAGGATTTGTGTGGTGATGATGTTAAATTACAATGTTTGTCTTTTGTTAGATGTGATCATGATGATAATGCCTTGTTATATTATTAGATTTGTGTGCTAGCTAATGATGTTTATATGTTTTAGAGGTATATATAATTAAATGAGGGTGGTGAATTTGAATGTGTATCTTAGATGATGTTTATGTTAGTTAGATGGCTATCATCATGATTTTTATTTTTATGAAATAATATTTATTATATATTATTAATTGGTGAACGTATATCAAACTTTTATATATGAAATTGCATGCAAAACCACCTACTTTTAAAAAAATGTAATAATATTTATATAAATTACAAATTTTATTATGGTTGAAGCTATGATTGTAAAATTACGATAAATATTTTCTATTACTTAGGTAGTTCATTCATATTAATTCTAACTTAATTAGTAAAATATTTCAATACTCACAAGGAAAAAATAATTAAAGATAAAATACTTTAGTTAGTTCTTAGTAAGATGAAAATATGTAACGCATTCAATTTTTAATATAAAATAATAATAATTATTATAAATTGTTCAAAAATAAAATTTAACCAATTCAATATTGGTTTATAAAATTCAATCTATTGTTAAATTTTAAAAAAAAATAATGAAAATTTTTATAATGAATTTAGATTTAATATCACTTAAAAAATTATAATTTTATAAAATTTAATTTATTACTGAAGTTATGAGATTTTCAAGAAATTCAAATTTAATATTTATAGTAACTATTACCAATTTAAATTAGAATTTTTTCTTTCTAAATATGAGGATCAAGAAATGTAAAAAAAGGCTTGTGAAGTTACTTGTAGTTGGGGATTTTCTCTATTGGAAGTTATCCCTTAAAGATGCAAGTGAACTTTTTTCTAGTAATAAAGATATAAAATTTTGGTGCGATTTTGGTTCTTTATTTGTGATTGTACTCTTTTAAATTTAAGTATTCTTAATAATAAATATGAGTTAAATAATACAATAATAATACTATATTATATTTAAACTTTTGACAAATAATATATTTGATTATTTCTCAATTTCTCCTAGCTAATATTACGTCATGTTGACAATGATAAAGACATGTCTACTTTAAATAATTTACTTATAAATACATAAAATATATATTTATTTTACATAATATAAATAGGAAAGAAAAATGCATCACGGAGTCTATTTTAAAGTCAAACAAATCCTTCTCAATTACCATCACATTATTTATCATTTAATTCTTAGCCATAAAATATTTATTAATTCAACTTTTATTTATAATTACCATTGAAAAGAAAAGTCAAAATTGTTTCATTGTCCATGAAGAAAATATAAAAACCTCTCATGCATCCATGTAAGCCCATTTATATCTCTTATGGTCCATAAAAATATATAATCAACATTTTATACATGCATAAGACCTCCTTTTAGTTTATATAATGTTGAAAGAACTACAATTTAAATATAGTAAACATGACTTCACCTCTCATGTCAAGAATTTAACATTACATATTATGCACAATTTTTTGTTTGTTAAAGTCCGCATAGAGTTATCATTACATTATTTATATTGATTTTGAACTAAATAAGAAGAAAAACCATGTGAACTGATTAATAAACCAAGAAGTATCTAAATCTAGAATAAATCTTCATTGTTGGTTCTATATTCACTATTTTCTCATTTTGGTTATATTCCTCTCATTTTCCTATTTGAAAAAGATTGTGACCTTAAATCTTTATTATCATAGATATTGTACAAAATTGAAAATACTTAGTTTTAAGTGTAAAAATGTTTCCATTGCAAAAAAACACATGTAAAAATGTTTTTGAATCTTACCAATTATATAAAATGCCAACAAGATGAATAAAAATAATAATAATTAGTGAAATAAAGAAAACAAAAACCATACAAAAATAGCATAAATGATGAAATAACACAAGTACATATCACTCTCCGTTTTCATCACCCTAATTATCTTCCTTGCTTGGCACAATAACAATGTTTTTCTAAAAAATATGCTTTGATCTAGTCGTGTCTTAATACAAACCACCAATCCCTATCCAACACATTTGGTAAAAAAAACCCTCAGTTGTAGTGTTTTGGGAAAAAATAAGGCTCCCTAGCTTCATACCACATATTTCTAGAGTTGATCATTAGAGATCATTAGAGATCATGCCACATCTTGTCCACTTGAATGATCTCTTGTATCTTTCCAACGTAACCTAATGTCCCCTGCATTAGGTTTTTATTGTGGTGGCTAGCACGACTATATTGGTTGAACTCGACTTCCACTCCATAATCTTGTGTCATGCATCTATCATCAACATCCTCCATGCGAAAATGATGTCCATATGCCCACATAGATGGGAAAAAATGCACTTATAAAAAAGTGAAAAAAATCATAGTGTCATGTGCCTAATAACTTGAACATAATTAAAATTACTATATATATATTATATATATTTATATGTGTGCGTGTGTGTGTGTGTTACAATTAGAAGGTGTAGTACAAAGTTAAAAATGTACAAAAAAAAATTATAATTACCAAGTTGTAGCACCCAATCCCTATATTTAGTGCATCCTCTTCTGAATGCGAGTAATGAACTGATGCATCATATTTATCTATGACTTGATCAACAACCCAAATTTTAGGGCTTGCCATTGGAATATTTTCTTTTAAATGATCAAGATATGGCACACTTCTCCCATTCAATCATTTTAATTATTTCCTATCAGTGTCCCATTTCCTCCTCTTCTATTCACACAATGCAACCTATGGTTGTATCGCTTCCATATTGTAAAGAATGAAATTGTTCATGGCTTCAGTTTCTGAATTCACTGATGAAATCAAACCAATATATATATATATATAGAGAGAGAGAGAGAGAGAGAGAGAGAGAGAGAGAGATGGAGAGAGAGTACGCGTAGAAATTTGACAAATGATAAGCCACTTACTCTTTATCATGTGCCTATTTCCATTTGTTTCAAGAAGCTCCCCTTCTCTTTTGTCTTAATCCCTTTCGTCGTACCAAATCGTCGCACCTAGTGTGTTTTCGATTTTCTTGATGTACTCACTAACATAATAGAAAGACTCATACAATATATACCCTTATGCCATAGAGACCTTGGGTTTTTCCCTTTTTCGAACAAAACATTTCAATTTCTTCATGTACCTGTTTAGGAAGAACATCCAATGACAACAAACCATCCCAACTAATTCAACCTCATCTACTAAGTGAATTATAAGATGAACTTGCAAGTCCATGAAACTCATCAGAAATTCCTTCTCAAACATATAAACAATCTCAACTATCTCTTGATGCCACCATGGAATGCTATCCATATGAATCTCCTTTGATGTGATCTAATGCATAAATGCAGATAGTTTAGATATGGCACATCATAGGTCGTGGGGGAAGTCATGGTTCACACACCCACACACGAGCATAGGATAATGACACTACATAGTAAATAGTACATTATACAAAAAATAATTATAAAATATCCCAATGCATAAAAGTAAAAAAATAATAAAATCATGTTTTTGACATACGTACTCTTAGA
Organism: Pinus albicaulis; assembly: GCA_034641835.2. NCBI lineage: Eukaryota > Viridiplantae > Streptophyta > Pinopsida > Pinales > Pinaceae > Pinus > Pinus albicaulis. The sequence continues at coordinate 396,097,552 of CM076569.1, read as the reverse complement.
AGGTTCAAATGGTCATGCGATTTCAAACCCGACAAATGATCTTCCACAATGAAGCAATGTCATAGTGAAGACCCATATAAAGAAGGAACCCTCACACTCATTATAAATTTATTTTCCAAAGAAATATCACCTTTCTTTAAAATCCATGGCACATCACCTTCTTTGAAAGACCAAGAGGGACCAGCCTCTCCTCTAGTTTCTTGTCTTGTCCAATGTTTTTTTTTTGGTTTTTGAAGAAATAATATCTCTCCTAACATCCAATGTGTCAGTTATTTCGATGATATGTGCCTCCATAAAGAAGATGAAACATTTGAAAATATATGCATGCGATCTAGTAATTGGGAAATCTTAAGATGCTCCCAATATGGGAGCTCATAAAAGAAAATTTTCCTTTTCATCCCAATGGGAAATTTCTCAACATAGGTGTCGAATAATTCTGGATCATCGAACATAGGATCCCCATTTAAATAGACATTTTCTTAAACTTCTCCTCTCTCTCATATGCTCTAATCCATTCAGCTGGTGTCATTATTGTAGGCCTTTAGGTTCTCTCTAGTTTACCATTGAAAGCGGATGTTGCTCTTATGTAAGGGTATCATTCTGGGAGGAATACCCTTTTGTATTCATACACTTTCTTTCATAGGTGGTCGGACCACCTAGCCTTCAGAGAAGGTCCACAACATTTACATCCATGATACCCTTTTGTTACAAGACCTGCGAAATTATTGTATACATGCCAACACATTAGTGACCATGAAGATCAAAGAAATTGCAATGAATTAAATTAATATACGAAATAATTTTTTTACATATATAATCAAATCAATAAAATGTAATTTACCAGAGAAAACTCTTAATCCTAGACAATTATGTATGGTGTAAGTACATATTCCATACGACGTAAAAATATGGAACAAGTTGGAATTTGAATAATTGGTCATTTTATATTACTGAGATTTTGCCCCTACTTTTGAGAAAAGCCAGAAATACAATTTTGTGTGCATATCTAAAATTAATTTTGAGAACCATAATTTTCGATATAATTTTCAAACCATTTTTCAAGAATAAGGTGACTTTAAGCGGAAAACGTATACTGTGAACTACTGTAATTCATGTGGGTGCGTCATAAATGATAATTTGAGATTAATATGCCATTTTATGTGAAAATAAAATTTCATATAGCTTTTAAACCATATTGGTGCTCTTATTAGAGCAAATCACACCGATGAGTTTAAATAATAATAACATTGGGGCGTTAAAATAATAACCGCACCGGTTTCCAACATTTTGAAAAATATAAAATAAGTTATCATATCGGTGCTCTTGTAAAAAAAAACACTGCCATGTTTAAATAAAAACAACACTGGTACACATCTTTTTCTGGAATTTAGAAAACAAAAACAAATTCAATCATATCACTGCTCTTATCTCAGTTACAGTACCGATGTGTTTAAATAGAAGTCGCACTGTAGCATTAAAAAAATTAATTGCATATTTTTGGGATTTCGAAAAAGAAAAGAAAAGAAAGAATTGTATCATGTCGGTGCATTGAAAAATTTTAGTGCCCTAGAAATGTCGGTGCACTTTTTGTATAAACACACCAATGTTATTTACTATTGAACACACCAATGTTTGGATAAAGTGAAAAAAAAAACACTTTTTTTTTTCTTTTTTTTTAAATTAGAAAAACATGCGACATTTTATTTTTCGTAATCTAATTTCATAAAGTATTTTAAATAGTAAAAATTTATTCACTATTTCATTATTTGTCCCAAAACTTTAAGGGAGTGATTTGCAATAGAGACATACTAAAAGCATTGTGCAACAACAGAATACTTTGGAGCAACATAACTATTTAGAAGTTCAAAAGCTAAAAGGTGTGATGATTCACTCAAAACTCTGCATAGTAAAAATTTAAATTTTAGTTTTTATTTTAATAATATTTTTTTATGCAATTTTTGTTAGGGTTTAATTAAAAGAGAGATGATTTGAAAGAGAGAGACACTGGGAGTAATGTGGAGCAGAAAAATATTTTGGAACCGTAGAAATATCAGAATTTGAAAGGTATGGTGATTCACTCCAAACCTTAGATATTAAAAATTATAAATTCTATTGTTGATTTTTACTGTTAATTTTTTTGACAATTTATGTTAGATTTATTCATAATTAAGAAAAAATTAAAAACCTTGTACAATAAAAAAATTACTATTGATTTTACTAGTTAAAATTTTTATGATCTTCGTTCCTATTTAAATTTAATTAAAATTCAGGAAAAACAAAAAAAAACAATACATACCTTAAACCCTTGCTTCTTTTTGCTTACATGACTGCAAAATTTCACCTTAGGGTTTAACTCCCTATACCACTTCAGAATTAGGGTTTTTCATTTGAGGAATTTTAGATTTAATGGGTTTGTGTACTTATTATATATAGGGTGTTTGACATGTAAAGTAGGGGGGTCACTTATTTGATTAGATCCAAACCATATTGGCCTTGCCCATTTAAAAAAAACGAATATATGTTCTGCGGTACGCCTTGTGTAATATAATGAACTGGTACGCCCTGTGTAATAAAACACATTGATATAATTACAATCTTGGTTTTGTCCAGTGTGTTCATCGTTGCTCCCTGTGTAATATAACGCATCGGTGGGCCTCTGCAAAATAGCACCGTAATAAAACACATCGATATAATTACACTATCGGTTTTGTCCAGTCTGTTCATTGTTTCTCCCAATATAATATATCGCACTGGTGAGCCTCTGCCAAATAGAACCGTTAAGTCATTGCGATGCATTTATCATTACAAATCACACCGTCATAATTTAAAAGTATTTAAAAATAATAATTTTCGCTGATGGTGCCGAACAATTGAATGTCCAATGTGTTTAATGGAATAAACACACCGATGTGTTTATTCAAATAAATGAACCGATTACCAGAGCTCTTTTTGCCTGAAAATTATTTGATTTATGTATAAAATATGTTTAATGGCTTATTTATTGAATGGTACAGGTTTTATATTTATAAAACATGTCTAAGAAGGTGTCAAGTAACAAAAATACTAATCGACACAATGATAACACATGGAAAAAAGCATATAAGGAAATTTCTTTGTAAATTCTTTACAAAATTAATATTTTTGAACTATATGTAAGTTTAAATAATATGTATTGTTTACTGTGTGTCATGCAGAGACATAAAATGAATAATGTCAATAAGATTATTTATAAACTAAGTGTTGAAGAGTGTAAAAGTATGACAGAAAAAGTACAAAAGGATGAATCAAGTGAATGAAAAATTACTATTCAATATTATTTATTTATTTTTCATTAATAATATACTTATGAATATTAGATAACATGTTTCAAACAATCTATTGATTCATATATGTTTAATATTCTACAGGGAGCAATGAAAAATGAAAATATCAATGTTGCTATAAGAAAAGAAAAATTATAGAACATGCAAATCATGATGAATTGATCCTTAGTACATCGAGAGTGGTGCTAGAGGTTAATGAAAGGGGAAATTTTTTACAAAACTGTGAGGTATTTAGTGGAACAAACGTATAAACGTGATTTTCACTTACAATAAAAAATCAATCCAATGATTCTAAAAACCAAATTATATCCAAACTACAGGATGTGTTTCCATAGTAATGGTCAATGAGAAATGTTAGACTTGCAATAGAAAAAAAACAAAAAAAAAGAAACATTCAAAAGGTAATACTCCTAATTAAAATAATTTTTAGAATTATATGTATATATGACTACAAGTCATTCATTTATTAACATAAATTTTGTTACATTTAGTTTTCATATATCGATATAAAAATAGTTTATTACTTTTTCTAGGAAGATTATGAAAATCAAAAATGATCAACAAGTTGATATGTGAAACATGGCAATAGGAATGTCCAAAAAAGTGTACAAGGAGATGGTCAAAGAAATGGACATAATTGCATCATAGGAGGAGCCATCTAATCAACAACTTGATTCAAATGTATGTAATCATGATTGACTTTGTACATATAAAAAAAATAATTTAGCATTAAATATTAATTTTTCAAGTATTTTCTTGCAGAAAAGAAAACAAAATGGAACTCATTCAACACGTAAAACAAGACGACAAGGAATAAAAGGGTTGATACCAAATTTTGTGAGTAATTGTTAATATTTCCTTGTAACAACTCAAAGTTTCAATTTTGTATATTTTAAATTGTTTATAGCAACCATCCTTGAATGTCTTCAAATAGGTTCTAACATACAAAGAAGAGCCATCAGAAGAATCGATTGACATTGGGTTAAATATGGGTTGTGAGTATATGTTGGCATATCAAAAATTAATTGTGGAATTCGTAAGTATCTATGGTTTTTTACTTCTTTGAGTTTATAATTAATAGAACACAAAAATCCTTTATATTAAATCTATGATTTATAATGGGGTTTAAAACACGCAGGAAACAAAGTATGGAACTACACAAATAGAAGACTTGTTACAACAAGGCATGGGACTTGGTTTTGAAACTATGTGCACGGTTTATGAGTCTCTTCTTGCTATGGTACATTATTATTTGATTTACGTTTGTGTATATTATTTAATTAATTTTTCATTTTTGTCACCAATGTAGATACTCTCATTACACTTTAATTTATGTTTGCAGATGGAACAATATAAAAAAAAACGAAAATCAATCGATGCAATAAACAAAACATTCCTCCATATAACCAAAGTCACGGAAGTAGCTCGAGTACTGACAACAGTTCCAACAAAGAATGATGACCTATTTGCATATCAATGCAAATTTTTGTATTTTTAAAAAAAATTGACTTTGAGAACCATACATTTTATTTAATGTAATGGGCATATTTTCCTAGTTCAAAGACAAGGGGTTACCAATAACAATCCCATTTTGTATGAAACATAGTCTCTTATTGATATATAATAAAATACATTTTAATTTATTCTATTGTGTTATCCAATGTTGATGTGAAATATTACACCACTGATTAAATATATGATGATTAAATATTATAATGAAGAGATGCGAAATTGGATAATATAAAAAATTAATCCAAACATAATATACAAATGCACTAATAAAATTTTAATTTATATGAATACTGTTATAAGATATATGTTAATTTTTTTATGAATAACGGATTTAAAAAATTACAATAATTGCACTGTCACAGGTCAATGTTTCCCTAAAAGAGAAAATATCATACAAAAAACTTTCGCGTCCATAACATAAAAACACACCAGTGCGTTATGTTATATGAAAGCACCATGATGACATATTTTTTCATAATCGATGCCTTTTTGAAAAACAACACCGAGGCATTTTTCTCTTTAAGCACTGATATTGTTTGCAATTAATGCCTAGGTGCATTGTAATTCTTAATGCACCAGTGCTTTCATAGAAGTAACACCCTGATTCTACAAAATATTATTTCCGGCCTCGGTGCATTGTTAAAATTAACAACAGTAATATTTTATATCACTAATGCATTAGTGTGTTTATACAAAAAATACACATTGACATTGCGAGTTTAGACTAAAGCACTAGGACTGCAATTATTTTTTGTGTGCCCTTATTTCATTCCTTAAAAGAATGCCTAGGGGTGTTTTTTGATATATAAGCACTGAGATAGTATACATTTCAGGTACCAATGTTCGTTGCATTCAACGTCTCATTTATTTTAGTTATTTATGCAACTTGGTGTTTTTATATATGTAGCACATTGATGCTACTTGTTCCATGAAGTGCACCGCTAAAAAAAAAAAAAAAACATTTGTGAAAACCTCTTCCTGTTTATACTTTTTCGGTTGTGATGAATTTATTTTATAATCTCAACTAAAAAATATGCTATCACAAACATATGTTTTAACAGATGTTTTTTTGACAAAATTTTCCAATTTTATAACACTAAGAACCTCTGTTATAACCTCCAATAGAAGGAATTTTCCTTGAAGTGTTAAGAAACCCATTTTATACCTCAAAATGTCTATAATGCCTTAGAGGCTGCTAATTGTTCAAAATAATATATACAGTGGCCATGAATGCTAACAATTAATAAAAAATCTCTCATTAATTTCCTTATCCTTGACAACACTAGTCCATTCGATCATAGATTTCATTTGATTATTTGGATCTCACATATTCAAACCCGAATGGTCAAACTTATTAACATGTACATAGAAAAATAGATAGACTAGGATAGAGGGATATCTAAAAAAACCAAAAATATCATAGTTATGAAATTGAGTAATGCTAGACTTGGCTAGGTAAGAAGGGATGGCTTGTTCTCTTACTATCCCATCATCATCCTCTCCCAAAACAGACAAAATTATAAATAAAACACATTATGAAACTTTAGAAAATAAGGTCGTTGGATAATTCACTGCAAGTGGAGGAATTTGGGAATTTGGTGGTAGAATGAGTTTAAACATACCTTCCTTATTCTATTTATAAAGATGTTTATAAGTGAGGAGTAACATCTGAAAATATCTTGGGATTCTCGATTGTAGGAAAATTAAAAACTTTATATATTGGCTCTGAAGTGACCTAAAAAATATTCTCACCTAAAGAAGACATAACAAAATTCATTTGTGGGACAAGGGAAGACACTAACTAACTGAAAAATCATGGAAATTATAGGTATGTCGTACAACTACATGATAAAGGTTGGACTAGATGACTTGAAAAATATTATATGAGTCATTGTAATGGTTAATAATGTCTCTTTGAATCCCCAAAAGATATGTTAACGGGTGCTAGAAATTAGTCAACCAAGGGGGTCTCCCTGATGTGAAGTCCCAATTAGGCCTCACACCATTTGGAATAGGAGCCCTATCTAGGATATCGACCTAACTTCCGTATATTCTTATAGATTTTCCTTGGCTACAAAGTTCAACACAAGAGAGTAATCCACATGTAATCTTAGACTAGCAAGTGAGTATACGCGGTGAGTGTTCAGTTGTATTTGTGTCAATATTCTTCTACTGTAGAGGGAAAATAAAATGAGCCTTTATGATAGAGGTAATAGTACCACCCTAGTAGAGACATGCGCACACAAAAAATATCCATCTAACATCCAACGCAATAGTCCAAATGATGTGACTGTCATTGCAACCATTATAAATAAGAAAGATATGTCTAACATGTAGTGGAATAATCCACAAAGATGTGATAGTCATCACAACCATTAAAACACATTCTTAATAAGATAAACACTAAAATAACCAAAATAGTCCAACTAATTTATCACAGGTGGAAAAAAAACATGAATTATAAACATTCACAGAACAATCTTACAAATATTCATAATCCAAGCATGAAGGATGTGTTGGCCATCAGGCTTTAGATATTAAGTAAAAGTTCCAAGACACATGTATACAACGAACACCACTAGCTCCAATAGTGGAGCATCGGATCCACTCCTTGCTCCCAAAAAGAATTAGCTTGTCTCGCTAATGCCTTACGGGAGGAGCCAATGTGATAATTCCTTCGATCATACAATGAGCGTGTATATATAACCAATGGGGTGATGCTTCACCTTCCTTGTGACTTCTTTGACTACCCTCATGACTGTTTGACTTCCTATGAATTTTTTGACTTTACATGACTCTCCATATTCTATGCATGTCCTTTGGACTTCCACTTTACAATATAGTTTCGAATAAAACATTACATAATCCACAAAAATTATGTGGCATATGGTGACTCATGACAAACATGACACTGATGACATGGATTACATGATGATGTGGAAGTGCCAAGTTGTCCACCTTGTTGCTTTGTCTTCATTAGATATATGCTTTGTTCTTCATATCTTCCCTCCAAAGAGTTATGAATTAGATGGAGCCTTCAAGTGGTCCTGATCTTTGGTCTTCTATTGCAATCCAATTTTCCTTTGTCTTCTTACCTGATGATCATATTATCTCGTCAACTCCTTATGTGTCTTCTAGCATGGTCTCCTTCTCCATCTCCTTCATCATCGTCCTGTCATGACATAACAAAATAACTGTGACTGTAATCCTACCATGACAAGACGAAAATAGTTCGATAAACCCCTAGCCTAAGATCCTTCATCGGAAATCACATGATAGGTATGGAAACAGTGACTGGTTGAGTGACTTACTCACAAATTGTGCATTTCTAGAGCCCAAGGTCCATGACTAAGACTTGAGACTGTGTAATGCGCAGTTCAGAATGGCGAGGGTTAAATGATTGCACAATTGAGGGACTCATGTACTCTAGATGGAGGCTTGAGCCTTGAGACTGCACAATACACAGTTATGGAGGCCTCAATAGAGAGACTATGTAGTTGAGGGACATAAGGGCTCAAGCTCCTCGACTGAGCCTTGAGACTACACAATGCATAGCTCAGGCTTAGACTGAGCAAAAAGATTGCGTAGTTTGGGAGCTCAGGGTGTTAGAATGAGGGATTGAGCACTAATTTTACCCACTGCACAGTTCTGGAAGGTAGAGGATGCTAGGTGATTGTGCAATTACATAGTTCAAGAGATCAAGGGTTGGGCTTGAGGATTAAGACTACACAATGCGCAATTTAGGCCTTGCTGAAGAGAAGGATTGTGCAGTCTTGGAACTCAGGGGGGTCGGGCTTGAGCACTGTGATTACACAGTGCATAATCCTAGAAGGTAGGAACTACACATTGAGTAGTGCTAAGAGGTAGGGCTGCATATTGAGGGCTAATACTATGAAATGCATAGTTCAGGAGGGCTAGATGAGCTAGGTTTTCTGGTCGAGAAGTTTTCCAAATTTGACTAAGTGTGGGATCCTTGCAATTGATGTGAAAATGACAAGACATGATTGTGATTACACACTTATAAACTTTATGAAACAACATAAATCATCTCTAACACATGAATACCATACTTCTCTTAGTGCGATAACTTTCCGACAACTTATGACAAGTGTGACGCCAAAGATACATTTTGTGACAATTGTGATGAAACTTGCGCGACATTGCTTGAAAATTTAGGAATGTGTGCGATACATGTTTACATGGTAAGTAAAACTCATTAACTCAGATATTACCCCTTAAAACACACAAAAAATAGTGCCTTCGTACATTTTGCGACACTCCACATGCTAAAATACGACATTTACTATATGAAGAGGAAATTGTGAATGACACTTGTGATACACGAATAAAAATGAAAGAAACACATTCCAGAGTGAATGTAATATGAAAACGACATTAATTAAATTGAAAGGAAGAAAAATCATGAAAATAAAACTCGCTAAAGCGAAGGTGTGCAAAAGTGACAATTTGAAAACTCACCAAAATAGAAGTACGAACGTAGCCAAAAGTGATGGATTTTCAATGACAGTGCGCACTGATTGTCGACATGGCTTGAAAATTGCACATGCATTGTCTTGATGAAATGTTCTATGCTTGTTCAAACTTTCATAAAATAATGCACTCATGAATTTTTTGCGAACTGAGCATGTGCAAGCAATTGAATTCGATCGATCAAGAAGTGACCATGGAACGACCAATCGCAAGATCCACAATAGGCTCCAAAATTAAAGTGTAGGTAAAATTTTGGAGGATGTTTTTCACAGTGAAAACACTTGGCGACACACTAGTAGAACTCCAACTTCTCTTCTTTGGTCAATTATTTCATGCAGGGTCTAGTTCTTGAGGGAGTATTGATTCATTGTTAAAATTACCATGGCTTCCCCACTTACCCCATGCGTAAACATATTCCCCTTCATTCATTTACTCAGTTAAACACAAACACAAGATTAATGATCACACAATGCTTAGAATTAGGAAAGGGTAATGAATTTTGTGAGCTTTATATTTTCAGAGTATAGTTTTTCATCTCTGGTGTTTCTTCACTGTCAACAGGCCTAAACAGTTTCCTGGAGGAGTAACTCTAGGGACAAAAACATTTCTTCGTTGCCAGCAGGCTTGGACAGTACCTCGATGGATTTTCTTGATTCACCTCTCTATGCAGGAAGCCTTTATTTTCTTTCACCTTTATTCATTTATTTTATACAGGACTGTGCATCGACACTTATTTATTTCATGGCTGGAAGAGGGATCCTGAATTATTGAGATCAAAAGAGCTTGTACCTTCAAAAAAGCATATATAAAACCTCTAATATTGGTTTTCTCGTTTAGATTTTCCCCTTATCCTTATCTACCTAATTTTATCATCATGAAAACACTGGAACATAAAGACCCAAGCGAAGACATGGGTTTTCTAGAATATACATGGATATTATGGTTCGACACAAGGATTTCCTTACTCAAGGATCGTATTTTCCGTCAAAACATCATCAAACAAAATGTGTAACCAAGAAAAGGAAGAAGGACAAAGAGTTGGACAAATGTTGCAGTGTCACAAGTCCTTTTCTATTTTTCCACATTACCTTTTGATCCAACAAAGCATCTTCATGCAAGGTCTTACAAAACGAAAGAAAAGACAACACACAACAAGGAAACAAAACCAAAAGGAAAAAGAAAAGGAGGGTAAACCAAAACATGATGTGAAACCAAAAAAATAAAAATATAAACTACAAAAAATGAATGCAGAATGAATGTGCAGGTAAAATAACATCCAACTAAACCTACTCCTAACCTAACCAGTTAGAAGGTCAGCGTTACATATAATGAAATTTCCAATGTAGCCACCATAGTTGTCCTGACCTACAATCACAAAGTTATGATCAATTCAAACTAAGATAAAATAATGTGCAACGGAAAATATAAGAGCTTGAAGAACTTTCACAACAAAAGGAAGTTCTTTCCTGTTAGCGGAAATATGCATCACAACCAATACTTCTAACCACTTCACATTCATTCCTTTTCGATGAAGACCAAAGTTAAACAAATCTTGGAAGCTTCTTGCCAACATATATTCATGAGAACCGTACTCCTTAGCAAGTAAGAGGAAAGATCGAAACATGTTATTTATGATGGAGCTTGCCAAGTAGGATTGTTCCAACCATTCAACGATTGGACCGTAGAATTTGAAACAGTCCTCTTGAAAACCTAGAAATACTTGAAGAGGTGAATTTTAAATTAAAGGCACAACATCAAGTTGAGAATATTGTGAGGGGGCAAAAATATGATTGTATTCATAGGGCTTGTCAAATTAGTGAGGACCTAACATAACCATCAACGAAGGCTAAAGTGCCTCAACTGCTTGACAAGTGCCCAAATAGTGAGATGTTAAACCATAAGGATAAAATAATTTAAGAAAACCTTCATTGGATTTGTTGATAGGAGAATGTAAATTGAATGACAATTATCATGATGAGATGGGCTGGTTAGAGCATCAGATTCCCAATTTGTAGTTAGCAGAGGTAAATCAATTTGAATAGCTTCATGAATTCTGTGAACAACATAACCAACTTCCTTGTGCGCCGAATGTGACAAACCATTTTCATGTAATTTATCACAGACTGTACAAGCATTGTAATCATCAAAATAATTTAAATGGAATTCCAACACAACAAATACATGAGACTAGTCAGGACATAGTGAAAGAAGAAGAATTTGATTCGCACAACATCTCACCCATTCACTAGCACTCAATAGGATTTTAGGTGATGAATAAATATATTAATCGTATAATATTCACAAGAAAAACCAAGAGCTGAATATTTTCAAATGAGTATGATAGATATGATTCCTTCGACCGAACATAGTCTTTGAAATGATCAACTTCGCAATTCCATGACTCTATGAGAGAAACACTTTCCAAACTTGAGTTAAGTATAAGAGCTTTGCATGGAGATGAATAATGTAAAATAGAATCTTGAATATGATTAGAAATTGAATATCGAAAGTTTGAAAGGTTCCATCTAAAATACCAAACATATTTTAAAAAAAAATTACATCAAGTGAAACCATGCAAATAGAAGGATTGTGCGAGAGAAACCATATCTAAATTACCAGATTCGTGAGATACTAACATAACCATCAACAGAATTTGAATTTCCTCAACTCCCTCACAAGTCTCGAAACTTTCAAGGATTGTAAAATCACATTTTGAAGATTGAATCAGATCGTGCACGGTGTGAGGATCGCTACTATCACTGATTTCAATAATAAAAATACTAAAAAAATATTGACCATATCTATCACTGATTTGATCATATTTTACAACTTCAACAATCAAATTACTCAAGTCGAAAGGTTCTTCTGACCGCAAATATGGAGATGTATGAATCAAGGAAATTTCATGAGCAAGATGATTTGAAGAGTTGTATTCATGCAAAACAAGAGATGATGATGGATGGAAAAAATACTCAATGATTTGATTATTTCCTTTCATGTCATGGATAATCCCACTACCTTATGTCAATTGGGAAGTTAACTCATCAGATGGAGAACTTGAAAATCATGAATCATTTTTGCAAAAAGATGCATTGAAAATAGTAGAGCACAACAGATAGTGAGATGAAGAGGAAGTTTCAATAAGAACACCTTCTTTGACCAAATCATATTCTAGATTTAAATTAGAGTCTTCATGAGAAAAATAAATATCAACCGATGCACCTGGGCATTCGTGATTGCATATATCAATAGGGTCATCATCATAAGAATGATTTTTTCCCAATACTTGAGATTGATTATGCAAACTGATCGCATTTTATTGACTACCAAGATTACCATATTCAATATTAGCCAAGAATGAGGAAACATCGTCTTCAGATAGAGGATTTTGAAAAAGAGAAGAAATATTGAAATAATCTTCACCTTCTGGCTCCTCTACCTGTGTAATGTGACTACCTTGATCTTAATCTCAATTTGGACCAACACAAAAATTAAGTGAGTGTGAAAATATATCTGATGTAGAAGATTAATAAAGTGTATCACGATGCAAAGCATCATGGTATGTAGATGATAGAGGATAACATAAATCAAAATCAAATTCAAGACTAGAGTTACGAGTGTTAATACCATCTTGAGGAATGGAGTAATTAGTATTCACCATAGGTTTCATGAGACATTATCGGATTTCCTCCATTGAATATGAATCATGAAAATAAGGAGGATGAGAAGATGGATTAGGAATTTGATGTAAAAATTTCCCAACTTTATTATCATCGCATGAAGCCACCCTCATCAGAACTAGAAAATAAGTAGGACAAGGAAAAAAAGGAATAGTAGGTTCCTTCTCTGAAATTAGGGGACTCTCATGACTTACGAGAGTTTGGGAAGCAGAAACATCAGGTAGCTTGAGTTTACAACAACCCTGGTAAAAACATTATTGTAAAAATATATAAGACCATGGTGGATGAGACAGGTATTCCAAGCTTAATGGTGGGCAAAAACATCCTAGTGGGTGTTCATTCAATTTATTATGGTTAAGGAAATTAGAAAAGTTAAAGGCAAAGGCTTTGGAAAGGCACGAGAAATTAATTGGAATTTTATTTATGAAATTAATGGAAAATAGGAGAAAGGGAAGGTGAAAGGTCACAGATTGCATGTGAGGAGGAAAATGAAGGAAAATAATGGAAAATTAATAAAATATAGGCATCATTAATAAAAAGGCTTCTTAGGATCAGTGGGAAAGGCTTGGTTAGTTCATTTTTGGGGTTGTCATTATTCTCTCTCTCTCTCTCTCATACCCTTGAGCACTTAGAGTATTCTTGGAGCACTTTGGGAGAGTGTGGCATATTTGGAGATTTGGATTAAGAAAGCAAAGGAAAAGCAAGAAAGCCTAGAGGACATCATGATCAACATCTACAACAGGTTCTGAGTGCAGGTACCGAGTTGCATGTATGATTTCCTCACTCGTTTTGGCATGCATGGTATTGCATGTGGCTTCTTGATTATGATCTCTCATGTGCATGAAGGATGAACAAGATTGGCAGTGGATTTTCCTAGCCTTGAAATTTCCTGGACAACCATGGTATTGTGGGTTTATTTCCATTGATTGTTTTCTAGTTGGTTCTCATGATTTCTTTAGCTATTGGGTTGAGTTATTAGTTCCTGAAATCCTTGGTTGGAAAACTACCCGATGGACAACTGTGGGTTGAGTTACTAGCCCTGGAAGCTTTGTTAAGACAAATTCTTTGGAAGCCCTAGGTGGGTTGAGTTATTAGTCTTGGAAGCCCTGGTTGGACAAATGCTCTGGAAGCCCTATAATAGTTGGGGTTAAGTTACTAGTCCTGGAAGCCCTAGTTGGAACAAATGCTCTGGAGCCCTGGAGCTTCTTAGATAGAGACCAATCCATGATTGTTGTGATTTCTGACTGTGAGGTGGAGTCATTGGTTGAGGGTTGAGGTGGTTTTGCCTTTGGAAGCCCTATATTGATTGTGATTGATGTGTTTGATTAAGTCCCACATTCATGCTTGGAATATGGCATGGGGGTGATTTGTTGAATTGAGACTTGGCTCAACCAATATATAGTCAGGTGGAACGTGGAAGTCCCATCTCTGGTTGGTTTTTACATTCATTAGTGAAGAGCTCATTTCTATGGTATTAGGTATGCAAATATACTAGTTTATGTATGGATTTAATTACTAATGTATTCATGGTATTTCTATTATTAATTTGATGGTTATGAGCGTGCATTCGATCAGTGATGATGTATGGAGTTATTCATGTTTTTTTCTATAAATGATTATCCCATGTATCTATAGTAAAATTTATTGTATGATAGCTTATGATGTATGGGATAAAATACTTCTTATCCATTCTAAGATAAGGAAGAGATCCCTTTGTTTAAATATGTTGTTTGTACCTATAAATTCTATGTATGTGACATGTTTGACGAAATTCCTGTCATGGCTGGGTGGGGTCGGATGAGTTTTGGTTGATGTGATTGCTTCCATATGTTTTTTTTATGTTAATTACCCTCTCCTAAAGCTATATGAAGTTATGGGCAGTGACCTGGGCTCAGGGGTTGAAAATGTGGCACAGATCCCGAAGCTACATGTGGAAAATTCGTTGTTTGGACCTTAGCCGCTACCTTGACAAGGATAGACCGCGACTATAGGGTCTATATCCGCTACCTTTCCCTACAAGCCCATGACACGACCTCAAAGTGGCTAAAAATCAGTTCCCCCTTAAGGAACAGGGCCCTAGAAGGTTGGGTTACTTCTCGGGGATGCCAATGATGCAGTGTAAGGTATGTTTTTTGTATTTCCTTTGGTTCAACTTCATTAAGGTCATGTAGGAGGTTTATATCATATTAGTAGCCTATCGTCACATGTTTACCCCGATTGACCGGTTACTTGGGTAGATGTGGGAAGAGAGTGTTACAGAGTGGTATCAGAGCATGGATGCGCTCTCCTTGGGTTGTGTGTGTTTGTAGTGAATACATGTCAATTGCATATATGTTTCTCATGCTTATGTTATATGTGCTTGTTGTGTATGCATGGTGGTGGTTTTTGGTTTATGTTCTCTTTGTGTGATATTTGATACCAGAAAGTGGTATTATAGCATGGTTTAACACTTAGAATGGATGAGTGATGTGTGGATCATGTGTTTATGTTAGTTGCATGCGTGTGTAGTATGCTTGTAGTCTTTATGTGCTTGTTGCATCCATGTTGTGTTGGCCATTGTGGCAGTGGTTTCACCATGGAAGTGTTGATGGTGTTGTTGTCAACATGTTGTCATGAATGTATGACTGATTATGTGTTGCTCATGCTTATGTATTGATCGTGTATACATGCTTACATGTTGCTACATGTTGTGTATGCATTTCTTATTTATGCTAGGTCACATATTGATCGTGCTTGTGTGTTTTTCGTGTATGCTTACTTATGTGATGCTATATGTGGGACATGCATTGGTATTTCATGATTGATTATACATGTCGAGTGTGTCCATGTGGTCAAGTTTTCATTGTTTGATTTAGGTTTTTGTGCTTAAGTTCATTGTATGCAATTAGATCATCATGATGATATTGGTATGTTATGATGCTAATATGTTGGTTGAGATAGAGTAGGAGATGAAGATCAATAAAGTGAAGTTGCAACAATGGACTTTGGGGTAAGAGAATATTGTCATACAAGCATGCAGGTATGTGATTCATGATTCTTGTAAAAATTAGGGTTAATTATATGTTTTCCATTCTATTTTTATTTTGGTTACATGTGTGATAAATTCTACTTGATTAGCGTAGTCATATGCATTATGTTTATGTGCATTCCTTTCATTCTATTGATTTTATGGTTACATACATGATAGATGTTAGTTAACTAGTGTGATTATATGCACATGTGTTGGTTAGTTAGGCATGATATTAACTTTATCATTATGTTATATGTTGTTTATGATTATGTTACATGATTAAATTGTTGTTTTGTGTAGAGAATTTTTCTAGATAAATCACATCCATTGTTGATAAAGTCGACGTTTCGAACCAATCCACCATGGTTCATCTTCAGGAAAATATCCATGAGTAATTCAGATCTCACAAATAAGGTATAATAGGAGAATGAGAGTGATGAATGACAAAGAAAATAAAAGGAAGGCCGACCAAAATTGTCTAAAATTAAATAAATTAGTAGTTTGGTTAATAAATTGATATATTAAGAAAATTAATTTATTTATTAATTGAGATATTTTTATAAAAATAATAATATTATTAAAATATTCTTTATTATTAAGGTTGATGAAGGATTTAATTTTAATTTTAGTTTAATTTAAAAAAAAAAAAAAAAAATTAAATTTTAAAAAGGATTCATGAGTCTATGATGCAAACTTGTTAGCTAGCTACTATTATGGATATCATGACCTTATTTAGGTTGAGTTGATGTGTCGTGAAGTTATATTGTGCTAATATAGATCGATTGTGCAGATAAGATAGCCTCCCCTAAGATATGTCAAGGTATGTGTTTTCTTATGTCGTATACTAGGTGCTTGACTATTTTGAGTGTTTGATTATGTCATCTAGTTTATCTATTTAGCATGGCATATTTTCAAGTTGTTTGAATGTTTTATTAAATTCCAGGATATGGGTTTGTATCTATAAGATTTCATGAATGAATGGTATTGTTTTGAGATGGTTGTAATAACACGTATGTGTTGAAATAGTTGATGTGTACCTGAGAATAAGCAAGTGATAGTTGTAGCATTATATCTTATGACTGTTAGTTGATTATGATATGTTTTTTATTCTTCGTAAAGGATGATTTTAGTTAATAGATATGTTGTGTTGATCTTTGGTACATGCGACTGACAGACATGTTTAGTTACAGGTCAGTGTGCTTGGCACAACAAGGTAAGATAAATGGTATATTGTTATAATTATCTATTCACTGACAATGATGTGGTTATGGAAGTATGATGCAAGGGATTGCATTGCAAGATACTTCCATGGAGTCTTGAAGAAGGCTTGAGCTAATATTTCCTTGGGAATGATGGGGATTGAGTTATGGTGTTTGTTGTTAGCCTGGTGCTTTTGGTCTTTTGTGATTTTCTTGTGCTTGATTTGTGGTTTTTCTTATGTCTGGTGCAAGGCATTTCCACTTTGTTGTGGTGTCGTATTGCTTTTGGTTTTCATGGATTTATTCTTGTTTGTTTCTTGTTCTTTCATTTTTTTTAGAGTCTTGGGGATCAATTGGGAAAGAGGAAAATTTATGGAGCTATGGGAGAGATTTGTGGTCCCCGTCAGGTAATGAAATAATTGGATGAAGTTCGGTGCATGAGTAAGCACATCAAAAGGTAAGAGTATGACAGTTGGTTGGACTGGTTGGGTCCATTGTGGTAAATGGATGGTGGCAGTACAAAAATGAGAAAGGAAACAGAAAAGGTAAAATGAATGAGGTGTTAGATTCCTTGGCTATGTTGGGAACTATTGTTCTCAACGTTGTGCATTTTTTTCTCAAATAAGGAAGTTCTCTTAACCTAGACCTTATGATATATAGCCATTGCATGATTTTGTTGATGTTTACATATGTATACATGTATGTATGTATGTATGTCGTTGATTGAGAGGGTCGTAATGGATCTTGATGGTTTTATGTTGATGGTTTATATGTATATATGTAGGTATGCATGACGTTGTCTGACAGGATCAATATTGTTTTATGATAATGATTATATATATGTATGTATCTATGTATCTATGTCACTGTATGACATCTATGTCATTGTATGACAAGGTTTCAAGGATCATTCTTGTGGAGGAATGATTGATTATGAAGGTGAATGTTATGAAGAGGTTCCTGGCTATGAGGAATCAAATGGTAGAGTATCCTTGACACATCTATGAGGTCGGTATCATGTGGACATGAATTGATATTATATTCTTGTACTATGCCTATGTTTATGTGTCGACATGTAATTCTAAGGGGTACATCAGTGAAGTGAAAGTAGTGTGATCTGCGAAATGTTAGGATAAGCATAGATAGTGGAAAGACACTAGAAGAAAGGTTGCTTGTGGGGTCAGTGTCTGGTCTATGGATGTACAATTCTATTTCTGTGTATATGTTGTGCATGTTGTATATTCAGTGATTTTACCTATGGTGATGTGTAATGTTGCATATGTAGTATTGTGTACATATGATGTTGCATGCCTGTTGTATATATGGTTTTGTGTATATATTTCATATGCAGTGCTATGTGTAGATGGTGCTATGTACATGTTGGATATGCGATGTATTATACGTATCGTACTGTACACATGTTGGCTATGTGGTGTTGTGTGCATATGGTGCTATGCGCATGTTGGATATGCGGTGTTGTGTACATATGGCGCTATGTACATGTTGAATATGCAGTGCTCTGTACATATGGTGTTGTGTGTGTGATGTACATATGGTGTTATGTGCATCTGGTGTTGTGTGCATGATTTAGACATGGTGTTTTGTGCATGTGGTGTTGTATACAAGTTGTACATGTGGTGTTGTGTGCAGGCGGTGTCGTGTACATGTTGTGCATGTGGTGTTGTGTACATATGGTGTCGTGTACATGTCATGCATGTGGTGTTGTGTACATTTGGCATTGTGTACACATTGTACAGGTGGTGTGGTGTACATTTGGAGTTGTGTACATGTTGTGCAGGTGGTGTCGTGTACATTTTATGCAATGCACACATTGTGCATGTAGTGTGTGTACATGTGGTACTGTGTACATGTTGTGCATATGTTATTGGTATGCATGCGGTATTTTGTGCATGTCGTACATGTTGTGTTGCAGGCATGCGATGCTAGATATGTGCATGGTGTAGTCGTGGTATTGTGACATGTGTAGTCGTTATGTTGTACTCTACATATGTATCTGTATGGTGTTGTGTTTTACACCGGATATATGTGTATGTACATGTATTGGGTTGTACACTAGGTATAGGTGTGTGTATTGTGTTGTATTATACACTGGATGTGGGTGTATGCATTGTGTGGTGTTTTATGCCTTGTGTGGATGTATGTGTTGTGATGTACATTGTGTGTATGTGTATGTGAGTGAAGAGAATAAAGGGAACTGGGTGCTTGTCAAGTGTGGAAACCGATCCATCTTGTGTATAGAAATAACACAGGTAGAAGTAAGGACTGATGAAGGATACGTATCAATATTTTACTGCATTTCTGTTATGCATGTGATATGTGATTCTCACTTATGATGGTTACATGTGATTTATGATTATGGTTTATGATGATTGCATGTGATTTATGATTTTTATCTATGATGGCTGCATTTTGAGCTTGCTTGATATGATATGTTTATATATGATGGTTTGATAAAACAACTAGTTCGACTTGTGTGACAGGAAGTGAACAGGATTGCAAGTGTACCATATTTACGAGTTACCAATGAGGTATGGTTTGAAGTTATTTCAATTTATTATGAATCTAATGACTGTTATGTGCTTGCTACAGGAAAACATGCAATGCCCAGTTGAATGGTTGAAATTGATTGCAAGCAGTGGTAGCAACAACAAAAGGAATTGGAATATGCAGCAGTATGTTGGCAAAGAATTTCAAGAGCAGAGCCATTATGGAACACTGGTACCGAAAATTTTCCAACATATACCAAAGGTTGATCCAAAATGTACTGAGGAGCATGTTGTCCTGATCTGAGATGATAGACTGTGGGATCCCAAAGTGTACCCACACTTTTTCAAAGAAGAGTTTAGTAGTGGCTTCTACTATTATATTCTTCTTGCATGCCATCATAATGGCCATTTTCGAGAATCTGTTGACGAACACAAAAAAACAGTCGTTGCCATGCTTACTATAAGGAAGGGCCGACATGTAATCCATGGAGATGGTTTCCAAGGATGACTATGGGTGGGCAACGAAGTATAGAGGCCTTGCTTCTTGATGATTGGTTTTTCAATGGCACAAGCACTGTAGGATCTGATGTACTTCTCTACATCATGTCAAAGGTTCGACCAATAGAAATACTTCTGCAGTACTGCCACTATTTTCTCGACCCTAAAATTCCTAGAGACCCGACTGTAGTGCACTTCCCAAACCATCTTGGCACCCTCGCTTGAAGGAACACAAAGGTATCGCAGGTGACATAATAGTGCATCTTGGAGGAGAAATATTGGAATTTTCTTACCCTCCAAGAGTGTCTTGTATGTGTGGCCAAATTATGGATCCCTTTTGTAGAGAAGTGGTCACTTGGAAGTCTCATGCCCACAAGAGATGAACACGGTGGTTAGCGCCATGGTCAGTGTTCAGTTGAGGCAGTCTGAAACATTATTGGTGATGCCCTTCTTGTACTTGATGTTAAAATGAAACTATTGCAGGTATGTGGACCACTTCTGATGGAGATCGTTATGTAATTTCCCCTGTGTCTATATGAACTGCATGGGTCGATGGTATTTTTGGATGACCATTTCCTTCCCCAAAATGTAATGCTTCCATTTTCAGCAAACCTGCACAATGGAATACATCCCTTTGTCATAAGTGGGAGACTTCCAGAATGTGTCAGAAAGTGTCTCACTATGATATGGCACTGGATGCCCCTGTTGAGTAATAATTGGATCAATAGCATAGTCAAAGGCATATGTCTCAATCTCAAAGGGTTGTTGCAAGTTCGGTAATGTGAGCACTGGTGCATAGTAGAGGTGATGTTTCAACTCTATGAACTCCTTCTATTGAGATTCAGACCAAAATAATTTTTCTTTCGCTCCTCCCTTGGCATTAGGGGAATTTTGAGGTCTAAAATGGGCCTCCTAACAAAAATGTACAACCAAAATAAACTTTAGAAGAACCAAAAGGATCCAAAGTGATGATTTCAACCATGGGGGATGATTCACCATTTTTTAAGTAAGAGACGGCAAAAAGATTATAAAATAATAAAATAATAAAACTACTTTTTCAACTCATATTTTCAACTTATCTCCCAAATTTTTTACTCAAATTTTGAGCGGGAGTACTCGTTCGATGCAAAATTTAATTCCTTATCCAAGGAGTACCCATGTTTCATATTTTTGATGGACCCTGCTACACGAAAAATGAGGAATACATGAATAAACGTGATTGCAATCACGTTTTTCATGTATTTCTCATTTTTCATGTAGAAGGATCCATAAAAAGTATGCAACATGGGTACTCCTTCGATGAGGAATTAAATTTTACATCCAACGAGTACTCTCACTTGAAATTTGAGTAAAAACTTTGGAAGATAAGTTGAAAATACGAGTTGAAAAAGTAGTTTTTTCTTTTTCCCTTTAAAATTTGATGATGTATTCAAATCTTATTTTATTATTTCCACTATTATTTTATAATTTCCTTAGGAGGCCCATTTTAGACCTCAAAATTCCCCTAATGTGACTTGACTCAAGGTCCAAGTGATATGAGAGAATCCCAACACGAACCTGCGGTGGAAATTAGCAAGACCCATAAAGATGCAGAGCTCTGTTAGAGTGGTTGGGGATGGAATATCCCGAATGACTTGGATCTTGGCTTGATCCATATGCACCACCCGCTCATTAATAATGTATCCCAGATAGTGACCCTAGGTCATCCAAAAAGTGCACTTCTCTAAATTGGCACACAACTTGTGTTGTTGCAGTGTTTGGAGGACCTATCGGATGTGGTGGAGGTTTTCTTCCCAAGTGTGGATAAAGATCAGGATGTCATCCAAGTACACTGTTGGCTTGAGGGGTCCTGACCTAGGTTTAGAGTTTATCGCACAACCAACAAACCCTCTAACTACTGGCAAGTCTCACCCGAAGCAGTATAAGGTGGTGTTGGAACCACGTTTCTGCACCCTAAGGAAGAAAATAATGTGGTGGCCCTAAGTAGTTTTATAACAAAATGTGTTGTAGATCAAAAACATATGCCCACAAATACAAAACAATACTTATCATATTTTCTTGTCACAGACACAGATAATGCATAAACAGATGAATCACAGATCGACTTTGTCGAAGATATATATATATATATATATATATATATATATATATATAAGATAGAACCAAATCCACGCAATGCGTAATAACTTAAGTATATTTATCAACCATAAACACATGTTCATGCATAAAGATATATTTACTAGCGCAGATAATTTTAAGCATAACAGAAGTAAAGGGATATCAAACAGTATAGTAAACAGATAACATAGTGCTTCGTCAAAACCAGCCTTTGTATTAGATTCCAACACGTCATTATAAACAAACTTTTCCCTTACAATTACCCTTTCTGTGCAAACATCCAGTGGAGTCCACACACAACCAATACTAGGTCTTCACACACAAAGCCAACAGAAGCCTTTCTACCCCAAAAACCTAGAATTACAAAATGTATCACTAAATCATAAACATACTCATATCCAGAACATTAACTGACTTCTTACTTAGACTCGATCTATCTACTTATATCCATCTTAGAGTGCATATACTATGGTCTCAAACCATGGTTTGAGGCCCACAGTTTACCCTTATAGCCCATTTACATAAAAGAGGTACTTTGACCTGCCCCTTGACCTTTCTGTGCAATGTGCATATGCAAAATTTATACAAAAAGTTACTCAAAAAAGTACCCCAAGGGACCCCGCTCCAATAGCCCCCAACACAAACCTGTGACTCGTCCCCAGTCACTGTGAGGTCTGCTCCTTCATCTTGGCTTGGAGCGCAATGACAAAAAATTTCAGTGGCGGCACCACCTCAAGACTCTGCGCAACAAATCCTTATGCTTCAATGACCGATTTCTCTATAGTGGACCCTTCAATGGCCAGTTCAACGCTTCTCTATGTTTGGTGAAGAGACTTTAGCATGCCATCCAATGTATGCGACAACTGTAGAGCCTCCTTGGCCCATGACTGCATCATTGCCTTGAGCAACTCTTCTCTCCGGTGCAGGTCCTCGATTTCCTTCTGAATCACTTGACTCTCATGTAGGTGGGCGAGGCATTGTGCAATTTCGAGGGTGGGCACTGCCATCCAAATATTAGAATTTTTTTCTCTTTGATGCACAACTCATTGCACAACTGTTGTACCATAGGGTCATTATGAACCAAATTCTAGACACCCATGGCCTCATCCAAGAGTTAACCACACTGTGTGACTGCGACATTGATCGTATCAGTAACCTGCTTTATTTCGTCAACCCTCTTTGCTTTGACTTCTGGTGGGGTTTTTGGCTGCAAATTTAACTGTAAAACATCAATCTGGTGTTCAAATTTAGCACGGACAATTTGAACTTCTGTGCATGAGGCCTTCAATGCAACGACAAACCCTTCTAACTTATCTGAGGGGGCTACAATGGTTGGGACTGCTGGCACATCGCTACACACTTGGTTGATCTTTTCTTCAAGTGCAGCACACTGAGCCTAGGTCGCTCGGCATGCTTCCTCTGTGGTTTGGTATTTCTGGTGCACTTTGGCAGCCTGCTATTGCGACTCTACTACAGTAGTGTGAGCATGGGCTTTGTGGAACTGGAGCTCATCCACAATCATACTATGGATCATATGTAATTTTCCTGCAGGCAAAAAAAATAAGTTAACATTTATATCACCGCAACCTCTTAGTTGCATGTGCCGCCTGGATGATTCTACATGGATGGTCGGCTCAAGAATTTGAATAATACGAAAATCCCCAACTGTAGGTAAGATTGTATTGAGCAGTTGCACGTTGGTTTCATGCACGCTTGCTTGCATCTGGCTCGCTTGTGTAGCGCTTGCTTGAATCAAGCTCGCTTGAAATTTGAGCTCGCGAATACCAACCTGTGCTTTATCAAGTGCAACCTTGTACTATGTTTCTATGTCCGTCCACATATCCTCACTGGCAGTTGTGATCGTGTCAATAATTTGGTTGAGATCATCCGCGGTCAGCGTCAGTTTCTCGTCTCCAGTGACTTTGGAGCCTTTGTGCTTCTTCCTAGAATATTTTGCGGCCTGAGAACTACGCTTTGTGCCTTTGGAAGTCTGAACTTCCACCTATGCCTCTGTCTCTTTTGGCATGACACTATTCTCTTCAAGTGCAGTTTATGTTTCTAGATCAATCATCTCACGGGTTGTAGTTGGAGTGGCCTCTTTTTCTATTGTCTTCTCAGTTGTCTATGTACCGGTGTGAGGCTTGGTAGGAGTCTTTGGAATAGAATTTTTTTCACCTGGCTCTAGCCAAGCTGGCTTCTACTCTACAGTGATGTGAAAAAAATCGTCCTTAGTGATGAGATAGGGAAATTCATACCAAACACCTTCAACTGTGACCTTTGCGCGGATGTGAATATTGTGGAAGGTGGCCTTAAAATCTGTGATCATCTTGTACTACTTGTACAAAGTTGGAGACAACCTCGACTTGGATTCTAATTCCTGAAAGAGTGAGGCATCTAACAATACCCAAAATATTTTATTCTTCATATGCACGCGGGGATGGAATAATTCCACAATGTGGCGCACCACGCGGCTTCGCACATTTGCGGCTCTATCTCAGGAAACTATGTTTCCTCTGGGGTCTTCCAACCAATAAGGGTTATCAGCAACATGATCCAAGCATAATAAAAGTTATTTCCCTCCTCTTGTACTTCGTGCACGTTCTCCAAAAACTCTTTGCATAAATACTGAGACCAATTATAGATCTTTCTTTTTTCGCATTGTCCTTTAAGTACAATGAATTGTACAGGAACCTCCTTAGGTCTACACTTCTGCATCATCTTGCAGGCTAAGATGAGCATCCAAAACTGAACAACTGGATCATTGATCTCACTTACTACAAATCATCTGCTATGATGCGACACTTGGTACTTTTCTTTGATCTTTTCGGCCACCTTCTTTTCCTGTGCCTTTCCTCTAAAATTTTCCATGGGATCTGTGCCTTGGTTAGGCAGGCTGATGATCCAGTGGATCAGTGCGACATCAATTAGTATGTGCTCTCCCAACCATAATGCTTCATCATGTATGAGCTTGAGAAATTGGTGCACACAGATATCATTTATCGGGCTACACTCGAAATGGGGAACATGCAATAAGTTTAGAATCCTCGCCTTGTGAAGGCCCAACACCCATCGTTGTGGCTCCAAGTGCACAAGGCCCCCCTCATAAGGCACATGATCTAGATAGCGCTCAGGAAACTTCTCAACATCTACGATGTCTCAATCCTCGGACCTCCATCTTCAGCTGCGGCACTTTGGAGAACATATCACCTTCAACTAGGACATTTTAAGGAATTAAGGGAATGTTAATTCTCGACCGCACTTTGTCCAAATCTTTCAGAATTTTGGCTGACACCTTACGCGGTGCAACATAGGTCGGCAGCCGTGAGAATAGGGCCACTTCAACCACATCCTCCTCCTCCTCCATAATGGTCTCAGGGACCTCCGCCATGGGTCTCTTCTGGTGCTTAGCTGCAGTGGAGCGTAACTTTGGAGTCTTCTCCCTATGGGATTTACAGGTCCCCGACATTTTTCCCTTCTTAGGATTCACAGGGACAAGTGTATGAGGAACCAACGCATCAGGATCCTCCCCTGGGCGTGTAGCTATCATGCTTGGTGGGATAACATAGCCAAGACCCCTATGTCGCAACTTCTCCTCAAATCTCGGATCCAAACCAGACATAAACAATGAATAAGATGCAGAAATCAAAAAGCTCAAGGTCAACAATTCACATAGAAACGAAAGGGAAATATTGCGACCCCATATGTCATATTTATAGGTTTGGCGCGTCTTCAACGGTCCCTTAGGCATTAATATGTCATCATAAATGACAAAAGGATCCCAAATCTGGAAAAATCCCCTCATTAAATGCAACCTAGACACTCCCTTAAATGGTAATAAAACTTTATTTTCTAGATTTACTGTTCCAACGACTAGATTTTGGCACCTTTGCGACCCAGTCATCCTCCTCGCGCAACTACTACATACGCGCCACACCTTTATGTGCATCTGCTATCCCATCTACATAGATCCCATACTTTGGCCATATAGTCATTTGGTGCATGCAGGGGGAGGGTCATCCCTATATGGCTTCAATTGGATTCCATTGACATACCAAGGAAGATATTCTCCACTCAGTGTGGTTAGGCACGCTGCACCTCCATCAATGATCTTTTTAACAATATATGGCCCTAGCCAATGCATCTTCAACTTCCTTGGGTAGTGCACATACTTGTTTTCATACAACAAGACCAAATCATCTTCCTTAAACACCTTTTTCCTGATGTGCCTATCATGCCATGCCTTTTCACAAACCTTCTAAACTTGCTGGTGATAATTGGAAATACAACAATCTTCTTCAAGTGTGACCAACGACGACAACCATTCCTCCATAGAATCTACTTCTGCCATATTTGTGAATGCTTCAATGCACAGACTGGGAACAATGTATTCCATTGGCAGCACAAATTCTTTCCCATATACCATCTTGAACGGTGTTCTACCATTCAGCTTATTACATGTGGTCTGATGTGCCCATAGGACTGCAGGTACTCACTCATCCCAATAATTCTGGTTAGCATTGCAAACCGTGGTAAGCACAGTCTCGAATATCTTGTTGAAAGTTTTTGTTGCACCATTCGCCTTTGGGTGATAGGGAGTGATCTTCTGATGATGCATATGAAACTCGTCTGTCAATGCTTCAATGGTTTCATTCACAAAATGCGCACCTTGATCACTTATTAGAATCTTAGTACATCCAAAGCAAGTCACAATATTCTTGAAGATGAACTGCACAGTTGTATTTGGAGTACAATCCTTCACAGGCTTAACTTTAGCCCATCTGGTTACATAGTCAGTCGCAGTGATTATGTAACGCGCACCACTCTTCTTTCCTAGAGGGTCAATAGGTCCAACAAATTCTATGGCCCATTTCTCAAATGCTTGCAGTGCCATCTTTGGATGCAGAGGCATCTCATCTCTGTGCGACGACTTTCCGGTCCTTTGGCATACTTCGCATGTGCGAAAATGCAGATAGGCATCATTGTGCAATGTGGGCCACCATAACTCAGCTCGCAAAATATTTTGCGTGGTTTCCTTCCCTGCATAGTGACCACCAACAACCCCTCCATGAGCTTCCTCTAGGATTGCATGCCTTTCATACTCCAAAACATATCTTTGCAGAACTTCATATGCACCCATCTTGTACAACTGGCCAACAATAATAGTGAAGTCCACCACACGTGATACAAGCTCTTTCTTCTATTGCACAATATATTCCTCAAGTGCACATCCAGTAGTCAAGAACTGAATAGTATCAGGGAAATTATCATCAACTACCTTGATCGTAAACAGCTGCGCATCTAGTAATCCATCCTCTAAGTTCGTACGTTCTTCACTAGTCTCATTGCACGACAGATGGTCTGGCCCAACATTTAGTCTTCCTGGTTTCAAAATGATCTCAAAGTCATACTCCTAGAATAATAACAACCACTTACAGATCTTCCCCCCCAACACAGGCTTATTGACCAGGTACTTCAAAGCAAAGTGATCAGTAAACATCTTGAAATTTCCTCCTAATAGAAAGTGGCAGAATTTCTACAACGCATGCACCATTTCTAATCCTTCTATTTCTGTGGTTGAATAATTTCATTCTGCGCTTGAGAGTTTTCGACTGGCATTGGAAATAAGGTGATCAATCTCGCCCGCTCCTGGTTGCGCTAAAATAGCTCCGAGCGTGATACAAGAGGCATCAACATGCACATGAAACACCTTAGACCAATTTGGGAAGACCAATGTGGGTGTCGTGACCATCTTTTCCTTTAATGGTTCAAATCTCTTCTGACATTCCTCATCCCAGTAGAATTCCACATCCTTCTTGAGAAACTTCTCCATGGGTGCAGTTATCAGCGCATAACCCTTAACGAACTTTTGATTATAACTAGTGTGCCCCAATATTGAGTGCATTTTTTTGACATTTGCAGGTATCACCAAATTAACAATTACTGCGAACTTCACGGGATCTACCATCAACCCTTGTTGGCAGAAAATGTGTCCCAGTAATATCCTGAATGGCACACAGAATATACATTTCTTCAAGTTTAGTGAAATCTGATACTTTCTACAGGTATCCAACATTAAGCGGAGATTGGAGACATGCTTTTTAAGCAGCCCAAAAATAGTCCAATCATCAAATTACACAGATCCTGATCTCCTTTTGTCTTCTTGTCTTGCACTACCATGGGACTCACCCCATCATACTCATCTACTGGCTCTATGATGCATGCAACAACCATCTTATCCAACTCTTCCTTGACTTTATTCTTATATTTTGGATTCAATATGTATGGGTGCTACTTCATTGGGCACGCATCAGGTTTCAAAGTGATCTTCAGAACTCCAAGTTCTCCAATTATTCCTTTCAATTTTGAGAACTTTGTAGGGAACAAGTCCTGATATTCTGTCAGTAGTTGAACAACCTTTCCTACTATGTCATCATCCCAATATTCTCCAATATTTTCCAACTTTGGTTGCTCTTTAGATCCAATATTCACCTGTCAGATCTTTAGAGGTTTTGTGACATCCATGGAAGTGATCGAAGGCCCAACAACTGCTCATTGTCTTTCAGATTCCAGAATAATAATATCCCTTGGATCTTCTTCATTCTCTTCAACTGCCAGATTCATGTAGTTAACAATATCCTTCATCTCTGCATCCCATGCTAGCGAAGTGTGCTCTATCGTTGGATTTGTGGTGTCAAAGATAACTTCTTGAATTTTATGCAATGCTTGACCAATCTTGACAAACAAACTCTCAAAGTTGAATGTTAGAATGAAACTTTATGTCAGCGTAGACCATTCACTATTACCTCGGTGTAGCTCCGTCTCCAAATACCAATCAGTAGGTACATTCCCCAATGTATGAATGAACATGTGGACCCATTAAGGTCTCAGTTCTATGCCCCATACCTCATTCAATTTAGCTAAATTGTTGTGTTGATCATCCTTTCCAGATTATACTTCTTCCATTCTAATTGTTGGAAATTCAAAGCGCAATCTCATCATGTGTGTGCATTCCTCCCAATTTCCCATGTTTCTTTTATGATTCTCCCACCATCTTGCTGGAGTAGCTCGTAGTCTGAGATCTAGGGCATGGAATCTCTGTCCTTCTGGAAGAGTTCTTTCCAGTTCTCCTAAAAACATATTTACATCAGTAAAACCATCATAATATGGTAATTCGCGTACCTCAAATGTTATGCATCAAAGATATTTGGTCACTCGATTACAGCGCAGCGCAGATACTTCATGCAATCTGTTCTACCAGTTCTTCGGTCCTTCATCAGAATCTAAGAAGAAAGAGTTGTCCTTTTCCCAATTAATATTTCCATCATTCATTGGGTTGATCCAATCTTCATCACGCATGGTCAGCTTATAGATATGGTCAATATCATCATCAATGCACACATGCTCTCAGTATCTCTTTCCTTCTATAGGATCTAGAAGAATTATGACTCTTGTCCCATTGATTTCAAACTCCATTCTTCGCTTCTTTAGGTTTATGAAACCATCCATATCAATAGCCTATTCCAATCCTAACAACGTAGGATAAGGATTTGTATCATCCACAGTTTGTATAGCTTCAAAATCTACAAGTACCTTAACACCTTCAATATTGACTACTACCTGCAACAGCCTTCCTAATGGAATGATTTTCTGTTGATTTTCCATGCACAGTTGAAAGGTATACCATTCAAAACTTGGGTTCTCCCATGCGCTCCTAGGTTTTATTAGGTAGGGAATTTGCATCAGACCCTAGATCTATAATAACCTGGTCCATATCATAAGCATTGATATGCACGGTCATATGCATTTCTTGCCCCATCCTCTTCTTATTCTTATAGATTTTGTTGACAGCTTTCTGTTTTATCAGCTGTTGTTCCTTTTCTGCACAATTATCTATCAGAGCCTGAATGTTCTCTACCGCATTTTTGTTGCACAGTAACTTAATGCAAGCTTGTAAAAATGGTTTGATTTCTTCATCTACCCCTTCCTCCTTCATGGGTCTACCTGATGTTAATGCGCTTCCCTTTGCAAATAAGTTTTGCGCTTCAACAAAAGTGTATTTTGTGTGTTGTAAATCAAATCTGTCTTTGTTTTCAGGTGCCTTATGAATCCAAAAGTTAGTATCTGGCTTCTCTCCCTTATCCTCATTAGTGGCTATACCTCTCATAGTGACCACATTCATGCTAAGATCTTCCTCACAGGTTTCCTCTCTGACCATCTAAATTTATGCGTCGAAGTCTGCATCTTTTTCTCCTACATCTTAGCAATCAAAACAGGGAAATCTTCTATTACATGGTCAAACTGTCTACAATACCTGCATGATTTTCACATTGGATTTGGACATTCATGCGCATAGTGACCAGAATCTCCACAATTGTAGCAAATAACCTACTCCCTTCCTTGACCAACTGATCCACCTCCTCTTCTTGTTCCTCTATCCTAAAATCCACCGTGCCCAAAGGGGGATGCTAGTGAGGTAGGTTCAACCTGCATTCTATATATTTCAACGTTGTCCAACATCATGTCAAAAGTGTGACAGTGCTGCTCATCATGTCCCACTTATGAACATAATATACAAAAAAACCTCTTCAGCTCATGTTGATATTTTCTGACTGTTGGATAGAAATCTGTTGTATGCAGACGTACAACTTGACAGATTGTGCACCATATTGGCCCAGATGTGCTCTTCAGCAGGCTAGGTCCTCCAGTGCTCAGATAATTATCAAATACATGACATTGATCCTTATTATGGCCAACACCTTTACATTATATGCACCAGACCTCTGTGCACACCTTCTTGCCCTTATATTTGCACAGGTTTTGAATCTCCAAATGCATTGCTTCTAACTGAATTTTAATCTGTTGAGTTCCAAGCGCAACAGGTGTAGGCGTAGCTTCTAATTTAATCACAATCTCCACAGCCTCAGCCTATGTGGCAATCTTCTGTTGCCCCAAGAGTTGGTGCAGATGTGGGAGCAGCATAGCAATAAAACACTCATTTTGTTGGGTATCATCGATAGTGAATCCACCATCTCTGATAGTGCGCTTTAGCCTCTGATCTTCCTCCCACATAAATTCATTTATCTCCTAGTGAATCTCTTTCATTTTTGTAACCAACTGCGCATATGACTTAGGCTTCTTGAATTGTTCTTTTAGGGCATATTTTACTTCATCCATGGTGGAATTAGGGTTTTCTTGGACAAATTTGATATATCAGTCCATTTCATGATCTTGGAAAGCAGTGGCTAACTGTTCTTTCTTAACATCATCATTATTAACCTGATGATCTCTCCATACAACATCATCCACAAACCAAAAGTGCTCAATATATTCATTCCCAATACCTATGAAAGTAGGTAGCTTCATAGACGCGGCCATATCTGCGCATGGGGGAGGTGGAGGTGGAGGTGGAGCGAATTTTTTGCAAGATGAGTGTGGAAGTGGAGTGGATGGGATCTGAAATATGCTGAAGGATTTTTTATCATTTTGATTTGATGAAACTTATTCTTGGGATACTTCCTCATCTTCATAGTGCGTAGATTTACTAGAGCTACTAGTTTCTTGTTCACCGTCACTATTAGATCTACACTTGAGAGGGCTATAAATAAATCTTTTTTCTGGGTCTTCGCGATAAAGTCTTCCACTGTGCGTGGTCGAACCTCTTCAAGACATTCACGCAATATGTTGGAAAAAAGAGCCCTGTTCACATAATAGCATCTTCAACAATAACTTCAAATAGCGCAATAACTTACCTCTAGGACCCTTGAAAAACCTTATTTCTACTTAAGAGTATGATACAGACTGATCAATGGAAAATTTAGTCACAAATAATCCCAATAAATGGATCTATCACGTGGGTGAGCTTATTGCTTGTCTTTTCTAATTGCTGAATCAATTCAGGAGTCCACTCAGTGACTGCGTCGTCCTTCGCACAAGTATGGAATTCAGTCAATCGCAATAAACACTCATGCAAATCAGATGCAAAGGAGAAAAATAATATCTTGTGAACTTCTGTATATATGTACTTCTGAACCCACTTTTCAGCAGATACCTTAGAACCTCGATTCTCTTGGATCGCGAATTAAGTATATTTCTATCTAACCAATCTTGCAATTCACTCTGCGTAGGGTGCCACAACATTAAATCTCCCTCAAAATGATCTCAGTCCCAACAATGAACCATTTTTTTGTTA
This sequence comes from Pinus albicaulis, assembly GCA_034641835.2. Taxonomy (NCBI): domain Eukaryota; kingdom Viridiplantae; phylum Streptophyta; class Pinopsida; order Pinales; family Pinaceae; genus Pinus; species Pinus albicaulis. Next base: position 396,065,025 of record CM076569.1, on the reverse strand, counting down.
GATGGGTCCTGACCCACGTTCAAAGTTTATCGTGCAACCAACAAACGCTCCAACTACTGGCCCTTTCAGTAATGACATGCTTGCACAGATCAAAGCCTCACCTAAAGAAGTATGGGGGGGTGCTGGAACCAGGTTTTCACACCCTGAGGAAGAAAATAATGTGGTGGCCCTAAGTAGGTTTATAACAGAATGTGTTACAGATCTTAAACAAATGCACGCAAATACAGAACAATACTTATCAGATCAGCTTGTCACAGACACAGATAATGCATAAATATATGAATCGCAGATCGACTTCATTGCAGATATATATATATATAAGACAAAACCAGATTCGAGCAATGTGCAATAACTTAAGAAGATTTATCAACCATCAACACATGTTCATGCATAAAGACAGATTTACTCACGCAGATATAATTAAGCATAACATAAGTAAAGTGATCTCAAGAAATACAATAAACAAATAACATAGTCCTTTGCCAAAACTATTCTTTGTATTATATTCCAACAGTTTAGTACAAATAGACTTTTCCCTTACAATTACCCTTTCCGTGTACACAGCCAACGAAGTCCCCACACAGCCAGGACTAGGTCTCCGTGCACACAGCCAATAGGAGCCTTTCTACCCCAAAAACATAAACTTACAAAATGTATCACTAAAGCATAAACGAACTCAGATCGAGAACATCAATTGAATTCTTACTTAGACTTGATCTATCTATTTATATCCATCTTAGCACGTAGATATTATCATCTCAAACCATGGTTTGAGGCCCACAGTTTATCCTTATAGCTCATTTACATAAAAGAGTTACTTTGACCTGCCCCAAAGCCCCTTAACCTTTGCGTGTAGTGTGCATATGAAAAATTTATACAAAAATTTACTCAAAAATGTACCCCATGAGACCCCGTTCCAACATACACCACCAAAAATGAGTTGGCGAATGGCCACAAGATGTCATTTATCAACCTCATGAAGGTTGTGGGAGCATACATCAGCCCGAAAGGCATGAATAGCCATTTGAGAAGTCCCTATTTGGATTTTAAGGCAATATTCCACACATCAGAGGGTTCGATCGGTACTTGGTGATACTCGGACTTCAAGTCGATCTTGCTGAAATATTTTCCCCCTTGAGTTGGTCCAGAAGGTCATCAATCTATGGGATCGGGTACCTATTCTGGAAAGTGATTTTGTTCAATGCCCGATAATCAATACAGAGTCTCCAAGTCCCATCCTACTTATGCACCAACATGACTGGGCTCCCACAGGGTGATCAACTCGGTCGGATGTGACCTTTCTGCATCATCTCCTAAATCTGCCTCTTGATTTCATCGTTCTCCAGAACAGAGTGCTGATAGATTGGTCCAATGGGTATCGACGCACTTGCGGTCAGATCGATGGAGTGCTTGACCTAACAGTGCAGAGGCACCCCTGCGGGTGAGGTGAAGATGTCTCCGTACTCCTCCACGACATTTTACATCTATTTTTGTCGTGCAGAGGAGCCATGTTTGGAGGTCGTGGCCACAATATTATTCTTTCCCTAAGTCTAGATCATCAGGAAAACAAATTTCTCGGTTTGGAACTGAGCTTACTGCATTGTTTTGCAGTAATCAAAGAGATTACGGTAGGCGTTGCTACCTTCGATATCCTGTACAACTTATTGTCCAAAATAATAATAACAACGTGAGGCTTGGAATCATACACAACATGTCACTTCCACAAGTATGGTTGGCCTAATAATACATCACAAACATCAAGAGGAGAAATGTCACATAATACCTCATCGTGAAGGGCTTGATGTTGTATGGAAGGTGACACTGCTGGCTGACACGGAGATCTCGTCCTTGGTGAAGCCACTTGATGGTGTACGACTCTGCAAGTGTTGTGGTCGGAAAGCCTAGTCGCTTCATGACCTCTACTGAAATGAGGTTCTTTTGGCTCCCAATGTCGACAATGAACTGTAGCGAGGAACCCTTTTTCCACATCTCGGAATGCTGAGAGGCGCTCCCCCTCCTCTGGATCTTCCAGTTCTTCATTATGAATCTTCATGGTTGCAACAGTGGCGTTGGGCTTCGCATCGATAATATGCTTCCCTTTATCATTCCCCTTGTTGGTTTTTTATTCAGAGTTGGAGCATGCATCTAATTCAGAAGCCTTCATCTCGGCTACCAGTGACTACTTGGCTCAACACTCACTTGTGTTGTGAGTGTAGCTCTTATGGAACTCACACCACTTTCTCATGTCCTTCTTTGGCTTCGCAGCATTGTTCTTTGCTTAGATCTTTGGTGGGTTGTCCTGGGCCACCTCGCCTTAGTTTTTTCCTTTGTTCTGTGGCTTTGTGGCACCATTCCCTTACTTCTGATTCACAGATCCAAATTCTTGCTTCTTCTGTTTGAATTTATGCTCAATCTTGGAAGCATATCGGTATGTTGCACCAAGCAAGGAGATGTCGAGGAACTCCATTTCCTCATGAATGTATCTGTGTAGACAACTACGGTACTTCAGCACCAAATGTTTCTCTAAATATTTGATACCCAACTTTGTGCACATGGTATGGAACATATTCATCAGCTCATGCACATCTTGATCCCTTTGTCACCGCAACATAGTCCATTGTATGTAATTGTCCTCATATCTTCTCGTGGGATAATATTGTTCCATGATGGCATCTTGGAACGAATCGCAAGTGGGTACGGCTGAGAATATAGAGTGTTCCCTCTCATCCTTTTACTCACAATAGGTTTCCCACTAGTCCTTGACATGGGTGGCAACTTTGAGGAGTGAAAAAGTAATATTTTCCCGGTTGGAAAAGTCATGAACTGATAAATATACTTCTAATAGATTCAACCATATATCTATGACATCTACATCTATTTGGCCCTCAAATATGGGAATGTTAAAGTTTACTTGTACCTTAAAAGGATTAGCGCCTCCAGAGTGGTTTTTGGATGCAGATGTGTTGCTAGTGGGCAGGCGTTGAAGGATCTAGGAAAATTTATCCATTATCATGTTCCTTTGTTTCTTGAGGGCCTCCTCGAGCAATATTTTGATAGGGTCTCCTACTTCCACGTATTTATTTTCCTCTGCCATGGGAGGCCGTCGAGGTTTGTGAGGCTGATCTTGCAAATGGTCAACTAGATCGAGCCCTAACTCCTTATACCCCGAACTTGTTAGGGACATGAAAAGAAGGATCAAGAAAGAGCAGACCGCTCTGATACTGCTAATCCAGACTTATGTAGGAACACAATTAAATACATAAATACACATAAATTTAGAGATGCGGCAAAAATAACACTTCATTTCATTAATATCAAATAACTGAAATATGCTTATATACAGAATGGAAATAAACTAGCTAGGGCGTTGGTATCTTATCTCTAAGAAGAGGTGTGGTGACTACATGCCTCTGAACTATGTTACAATGAGGCTCAAGGGAATTTTTATTATTGAACAACATAGGAGAACCCTAAACTGCTAAAACCCTAACCCAGGAGATTAAACACCAAGAATTTGTGAGCTCCATTAGGGTTAGTTAGGCAGCCAACTTCTCAGGGTCGTAACTTGGTCATATTATCTTTGTTTGATGCATACGATATATCAACCGAAATATCTCTCCGAGTACTACAAGATTTCTTGTAGGCCCCTGACTACAACTACTAGCTTGTTGTGGACCCCCAAAAAAATGTCATTTAGGTGGTCAAAACTTCTATAAAAAAGGAAACTTATGAAACTGACTGGAGTTCTAGGTGGAATCAGTGGGTGGCCACCAATATCCACGTGGATCAAATAACAACTTGAGCCATGGCTTGCTAGGTAATTAGCCGATGGGTAAAAATAACTAACCAACCTAGAAATTATATATCCTTAAGCCAAAATTATACATCCTTGAAGGAAATTTATAAGATTTATATTCTTTTAAGAGGGTATACAATCAATTTTTTTGAACTAAAATTTTCCACCCAAATTATATTAATTTTCTACCAAAATTAAAATCAAACATATTAATTATGGTTCAAACCAAATTTCTAGAAACACCCCTTCCCACATATAATTTCAAACATAGTTAACTTGTGTGAAATTTCAAACATTATGTTGTGAATAATGTGGAATCAATATTCAAACCTCATTCCAAACACCAAATTTCATAAATAAATGGTTGGATCCATCTATTATTAATCCATGCAATTTCATAAGTATGTGGCTTTATTAAACCTTATTCTCATTATCCATTCCCTCTTAATTATTTTGAAAGACACCACACCTCCTCATAGATAATAACCTTGCATTGCATTTAATTCCTTTGCATATAGGTTTATTTTGAAGTATCTGTGATGGAAAATTAATATTTTCACCATTTATCCAATTTTTCAAGACATTTTTAGCTTTAGCTAGCTATACTTTCATCATTGAAGGCCAACGACCAGAGATATGTGATAGATAGAAAATGTGTGTATCCAAGGACCTTTATATGTACATTGGGGATTTATGTGCATGGATGCATTGAATGTTGCACATAAAAATACATTAATATATGTCCATTTTTTTCATGGTAGTACATTTCTTTCGCCAAAGGGAAACACCAACCCTATCTACTAAGAATAAAGGAAGAGAACATGCCCACTTTAAATGGCTACCCATTTTGGATGAAAGCTGCATGCTATAAGTGTTTATTTTTCCTTGGGACTTCAAAATCATGTTTATTTCTAGAAAACAAACACAAACACACTAAAATTCCACTACACAAGAACTTTTCACAACAGAAAATGTATAACAATGAATTAATGAAGTACACAAGAAATTTTCACAAACCCAAAACTTTTTATTTTACAACTTTAATACAAAAAACATAGGGCTCCATTACCAGGGATCATGGCCCTTACAGTTAACCATGATTCAAGTAACACTAGAGCTTGAGATCAACAACGTATGATCCTCAATGTGCCCTTGAACAAGGCACACTTGACCTACTTGTTGAAGGAGCATTCACACAATCCCTTTCAATACACGTACCTTGAACACTTTGTAGGTACTTTTCCACCTGTACTTATAGAGTATTGATGATCACATGTCCTTATACTACTCTAGGATTCCTTGTGTGTTCAACTCATCAAATTGCCTCATATCGATGGAAATTCTCCTCCATTGTCACTGAAATTAGGTCGTCCTATAACAATTTATAGTTTCTCCTTAGATCACTGTCCTTAGGGTCTTCTCAATTACCTTCACACAGACCCTTTGTTTCTCCAAAAGATGACTTTTCACAAACTCCTAAGTCTTCCATCTATTTTTCCCCTTGCTACTCCAAGATATCAACACTTAGGGTATTCTAGATCAACTCTTCTAACAAACCTCTAGCTGATCTTATATGACTGTAATGAGGGGACACTTGGTATCCCACATAATGTAATTTTCCTCCTCAAATTACAGTACTTAGGGCTCCTACAATTGTTTTCAAAAACACTTATGGACATACCTACCACACTCTAGCAATTCATCAAACATAAGGCAAAAAACTTACCTCCTTGATAACTTGGCACAACTCCTAAGGATCTACGATTCTGGTTACCAACTTAGCTAATTTTTTTTTTCCTAATTCATATTCCTCCGCGGCCCCACAATTTGTATCTCCTACAACCACCTCATTCACACTAATCCCTGTGGTAACCTCTCTTGTTTGCCTAAATATATTGCGTAGAACTTCCACCCCTTATCCTTATCATGCCATAGACCTTACGGCCTCCTATCCAACCAAAAATAGGGCCTTGGCCCACCCTTCAACTTTAAAAAATGTCTCGATGAGATGCACAATATGCATGCCCATAACCTCATGAATAGACCTTCCCAAACTCGTCCAACCAGAAATGATACAAGAAACCAAACTTGCCCTTCTATCCTTGCTAACACAACTCCTTTGAGGTCTGCAATCTTCTTGAGAAGTCTTCTTTTGATGAATTTCCCTTGTGGATATGCCAAATTATCTTGAACTCACCTCTACTTATAATGATCTTAGTTGTGCACATTAAACTCCAAGGTTCATGTATTCTAGGCCAAGTCGATATGAGCTTAGATATAAAAACCCCACTATATTAAGAAATAAATTCCTTTTCATTTATTTTCTCCACATCATTGGAAACCTAGGTGCCCCTTATCCCTTCAAGAGTGCCCCTCACGCTTTCAATGATTAAACAATTAATTTTCCACTTGGGCCTTTACCCACAACTTTGGGTACAAAGCCCACCATGTGGATACATTTCACACAAAGCTTCATTTTCATGGGTCAAATCCTCAAAAACCTTGTACCCCAAGGGTTGTGGAAGTACCTCCCAAGCTACAAATTTCAACAATCGATAAATGATATTTATACTCTGCGATTAAGATGCATCCAAGGTGTAAATTTGATGAACACTCTTACCTATCAAGTACGTCTTTTTTATAATGGGTTTATTTTTAAAATTGTCCTTATACTTACATTTTATGTTTGGTTTTGTTTGTCATCTAAATATTACGCACAATATGTATTTTATTTGTGAACACAAAGACAAATTGTGCATAACATAAAATCATTATGAAAATTCCTTTAACACAACATCATCTAATAGCAAAAAATTATATATAGTATTTTATGTGTGCTACTTTATATAGAATACAAAACTATTAAAAACATGAATAGAAAATAAAAATCATTACATATTTAGGATTCTTCTTTGCTTAACATTTTTCAAAATTCCTTCCCTCTAACATCCTGTAGGGTTTTCTTTACCACAATTGGAATGAGTTTAGAGAAATTTGACATGAAATTGCAAGCGACATACATTTCTTGAACAATTTGATAATGCACTATATTATAAATTTTAGTTGTGTCCATTATCCAATCTCTATTGAGCATGAAATATATAATTTTCTACCAGAAATTCAAGAAAATAGGTCTAGCGACCTTTACTAACTTGATATAGTGGGCCATCAATATGTTTTCTTCGGTTTTGGATGTATCATTTTGATAGGAATGCATCCCTTCCCATTATGAGAAATATAATATGAGTTCATTATGAAACAAGTGGTTGATAATGCTTACTATGTATCTCAATTGAAGAAACACCAACAACAAGGAGAGATCCTACCCAATATCTTAAATACTTTTTAATAAGTGCATAGAGTGACTCCATCGACGCTATGAAAATGTATGATTAGTGTTACCATGGTCATCAATATGGTTTCTTTGGTTTTCGATGTCTCGTTTTGATAGGAATGCATCCCTTCCCATTATGATAAATCTCATATGAGTTCATTATTCAACGAGTATGTGATAATACATACTATGTATCCTAATTGTAGAAACACCAACAACAAGGAGAGATCCTACCTAATGTCTTATACTTTTCAATAAGTGCATAAAGTGACTCCATGGAAGCTATGCAAATCTTTGATTAGTGTGACCATGTTAATTAAAACTCTTTTTTTGCATTGAGAGAGGATGTAAATGGTGTTCTTTATGGGTGGTATATGATGCATTATTTTGAAAATCTAATGTAATGGTTATCCTCTTTTCCTCCTTTCTCAATTCAAATGTTTTTTTTGATGGTATAGATCATAATAACACCATTGCTAGAAAGAATAAAAGAATAAGTTAAATCCAATATTGACATAGCATCAACATATTTCCAAGTGAAATTACACTTAAAATTAATAGGTTACTAAAACAATAAGAAAAAATGTTGGCATTACCACATGATTCACATTTAAAAAAAAACAAATTGATAGTATAAGAAAGATTGCTTGAACATATCATTAGTTTTCTTTGGCATTAAAATATTTAGCATGGTGTCACAACAACAGTCAATGTTGGCATGTAAAAAGAAATGGCCATAATGTGAATAATGTCAAATTAAAAGAAAATTTGTGGCTAGAAACAAGAAATAACATCAAATTGAAACAAAATCCATGGTTGGAAACAAGAAATAATGTTGATATGTAACACGTAATGTCGATTTTTTATTAAAATATTGACCCACATTTAAAATTTGTTAAACACTAAGCATAGAAATAACATTAATACATTGCATTGAGTTGAATTGTATGGTAAAATTTAATAACTTAATAGAACATTTATCTGAAGTTTTGCAACAACCACAACAATAGTGCATTCCCTATACTATTTTGATGAATTCCAACTTTGTACATGTGTTTGGCATTTTCTATGGCTACATAACAAGATTTATTTCATATTTTAGATGGCTTAGTTCTTACTTTTTGAAATCACTAATACATTACCTGGAATAACAATGTATTCACATTGAATATGTCTATGTTGCAATAACTCCTATTTCATATATGTGATATAAAAAATATCTTTAAGTATTTTTGAAGGCATGATCTTCATTATTATATTAGTATTAACTTAGGTAGTTGTTGCCACATTCTTATTTGTTATTTTACTCTTTAGAAATTACCCAGTGTCTAATTGATCAAATACTTGAGATGGCTTAATTCTCATATTTTGAATTATTAGTACATTCAAAGGGAAATGACAACAACTTTTCCCTAAACATGCCTATCTTGCAACAACTCCCATTTCATTTATGTGAAAAAAATAAATCATAAAGGAGTTCTGAAGGCATCATATTTAACATTATCTTCGGTACTAAATTAGGTAGTGTTGCCACAATATTGTTTGTTATGGTACTTTAGAAATGATCCCATCGTATAATAAATCAAGCTATATATTTCATTGTAGACATGGCTCAGTTTTCAATTTTTTTAAATTATTAATCATTTAAACGATTAATGAATTAACCCTTAACATAAATATAGTTCAATATCTCCCATAATGTACATGAAATCGAATAGACTATCATGGAGTTCTTGAGGCATCCGTCTTCATTATTATCTTTGTTACTAACTTTGGGTAGTTGTTGCCACGTGATTGTTTTACTATGCTACTCTTTAGAAATGAGACGATTGTCTTATCAACTTGAGTCTATTGTGTGTATAGTTTTTTTTCTAAGAGAGTCAAAGGGCTATCTTGATCTATGGTGGGATCTATGCCTTGATTGTTTCACCGGGAGGGTCCATTTATAGTTCTTATGCTAGTAGGGAAGGGTGATGCCAACTCTCCCTATAGAAAGATACACCTAAACACATAAGGTGAACCTTGGTGAGTACCTGCCTAATGCTGCTTAAGGGTCATGTTATGTGATTTTCGATTAACTATTCACTTAACTTGAATAATATAATCCCTTATATCACTTCTTTAAAAATCAAGATTTCCAAGTGTGGTTTTTCCTTGAAACATCTTCTTTTATTTTCCTACAAAACAACACCAAATAACTTCATCATCATTGTTGGGATTCTATTGTTTCAATAATGCAATGATTGATCATCTTTCTATGGAATCACATTCTGAAAACAACCATCCCCACACCAATAATTCCAAACATTATCTAGTGGTTAGGGTATTCATTATTTCCAAACTATAATTGCCAAATTCAAGTGAATTTCCCATACAATACATGAATTTGAAAGTTCAATTCGATATGAAAATTGTTTGTTCTTGATTTGATTAATATTTCATTTGGCATGTGTTGCAACATTATTCCACCACTTGCTCTACCAGAAAGGCCATTACAACCCTTTCTATGTCTCTTTCGCTTGCCTCTCCATAGAGGAAATTGTGACCCTTTCTTGTCACACATAGAACCTCCACCAATATAGTTCATGCACAATCCCTAATGGAGATGTCAATGGCCCACCCAAAGAAGGAATTTCATTAAATTCTCTCAAAAAACATCAAGTTGACCATGGCGACATAAGATAGCAACTCAGCCATGGCTTGTTGGATAATTAGTTGGTGGATAAAAAGAATAAGGCAACCTAGAAAGTGTAGATCCTTAAACCAAAATTATACATCCCTGAAGGAAATTTATAGGATTTCTACTATTTTAAGAGGGCATGCTAGTGATTTTTTTCCGAACTAATATTTTCCACTCAAATTATTCTCATTTTTTTCCAAAATTGAATTTTAACTTAGTAATTATGGTTCAAACCACATTTCTAGAAATACCCCTTCTCACATGCAATTCCAAACATAGTTAACTTGTGCACAATTTCAAATATTATATTGTGAATCATGTGGAATCATTGTTCAAACCTCATTCCAAACACCCAATTTTATAAATAAATGGTTGGATCCATCTATTGTTCATGCATACAATTTCATAAGTAGATGGCTTGATTAAACCCCATTCTAATTACTCATTCCCTCTGAATTTGTTTGAAAGACACTATATATCCAAATAGCTACTATACTTGCATTGCATTGAATTCCTTTGTATGCTTGTTTAGTTTGAAGTATTTGTGATGGAAAAATGATATTTGCACCATTTATCCTATTTCTTAAGTCATTTTTAGCTTTAGCGTGCTAGGAATTTCATTATTGAAGGCCAATGACAAGGAATATGTGGTAGATAGAAAATGTGTGTATCCCAAGATGTTTATATGTACATTGGGGATGTATGTACATGCATACATAGGATTTTGCACATAAAAAGGCATTAAAATATGCCCATTTTTTTGCATCATTGTGCATTTCCTTTGCCAAAGAGTAACACCAACCCTATCTACTAAGAACAAAGGAAGAGAACATACCAACTTTGAATGACTACCCATTTTGGATGCAACCCCATGTTAGAAGATAAATGATATTTATAATCTATCATTAAGATATCCAAGGTATAAATTTGATTTTCACTCCTATCCATCAAGTAATTTTTTTTATGGGTTTATTTTTAAAATTGTCCTTCTCCTTATATTTTATGTTTGGTTTTGTTTGTGATTTAAATATGTACATATGTATTCTTATTAAAAAAAAAAATGTGTGAAATCTAGGACAATTTGTGCATAGCATAAAGTTATTATAAAATTGCATTTAACATAACATCATCAAGTTACAAAAATTTATATATAATATTTGATGTGTGCTATTTTATATGGACTACAACATTTTAAAAAACATAAATAGAAAATAAAAATAGTTACAAATTTAGGATTATTTTTTGTTTACCATCTTTTAAATTTCTTCTCTCTAATATCTTGCGGCCTTGCTTTAGCAAAATTGGAAGTTGAGTTTAGTGAAATTTGACATGCAATTGCAATGAGCATGCGTTTCTTGAAAAATTGGATAGTGCATTGTATTCTAACTTGAGTTGTATCCATTATCCAATCACCTATAAAAATGGAATATGCAACATGCTGAAAGTCCACAAATAAGTCTAGCGAACTTTACTAACTCTATATGGTTTCATTAATAAACGATATTCTCAATGATCATGATTTCTCTACTAGGGTAATCACTCTCCCTAAATAATGATTCCATCACTCTTTAATGTAAAACCTATCAATATTGCTCAATGGTGCTGCTTTCAAAGTGATCCAATCACACTTTAACGTAAAACTTATGAATATTGCTCAATGACTTACCATGCAAACTTATAATGACTTTAAAAAAATGAATACCCTTTAAATTTAACTATTAAATAAATCGCATATATTTAAATAATATATAATTTAATTACTTACCACAAAATGGATCTTAAATGTTTTGAATAACTTTATGACAAGATGAATCCTACCTATTTTAAATAACATAATCAATTTTATTTATAAATGTTTCAAGAAACGTAATTAATTTTATGAAATCGAGTTATTATAAGTTGATCAACTTATATGAGCATCATAAACATCTTTTATATGCACAAATACCGCTTTAAAAGGAGAGAGAGGTATTTGAAAAATATACGCTGTACACGGAAAATATTATTAATCTTGTCACATTAGATTGTATATTTGCCTCTAATCATGTTGTACTTTACGAAACAGTCCGAAATTTGGATGGCCTCCCCATTAAGTTTCCAGAGTTTCAAAACAATTCACAGAATGAAGTTGCCCCCCATAAGAGCCAAAGCTTGTTAAAGCGAAAGCAAAATTTCTGCTACGAAGATAATATTCGTTTCGTAGACGAGAGTTCGAATCTGATGCAACACAACACTTACGTTTTCATTTTAGTAGCATCACACCATATCTCCTCCTGCACAAGGCAATGTAATTCAATAAATACAAAATACCCACTCTCTGTTCAGTACAGTTCACAGGAGTTTTCCCTTTCTGCATTTGAATTCTCAAACACTTCCGAGTTTCCTGCATTTGCATTTTTACTTCAAAAAAATTCATGGCGTCTCTCGCCTTCAACGCATTATCATTATCCCCAAAGCCTGTTGCGCTGCTTCCCACCCGTTACAAGTCACAGAATTATGCTTTTGCCGTTCATAGGCTTCCTCCATCATCCAATGTCCGTTTCCAGTTGAATGCCGTGCCTCGAGCACATGAGGTATTAAGTCCGAGAGGTCGCGGGTTCAAAACCCTTTGGTGTACATCGGCTTCAAAGAGTGGTGATCCTAAGATCGAATCCTCTGCAGAACAGCCACACAAAGAGGTGGTCTCTGCCATGCCTGTGGTGATGGAATTCTATGCGGCAATCAACAAGAGAGATCCGAAAGCCTTGTCTGAGATCATGTCAGACAAGTGCCTGTTCCACGACTCGGCTTTCCCCAAGGGTTTTGAGGGAAAAGAGGTAAGTAGATTTCAGGGTTTTATCCTATTCTATACTAAGCAATTTCTTTAAAGATATAGATTACAGTCCTCCATTTAGATTATAAAAGCCATCTCCCAACACCAGCAAAAATTTAATGAAAACCTTGAAATAAATAATCCCCCTCTTTTTATATTTTACTGTTAATGTTTGTTAACATAATAACATATGTGAAATGTGAGATGACTACAGGCCGTTTTACAATACATCAAAGATTTGATGGAAGCCCTGGGAAAGGACATGCAATTTAAAATAGATGGAATAAGTGAAGGAGATGATCTTACAGTGGCAGTCTTGTGGCATTTAGGTTAGTAATTTTCAGTGACATCAAGTATTAGATAATATTTTGTCTGTGTGTGTTGATATCATTGGTTTTAAATGCTTATGGGTTAAATTTTTACAGAATGGCAAGGACGAAAATTTCCTTTTTCCAAAGGCTGTGGCATATTTTACTGTGAAAAAGAAGGAGACAAATTATTAATAAGGTCAGATCTCTTAAACACCACTGTTGCAGCTGGGAGAAAGTTTATTAATAAGGTCTGGCACCATTAAGAAAACTCTGTTTATTAATAAGGTCTGCCAACATTAGGAAAACTCTATCTTCAAGTTTCAGTAACATATATGTGAATTATACAATTTTTTTTACTGTCTGTAACAGGATGGTGCATGACTTCATGGAAACACCTCTTAAACCTGGTGAATTGATTCTGGTAAGCAGTAGCTTTGGTTGACATAAATATGGTTCAATTAGCCATATTATTTATAACAGTATTTTTCCCCTAAATTTTATCTCACAATTTTTATATATAAAATAGATATGAGAATTTATATTTTATATAAATTTAATTTATAATATGAATCTTGTTTATATATAATTTATGTTAAATTATATTTTATAAAATTTCAATTAAACATTTTAACAATTTATTTGAGATTAATGCACTTGTGCTCATTTTTTTTATATCATTTGTTTTGTGGCAGAGATTGCTGAAGACTATTACATCCTTGTTTGAGCAATTTCCACTTGTTGCACAAAGTATAATATAATTATACCTTTATATATTTCTTTGATTTACAAGGTTTGCATGTAAACTCTTTACTTCATAAAACAATGCAGGTTCAGACATTGTGAAGTGGAAATTGGAAATTCTAGGCAGAATGATTTCCTTATTGGAACCTTTTCACATTGGGGTTAATAGTTCACTAACATTTTTTTTTCCTTTTTGCCACAGACTTTCTGGCAAATCCATATTATGCTTTTGCAGGGATAATCATGTTTTACAATAAGTATTTGAAACCGATACTTCGTCCATTTATAATATACTATCGTGGGGTATTGAGTAGTTTCTTGTACTGGGCATATTGCCTTTTTCGAATTGTCTTGAAAATTCTGCAGATTCTATCTGCTGACAAATGATAGAAATACAATTATATAAATTATTATATTTATTTATTTATTTTAATTTTGAAAATTGGTATTTTGAATTTGTTAGTGGAGATGCAACTACCTCCGCTATTATGTTTGAGATATGGTAATCCCAAACCAACAAATGTAATTATTTGAAATTACTTTTATTCATCATGAGTGTAAATTTATCTTAAATACAAATTTAATATGAGTAGAAAGATCTAATTTTTTTGCGTGCAAATTTTAGAAACTTGTATTTTAAATGTTGTTGGAAACTATACAGCTACTTTAGTTCATATGTATATGTTTAGTATTGTGAGATAACCAATTGATAAAGTTCAAGGAATATAGTTTCTTATGTTTAGATTCGGGGATGATGTATAAATTATTTTTGTTGATTAAAAAGTTAAAAAATTATATATTTTAAATATTATTAGTAGATATATAATTAATATAAATTTATTTTAATTTTAGTTTTATTAAATTTATAAAAGTAATTTAATAATTCAATTTATACATGTGTAAAATTTGTTTTTTTTTTAATTATAAGTAAACACTTACACAATTAGGGTGGAAAAGCTTCTCTAATTTATATAAATTTTTGTCAAGCTAAGGTATGATTTCTAAATGTGTTTTTTTGCACATTGATGATAATAGAGTTATATAACATACAAGGAAAACTTGTGGCTTTTATATTTCAAGGTTGGTTCTTATTCTAACGGTTCATAATCCTTTTATTTACATATTTACAAGTCATTCACCTTGTCCTGAAGGATTGTGTGTCTAACATTCCCCACCTTAATTCAAAGGGGTGTTTGTGACTCCAAATATCATTCTAAAGTTTGTCAAACTTTTCTCTTCCAAGTGCTTTGGTGAAGATGTCTACAATTTACTCATTTGTGGAACAATGCCTTAGATGAATAGTCTTGGCCTGAACATGATATCGAATCAAATGATACTTTGTGCTGATATATTTAGTTCAATCATGGAATTTGGGATCCTTGGCCAACTTAATTGCAAAAGTATTGCCAATTAGAAGGGGAGTAGAGTTCACTTGTTTCTCTTGCAAGTCTTCAAGAATTCCACACAATTTCCTTTGTTTCTTTTGCAAATGCCACATACTCTTCCTTTATCATGGAATTTGTTGGAATTGATTGTTTGCGTGACCTCACGAGATAGTTCTTGATCCAAGACTTGTAATATACCCTAAAGTAGACACTCCATCTTCTCTATCTCCATCAAATTCTGAGTCAAACTATCTAATTAAACTAAAGTCATCCACCTGTGAATATTTGAGTCCAAAGTCTTAAATTACTTTCAAGTAATTTAGAACTCTTTTTGTAGCAAACCAATTTCTTTCACAAGGATTTTGCATAAACTTGGAAAGAATTATAAGAGAAAATTAATTATCTAGTTTGATAATGGTGAGTATATAAGACTTCCCACAAGCTATCTATACTTAGTTGCATCCTCAAATTCATTCTCTTCTTTAGATGTCAGCGTCAAATTTTGTTCCATCATATTAGACAAATGATTGTATTTATCCATGCCAAACTAGTTCAACAATTCTTCAATGTGCCTATTTTGAGAAAGGAATATATACCTTGGATGTTGGGTCACTTCAATTCCCAAGTTGTAGTGAAGGTGTCCCAATTCTGTCATATGAAATCCTTTCTTCAACTCTTTCTTTATGGATGCAATATAATTTTCATTATTCCTTATTATCAACTAATCATCTACATATACCACAAGACAGACAATAGTTTTTCCAATTTTCTTGAAAAATATACTTGCATATTTCATATTAAAGTGTTTGAAATTTAATTTTACAAGGTGCTTATTTTAGGCGATATAACGATTTTATGAGTTTGCGTACCTTTTGTTCTTGTCCCTTCACAAAAAACCTTTGGGTTGAGACATGAGGAAATTGTCTTTCAAGTCTCCATTTAATAAAGCAATCTTCACGTCCATATGGTGAACATTCCATTCATTTTTGCTTCCAAGGAAAAGAGAGACTGAATGGTGGCCCATTTTTCTATGGGGTAAAAGGTCTCTTCATAATCGACACCTACTTTGTGTGAAAATATTATTTCCATGAGCCTTTTTTGTTCTTGTCAAGTGAGTGATTTGACTTGTACTTGTTTTTATAAACCCACTTGTAGCTAATTGGTTTGGTTTTCGATGGAGGGTTCACCAAGTTCCATGTTCCATTGTTTATGAAAGCCTTATACTCCCTTTATATTGCTTATTTTCATACATCATGGGAAACAACTAATTTAAAGGAAGTTGGTTCAAAATTAGTAGATAAATTAATTCACAACCATATGAAACATCCATTTCATCAATTGAATTAGAATCATCTACATTACCGTTGTTTTCTCTAGTGGAACTTCCAATTCCTAACTTTTCAACTTCATCAGGATGAACACTTTCAAGTGTTTTGGTGAGCCATTTTGGGGGAATTTTTTTTGATGATCTAGGTTGCTATGTTGATTGAGATGGTGTGGCATCAAGATTTAGCCTTCCAATCCTCTCAACCAAATTACTGGGTCTTACTCATCCAAAGGAGTGACCAAAAATTCCTTAGGGGGAGACAATGCTGGAGAAGGAGATTCCATAGATTGATAGAAGTAAAGAGTCATCACTTTGAGATGTGGAATCTCATTATGAAATTCATGATAAGTTTTTTCATGATTGAATCTATCCAAATGATTAAGCTACCACTAATGTTGTGAAACTAGCTCCAAAAATAGAAGAAAAGAGATATCAACGCCTTAGAAATAAGCCACTTCGAGGGGGAAACCTCCAATACATTAGATGAATGAACAATTCTTGGATGATACAAATTACAAAACTTCATTTCTATATATAGGAGTCCATGGGGCCACAATGTAATCCTAGCCGACCTAACAATAATAATTTTAGGGCACAATAATAACAATATGGGGGTTACAGGGGTACAATAATAACAATAAGGGGGTTACACTAACAACAACAAGGGACTATACTAGTAATATAGGGACCTAACATGCCCCTCTCCTTCAAAAAAGTGTTGTCCTCAACGCTTGAGTAGCTCTGGGTGCTTCTGTATAAAATTCTCATCCTCCCATGTAGAATCTCCAGTGGGTAAGTTCTTCCACTTGATGAGATACTCTGAAATTGATCGATTCCATAGCTGTCGAGTTCTTGTTTCCATGACCACTTCAGGTTCCAATATTATTTTTCCTTCCTCATCAAGTTCTGGCAATATTGTTTGAACCGGAAGATTTTCACCTATAACCTTCTTTAAGCATGAAACATGGAAAATTGGATGTACTCGCGAAGAAGCAGGAAGCTCCAATTTGTATGCCATAGTACCAATCTTTTGCAACACCTTGTAAGGACCATAGTACTTTTGCGATAATTTATTATCCTTCTTTGCTTGCTTGAGGGACATTTGTTTGTATGGTTGTAGCCGTAAAAATACCCAATCTCCTACATCAAAACTTCTCTCGCTACGATGTTGATCTGCCTGTTGTTTCATTCGATTTTGGGCCAAATTCAGGTTATCCTTTAAGAGTTGGAGAACTTCTTGCTGATGCTCGATGTGATCTTCCACTGCTTGAACCTTCGAATTTTCCCTTAAAGATGTTGTGATGGATGGTGGATGATATCCATAAAGTGCCATAAATGGGGTCATTTTTGCTGCAGTATGGAAGGAAGTGTTATACCACCATTCAGCAAGAGGTAACCACTTGACCCATTGTGTTTGTTTATCAAATACAAAACAATGAAGATATCCTTCCAAACATTTATTTACTATCTCAGTTTGACCATCGGATTGAGGATGATAAGATGAGCTATGAGCTAATTGAGTAGCCAAACAAGAAAATAACTCTGTCCAAAAATTTCCAGTAAAAATGGGATCTCTGTCGCTCACAATAACCCTTGGGTTTCCATGTAGCTTTTGAATTGTGTCCATAAATGTAGTAGCAACTGTACTTGCTTTAAATGGATGAGATAATGCACAAAAGTGTGCATACTTGGTAAGTCTATCAACTACCACCATGATAACACTCTTTCCTTCGGACTTAGGTAAACCTGTGATAAAATCCATTGAAATCTCCTCCCAACGTTGACTTGGAATGGATAAAGGTTGTAGAAGTCCTGGGGTCTTAATTGTTTCCACTTTATTCTGCCGGCAAACCAAACATTCCGCCACAAACTTTTGAATATCAGATTTAAGGCCATCCCAAAAAAATTCTTTCTTCACCCTGTGGTAAGTTTTTAAAAATCTTGAGTGTCCTCCTAAAGGAGAAGTGTGCAATTCCAAAATAATATTTTGTTTTAGTTGAGAATTCCTACAAAGATATAAGCGATCTTTGTACCATAAGGAATCATTTTTCCAACTAAATGTATCAGATGTACTAGGATCTTGCTACAACTTTTGAATGAGTGTCCACACTTCTTCGTCTGTCTTCCATTCATCTCTTACTTCGGTTATTCAATCTAGTTGGATAATAGAAATGGCACAAAGCAATGCTTCCACCTCTTCATTCTTTCTTGAGAGTGCATCTGCAACAACATTAAGCTTTCCTTTTTTGTAGATTATTTCAAAGTCATAATCCAACATCTTTGTGACCCATTTTTGTTGCTCTTCTGACGATAGTCTTTGTTCCAAAAAGTGTTTAAGACTATCATGATCGGTTTTTACCTTGAAGTGTCTTCCCATTAGGTAAGTTCGCCATTTCTTTAGTGCATGCAGTATTGCTAACATGTCCTTCTCATAAATAGGTTTCTGTAAATACTTTCCTTTGATTGGACGACTTTCAAAAGCAATGGGTCTTCCTTCCTGCATTAAAACTGCACCAATTCCATTTCCTGAGGCATCACATTCCACAATAAAGGTTTTTGTGAAGTCTGGCGTAGCTAAGACCGGTGCTAGGCACATTGCCTCTTTAAAATGTTCAAAGGCCTTAGTTGCTTCAGGAGTCCATGAAAATGCATCTTTCTTCAATAATGTTGTTAGAGGTGCTGCTATTCTCCCATAATTCTTAACAAACTTGCGATAATACCCTGTTAACCCAAGAAATACTCGCAACTGCTTTATGGTTATGGGGGCTTTCCATTCCTTAATGGATTTAATTTTGTTAGGGTCTACCTTAACACCCTCGTGAGATACAATATGACCTAGATATTCCACCTCTTGTACTCCAAAGAAACATTTGGATGTTTTTGCATATAATTGTTTCTCCTGCAATAGTTTGAGCACTCTGTCAACATGTTGAACATGATCCTTCCAAGACCTGCTGTAGATTAGTATATCATCAAAAAATACTAGCACAAATTTTCTAAGGAAGGGTTTGAAAATGGAATTCATCAACCCTTGAAATGTAGAAGGTGCATTGGTAAGGCCAAAAGGCATGACCAAAAATTCATAATGACCCTCATGTAATTCATCCAATAATTCATAAATCATAGGAATGGGAAATTTATCTTTAATGGTGAGCTTATTGAGCTCCCTATAATCCGGACACATGCGCCATGATCCATCCTTCTTGTGTACCAATACTACAGGAGCAGAGAACGAACTTTGAGTAGGTTGAATTATACTTGCCTCTAACATTTCTGCAATCATACATTCAATTTCGCTCTTTTGGACATAAGGATATCTATAAGGCCTAATATTTGGAGGAACACGTCCTGGAATCAAATGAATAGCATGATCATTATCACGAATAGGTGGGAGTCCTTTGGGAGTTTCAAACACCTTGGAATGATTGTCTAAGGCTTTTTGGAGATCTGCAGAAATAGATGATTTTGATGCTGGAACTTCCAGTGAGCATAGTTGTGAAATTACGCCTCGTTGTTATTTCTTTAGAAGCTTTGTCATGACATTAGAGCTTATTATCCTTCCTGGCTTCCCTACAATACCCTGTAATTCGACTTCCTATCCTTCTGAAAAAAATTTCAAGAAAAGTTCTTGAAAATTAAAAGCTACCGTCCCCAAAGATTGTAACCATTGTAATTTCTAGTACAACATCAACACCTCCCATAGGAATGGAAAGCATTGGAATATTCAATACATATTCCCCCATGGTTATCTTGATATTATGGAATTTTCCAGAGCAATTTATAGTTCATCCATTTGAAACCATCACTCAACATTCTGGTGCTGGGTATAGGAAACAATTCAATTCCTTGGCTACCTTAAAATGAATAAAATTATGGGTGCTACCTGAATCAATAAACACTATTACCTTTTTCTTCTGATATGTCCTTCTATCTTGAGAGTTTGAGGAGTGGTAATTCCCGCCAATGCATTACACGATATGGTCGAACTCATTTCTTCTTCTTCTAGGGCTGGTTCCTGGTGTATATCCTCTTCTTGTTCATTTTCTTCTTCCTCTTCACAATCTATGTAAAATAATTTCTTCTCAACACACTTATGACATTTAGTGTATTTTCTATCACAACTGTAGCAAAGCCCTTTTCCTCTCCTTTCTTCCAATTTTTGTGGTGTCAACCTTGTTGGTTGTGGAATTCTAGGAGTAGCAACACTTCCATATTTATATATGTGAGTGGTAGGCTTCCTTGTTTCCATATTTTTACACTCAATTTTTCTTGCCAATTTGAATGCCTTTTCTAATGAATCAGGTTCCCAAACACGAACTTCATGTTGGATGTCATCCTTTAAAGTCCCTATGAAGACATCAATCGTGTGTTCCTCTGGAATAGTTACCCTTATATTCAATTTTTGGAAGTCCTCTATGTGCTCCGCCACTAAACCCTTTTGTTTGAGATTTAATAATCACAAAGAAAGTGTTGCTCTTTGTATCCTCATAATGTTATCATTTCTCCGTAAAAATTGACCAAGTGACAATTTTTTACTTGAGCAAAGCCATCGATACCATACAAATGTATTTTGTTGTAAATGTAAAGTTGCAATGCGCACCTTTGTGTGTTTTGCACATTATTGAGATCAAACTATTGCTCCATATGTAGTATCCATGTTACAGGATCCTTTCCATCAAAATTCCTCATATCCATTTTTGGAATATGGTGGTTCTTGCCTCCAACATTAGAGTTTATGAAATCACAATTAACATTTATGTTGTTCTCATCATGAGTTTCCTCTACTATCTTTTCACCATTAGGAAACATTTCTTGTATCAACTTTGACAAACCTTCGATGTCTACTTTTAGATCATTCTTCATGTTTTCCATGTTGTCTTTCATTTTTTCATCAATCTTAGCTTCCATGTCATCCATCTTAGCTTCCAAACCATTCATCTTAGCTTCCATGCCTTTCTTCAAACCATCCATCTTAGTTTCCACGCATTTCTTCAAAACTTCCATTTCATTTTTTGTTGTTCTTTGCGAGAGCGAAATTTGTTGCACTTGCTCTTGTAATTTTGATATGTCATGTTGCCATTATTCGTCTTTATGAGTCATAGTAGAGCTCTCTAAAGGCTTAATGGGTGTTGAATTATTTTTAGGGGCCATTTTAGAGTCCAATACTGATATCTATTCTACAATATGTGCTTGGAATTAATTCAATTTGATTCTTCAAACAAGACTTATGCAATTCGGAAAAAAACAATACACAACTTTTACTTGTTTTTGAGGAGCTCGATATTGAAATTGAATTATCTCTATAATTGAATATCCTCAATATCTGAAATTTAGCCCTATAGTAGCCCTATGAAGCTTCTTTCAAATTCCATAGGTCTGATCTGATTTGGATTCTTCAAGGAAAAGTTATATCCAATCTCCCACAATGACCCAATTTTGGATTAGTTTAGTAGAGCGAACTTGTATGATTTGCCACGTGTCAATGTTTCCTCCTTTGGTTCTTAAATTGATAGAAAAAAACTACAGTTCGTGCACTTGTGGCCACTTTTTATAGCATTCCAATCCGATGCTCAGAGAGAGAGCTATGAATATTTTCCCACGATCACCTCTTTCAGATGAAATTCAGAAGCCTCAAAAAGCCCTAACTTCCACAGATCATATCTCCAAAAATATTGTGAACCAATATCTAAAAAATGTTGATGATGTTCCTCAGGATTGTGGCTTCACACTCTAAAAATTTCAGCTTTTGAACCTTCGTAGAAAAACATTTATTACGAAAATACCATGATGATCCGTTTAGGTTAAATTCAGGAGCCTGCAAAATGACCTAACTTACATAGATCATATCTCCAAAAATATTGCGGACCAAGCTCTGAAATTTTTTGATGGTCGTCTATGAAGTGAAGATGTTCCTCAGGATTTTCACTTCGCACTCTAAAAAATTTATATTCTAAACTTTCGTAGAAAAACGTTATAGCAACAATGCCACGCTGACCTTTTTGGAGCAGCGAAACCCTAGAATCTCAAAGCTTCGATACCAAATGTTGTGAAACCAACTCCAAAAAGAGAAGAAAAGAGAGATCAATGCCTTAGAAATAAGCCACTTCGAGGGGGAAACCTCCAATACATTACATGAATGAACAATTCTTGGATGATTCAAATTACAAAACCTCCTTTCTATATATAGGAGTCCATAGCTAACCTATCTAGCCGATCTAACAATAATAATTTAAGGGCACAATAATAACAATATGGGGGTTACAGGGGTACAATAATAACAATAAGGGGGTTACAGTGACAACAATAAGGGACTATACTAAGGACTATATTAGTAATATAGTGTTGTCATTCTTGGAAGATTCAAGAAAAAACAAATATTTAGACAATACAATTTCTTATTTACATCATCGTAAAGATGATTTGCTTTGGTGGTATCTAAATACCCCATGAATATGCATTTTTTACTCCTTACATCAAGCTTGTTTTTTTTTTCTTTAGTAATCAAGGCATAGCAGATGGAACGAAATATCATAAGATGCCTTACTAAAGGAATTTGGTTGTACCACATTTCATAAAGAGTCTTATTTATGAGAGCATGAGATGGACATTTGGTTTTGACATATATTGCACATTGAAGTGCATTAGTCAAAAACATCAACTTTACATTTTTGAAAAACATCATGGAGTGAACCATATTTAAAGTAGTCATGTTCATTCTTTCAGATCCACCATTTTGTTGAGAATTGCATGGAATAGTTGTTTGGTGTTGAATCTGATATTGGAGAAGATAATTTTCAAATTCATTAGTGTACTCTTTTCCATTACCAGTGTGAAGGGAGAAAATGTGTGATTTTGCATCATTTTCAACCCATGCATGAAATTTTTTGAAAGTTCCAAAAGCTTTTGATTTAATTTTTAACAAGTATACCAAACACATCTTGGTGTAATTATCAATAAAAGTCATCATATATCCATTTCCATTTGTAGAAGGAAAAATCATAACTCCACACAAATAAAAATGAATCGGTGTAAGTTTTCTATGTGCTTGAGAAGTAGAATCATGAAATTGATGTTTGTTATGTTTTCCTAGGATACAAGAATCATATTGCTTTAGTTTCCTTGGAATAGTTAGCAAACCAAAAACACCATTCTTTTTCAGCAAATGAAAATTTTCATAATTAAGATGTCTAAATATTGCATGTCATAGAAGACTAGATGACAATGTACCTTCATTATATTGAGAAAGGCATGAAAAGTTTTGTGCATGAGTATATGTACCTTGCAGCTTCAACAATGTTTTTGAAAAGTCATATCATAGACCTTGCACCTATATAAAGCAACCTAGAATCTCTCAAATAATGATCCAGAATTATGCAGAAATGCGATAAAATACAGAAATAAACATAAACGTAGAGATGCAACAAGAATAACACTTCATTTCATGAATATCAAAGAATTGAATATGCTTACAAACATAATGGAAATAAACTAGCGACGGTAGCTTATCTCTGAGAAGAGATATGGTGGCTACATGCCTCATAACTGTGTTACAATGAGGCTAAAAGGCCTATTTATTATTGAGAAGCAATGGAAAACCATAAACATCCAAAAACCTAACCCTGGGTGATGAATTACCAAATCTGTGGGCTCTGTTGGGGTAAATTGGTACATCAACTTCCTGGGGCCGTAACTTTGGCATACAATCTCTATTTGACATGCACAATACCTTGTTAGAAATATCTATTCGAGTAATTTGACTCATGTTATCATATTTTCCAAAAAATGTCATTTAGGGCCTCAAAATGGGTTTGGAAGTTGAGGACCCGAAAAACTGCCAAAAATAGTAAATTGTGCTACAATTAAGGAAAATGAAAAACTGAAAGAAACAATGGTGGGGGTCCAAGTGGAATAGGCCGATGGCCGCAAAATATCCACCTGGATAAGTCCTCCCTCCTTAAGAAGCAATCGTCCCCATTGTGTTGAGTGCCTCCATGAGATGGGGAAATTTCTGTTGAACTTGGTCCCTAGTGAGCCACTTGCCTTGGTGTAGGATTTGTTTGGCTTTAACAACCTAATATAGTTGGATCGTCTACTGGTGAGTGTTCTTGATTTGTGTGTCCATGATCTGATCCATTGTGACCTTATCCACACAGTTTGGGTTCAAATCTGTTGGAGTGATTTGTTCCGCAATGTCGGATGTGTCTAGTAGTGGTGGAAAGTATGGACGAAGGTGGTCCACATTGAACACTAGGTGCATGCCAAGAAACGGTGGGATGTTGAGCTCGAAAGCAGTGTCCCCTATAGCATTGGTGATGGTGCATGGCCCATATCAAAGTAGTCGAAGCTCACGGTAGGGCCCAACGAGATGCTCCTTCTGCAAATGTAGCCAAACTTTGTTTCCCACCTGGAATGTGTATGGTACGCGATGTTGATCATGTCTTTGCTTGTACTTAGCATTGGTTTTGTCCAATATGTCATGGACCCACTGGAGGATGTGCTGGATTCGCTCAATGAAGTCGTTGGGTTTTTCAACCTTAGACTGGACATGAGTCTAATATACTTGAGTAGCTACAAATGGTATGGCCACACCAATGGGACATAGTGGCTGGAATCCTAGACCCACTTGAAGGGATTGAAACCAGTCGAGATATGAAGAGCTTTGTTGGGTAGAGGTGCTCTAGGAATCAGATCGATCGGATGCTTGACCTAACAGTTCAAGGGTACCCTTATGGGTGAGGAGAAGATGTCCCTGTATTCTTCCACGACCTTATCCACCTGCTTCTGTTGTGTGGAGGAACCCTTCCCAAGGTTCATGGATGTGGCTACGATATTCCCCTTACTTTGAGAGTGAATAGGAAAGAAAACAAAGTTCCTGGTATGGGAGATGATCTTACTACATTGCTTGGTAGAGATCAATTAAGAGATAGTGGTAGGCAGGGCTACCTCCGGTATCCTGTATAACTTAGTTTCCAAGGAAATAATAACAGTGCGAGGCCTCGACTCATACACGGCATGATGCTTCCACAAGTATGGTTGGCCTAATAATACATCACAAACTTCAAGAGGAGAAACATCACATAATACCTCATCTATGGAGGGCTTGATGTTGTAGGGAAGGAGAAAATGTTGGTTGACGCGGAGATCTCATCCTTGGTGAAGCCATTCGATGGTGTATGATTACGGGTGTGGTGTGGTATTTAGGCCCACCCGCTTCATGACCTCTGCTGAAATGAGGTTCTTTTGGCTCCCGTTGTCGAAAATAAATTGCACTGGCGAACCCTTCATCCACATATGTGAGTGAAAGAGGTGCTCTCCTTGCTTTGTGTAGGTTTTAACCTTGTATAAAAATTATTTGCAAACAAATTCTTAAAACAGAAAGAAATTTATAGCGAGAGCATAAAACATAAAACATATATACACAAAGATTTTCCCCTGCATCCTAAAATTGGGACTACCAACATGATTTTTCATTTTGTCCCTTTCAATGTTACAATACATATATACACTCATCGAAGCATTCATAGACCCCAATCCATTAACCTTGGATTAAAACATAATCGTAGTTCCCTTAACCCAATCTACAAAATACCATGGACAGAAAACCATCATGTCTAAAACCATGTGCTAAACCCATGCACAAAACCATAGGTAGGTCCACCCACCTAATATAAGGTCCAAAAAAAATTTCATAGGGCACTACCCCGGACCTTGTGCAGGGGGGATACCACCCCCATGCTAACCCCCGATAGGGGGGGCTGCGCACCCCCTATGACCCCGTTGTGCCCGACTCAACGAAGGGGACAAAATATAACATACACCCATAATTCTCCCACTTGTTGGTTTCTTTCCACAGGGGGCCACCGGATAGCTTAGTCATTGGTCCAGCCCTGCAATGTCCATTGTTTCTCTACACCAACAAAACTTCTCAATTCTCACAGACTTTTTCAATGCATCTGCAACATTCTTCAAAGTGTCCACCTTTACCAGCAACACCTTTTTATCCTCGACCATATCTATCAAAAAGTGATACTAAACATCAATGTGATTTTTATTTCAATGATAAGCATGGTTCTTTGATCCAGGTGGCTCTAGAGACACACAGAGGACAAAGAGGGCTGAGGGAAGCTCAAAAATCAAAGTGTTTGGATTGCTCTCGAATTAGCTTCAAGTTTAATATCTCATCGTCCTGATTGCAACAGTGTGAATGGTTCGTCAAACCGAACTTGTATACGAAAGTTATAGGCATTCAAACTTTTGGGTTGACTTGATGACTTGGCAGGCTTAAGGAAGCCACAATTTCGCACTTTTCCGGTCACTGGGTTCTAGCCATATAACATATATATGTTAATACATATGTGTCAATGACAGCCTGCAGGAGGTACGGTGGGCGGGCCGCCCGATGTAGGCCCAACCCACCGCATTTAAAATTTTGTTGTTATATAGAACTTAACGCAACCATTTTAGGAGGGTCGGGATTTGATCCCCTGACCTCTCCTCCAACAAATTATGTTTTTACCTTTACACCAACTACGTCACGTTGGTTAATCCGTTCGCCTTTTTATTATATAAACCTGTCTTTTTACAAGTGCACCCAAGCCAAGGCAGAGAAGGAGCATGCACACAGATCGAGGTAATGATTTTGCATGTGGAACCATGAGCAGGCCCAGAAACACAGAGCAGAACCATGAGCCTTGAAATTTTCCCAGGGAGGTAATTTTTCTCCATGTCGGAATTTAGTCAAGTTTACAGTCATTTTTCACGGTTTTTCACAGGGAACGCAATGGCGAAGTTAGAATCGCCTTTTGAGTTGTAGACTTCCAATCCACCCATGGAGCAGCATCTTTGAGCAATATAGGGGGGATCTAAAATATTCCTTTTTTCCCCAGATTTTCATTTTGTCAGAATTCAGAAAATGGATAGTCGACTTTGCAATATTCGACGTCACGAATTTGATGGCATATTCAAATTTTCCATCTAAGCTTTGTAATTTTCAGCCACTTTTTGAAGTGAAGTTGTAGGTGTCAGCATTTAGTGAGTGAGTAGTCGATTTCACACCTTTCGACGCCATGATTGTGATGATGATTTGAGATCCAGCAGCGTAGCAACTCATTCTTTAGTCATCTTCCGCGTGAGGTATATGATGAGTTGATTTCATGTACTTCTTTGTCTTTTTGTCTCTGAGACATATTTTTTTGTAAAAATACCTATTGATGTTTGATGTGGGATCTTGTTTGTGTTCTTGATGTGATATATACTTTATATCATGGATTTGTATTATGTTTGAGATCCCTTTGATGCCATGTTGGCGGGATACTCATTGTCACATGTATGTTGTTTGAGATCCCTTTGTTTTCCATGTTGGCAGGATACTCATCGTCTTTAGGTGTGAGTTATTGTCATACTGATAGGAGTCCTTTTTATGAATGAAAATTCTCATAGTGGAACATTTTATAGAGAGGTCTAGCCACTCCTACGTGAGGGAATTTTCCTTGTATGATAGATAAAACACCATCCATGTACATCTTCACTCCTTACAGCACTTAATGCAGAGGCCTACACCATCTTGACACCGAGGCCCAGAGATGCAGTCCCTCCTGGACGAACTCCATTGTCAATGTCTTATGTTTCTCATGCTTGTTATGTTCCTCTTATTTATAGCATGCAGTTTTTCATTTATGTTCATTAACGTTTTAATTAAATGCAATTCTAACACCATTAGCCGAAGTAAAAGGTCTTGGTTAAGGGTATCAAAATTTACCCTGGATCAAGTTGTATCAGATTAGGTCTTCTTGCTGATTTGGATTGTAGGTGTAAACATTGAACGGTCACTAAGTTGAGCAATGGAGGATGTTAGGGACAAGTATGAGATCATGCTCAGGGTGTCCAAGAAAGAAGACATGTTGTACGAGGCTTATGAAAAACAAGCAATAGAGAACATTTAATTGAAGACACTCCTACAGGAAGAGAAGGAGGACAAACATTGATTGCAGCTTCAGTTGCAAACAACGACCGAGGCATGGGAAGAATTGAAGCGCAACAAAAAAAGTATTCAAGAAGATCATGATGCATTTAAGGCACTCCTACAGGAAGAGAAGGAGGAGAAGCAGCGGATACAGCTTCAGCTACAAGTTGCGACAGACACCTTGGAGAAAGTGAAGCGTGACGAAAGCTTAGAGAAGCCTTCTTCACTTGTTTTGCAATCGACATATAAGGTAAACAATGTTGATTTATCTTTAGTTTCTTCACATTATATCATTTCAGTTCGAAGTGTGGAGATAACCATTTCGAGGACCAGCATGAGACTCCTCAGCAAGATGGGGTACAAAGGAGGAGGACTTGGCATTCGTGGCCAATGCATAACCCAACCATTGGAGGTTGTGCAGAGACCGCGGTATGCAGGGTTGGGGTACACTGAAGGAGGATGTTCGAAGGACATCAAAGGAAAACAAGCATGGATGAACTCTCGAGGCAAGAGGAATGATGAGAACACTTCGCCATCGTTCCATGATAATGCATGTTGCAATGAAAGAGCTAAGACAAGCTCTTATCACCATGATCACACCAGATATCACCCAAGAAGGTATACTAAGTCTCATTATTCCAGAGTGAATTTTGATTATAAGAATGTTGATAACCATGGTCTTAAATCATGGCATCGCAAAACATGTCATTTTTGTGATTTACATAACCATGTGTTTTCTAAGTATTGGAAAAGGATGGAAGCACAAAGGAGGATGAGAAATGAAAGGCCTCCTCCATAACAGGGAAAGAAATCAGTTAAGCAAGTTTGAAGGAAAAAGACCTTCTGCACCCATTGCGACCAAAGTGGTCATCAAAGAGCCACATGCTAGAGACTCCATCCTGAGTAGTGCCTCAAAGGCAAAATTCCAGTTTAGAAACCGGTCGAAAGAGCTGATCGGCAAGAGAATTCACCACAAGGGAATGGCCCGTTCACTTTGCTAAAGAGGGGTTTATCTAGATTTTTTTTCTAGATATGTTAGCCTGCCATGGTCGTTTCTGTAAATCATATGTTGCATTTTTAACTGTAAAAGTGATGATGCATTTTTCCATCACTTGTTTAAGCAATAATGATATGTTGGCCTTGTTTTATGAGTCGTGTGATGCATTTATTTCATGTAAAAGTGCTGAGGTGTTTTCCATCACTTCGAAATGCGAAAATGATGTATGTATTATAATAATAACTGGGGTGTGATTTCCATTTTGATGTAAGCTTGACCATCTAGCACATCTTATAAACTCGTGGCAAATATGGAAATATTTGGGTCATAGATTGGTCAATTTGAGCTTGTAATTTGCAAGGGATTGTACTACAGGTTTGCAGAGAATGCAGGTGTCAGTTCATCACTTATGGCTCTGAAGGACACAGGTGAAGGAGAAGGAAGTGTGACTTTTCAAGACACTTGTGGTGCAGACATCGTACACAATAGTTTCAAATTCTTGTTAATGCTTTTGGAGGACCAAAATCTCCTCAGTGGGGAGGATTGATCCAGCTAGCTCTAGAGACACACAGAGGACAAAGAGGGTTGAGGGAAGCTCAGAACTCAAAGTGTTTGGATTTCTCTCGAATCAGCTTCAGGTTGAATATCTCGTTGTCATGATCGCAACGGTGTGAATGGTTCGCCAAACTGAGCTCGTATTTGAAAGTTAGAGGAAGTCAAAGTTTTGGGTTGACTTGGTGACTTGGCAGGCTTAAGGAAGCCACAATTCTGCACTTTTCCAGCCACTGGATTCCAGCCATATATATGTGTGTGTGTGTGTGTGTGTGTGTGCCAACGACAACTGGCGGGAGGTACGATGGGCGGGCTGCCCAATACGGGCCTAGCCCGCTGCATTTAAAATTTTGTTGTTATATAAAACTTAATGCGGTCATTTTAGGAGGTTCGGGATTTGACCCCCTGACCTCTCCTCCAACAAATTCTGTTTTTGCCACTGCGCCAACTACCTCACGTTAGTTAATCTGCCCACCTTTTTAATATATAAACCCGTCTTTTTACAAGTGTGACCACGCCAAGGCAGAGCAGGAGTGCGCACGCATATCGAGGAAATGATTTTGCAGGTGGAACCATGAGCAGGCCCAGAAACAGGGAGCGGACCATGAGCCTTGAAATTTTCTCGAGGAGGTAATTTTTCTCCATGTCGGAATACAGTCAAGTTTACAGTCATTTTTCATAGTTTTTCGTAGGGAACGCAATGGCGAGGTCAGATTCACCTTTTGAGTTGCAGATTTCCAATCCACCCATGGAGCAACATCTTTGATGAATCTAGGGGGAATCTAAAAGATTCATTTTAGCCCCAGATTTTCACTTTGTTAGAATTTAGAAAATGGACAGTCGATTTTGCACTATTCGACGTCACGAATCTGATGGCATATTCAGATTTTCCATCTGAGCTTTGTATTTTTCGGCCACTTTTTGAAGTGAAGTTGCAGGTGTCAGCATTCAGTGAGTGAGCAGTCGATTTCACACCTTTCAACACCACGATTGTGATGGTGATTTCAGATCTAACAGCATAGTAGCTCATTCTTTAGTCATCTTCCAGGTAAGGTATATGATGATTTTATTTCATGTACTTCTTTTTATTTTTGTCTCTGAGATGCATTGTGTTGTACAGATCCCTGTTGATGTTTGACGTGGGATCTTGTTTGTGTTCTTGATGTGAGATGTACTTTATATCATGGATTTGTATTATGTTTAAGATCCCTTGGATGCCATGTTGGCGGGATACTCATTGTCACGTGTATATTGTTTGAGATCCCTTTGTTTTCCATGTTGGCGGGATACTCATAGTCTTTAGGTGTGAGTTATTGTCATACTAATAGGATTCCTTTTTATGAATGAAAGTTTTGGTAGTGGAACATCTCGTAGAAAGGTCTAGCCACTCTTGCGTGAGTGAATTTTCCTTGTACGACAGATAAAACACCATCCATGTACATCTTCACTCCTTATAGCACTTAATGCAGCAACCTACACCATCTTGACACCGAGGCCCGAAGATGTAGTCCCTCTTGGACGAACTCTATTATTAATGTCTTATGTTGCTCATGCTTGTTATGTTCCTCTTCTTTACAGCATGCAGTTGTTCATTTATGTTCATTAACACTTTAATTAAATGCAACTCTAACACCATCAGCCCAAGTAAAAGGTCTTGGTTAAGGGTATCAAGAATTTACCCTGGATGATTCTTAGCCAAGAAAATTTCACTTTGGCTATCACATTTTATCCTTATAGCTCGCTGCACCAACCCCATACTTGAACACAATCTCTACAACCAAAACGTTTCCTTACTTGCATGAGTGGTTTCCATGTATTCAACCTCTGTAGTTGAAAGAGCCAATACAAATTGTATTTTTCTCATCCAATTGACTGCTCCTCCAAATAGGTTAAACACATATCCACTTGTAGATGTTCTCTGATCTATATCACTGGTCAAGTCCACATCAATAAAGCCACGGATCCAAAAATCTATCCAATCATGGTCTTCCCTGGTAGCATAAACCATAATTACTTGTGCCATGAAAATACCTGAAAACATGCTTCATTGTTGTTCAATGCTCCTTCCCTGGTTTTGACATTAACCTGCTCAATGCTCCCACTGCATGTGCAATGTCTAGTCTAGTACATACCATTTCATACATCAGGCTACCCACTGCACTTGCATATAGAACACGATACGTGTCCTCTTCTTCTTCTTGTGTCTTGGGACATTGTTCAACATATAACTTTACACCTACAGGAATATGATCCTTTACCAGTTTACTATATTGTATATTGAACATGTGCAATATTATTTTGACATACTTCCTCTGGTTTAACCATAGCTTCATCTTTTCCTGAACTTGTTTAATTTCCATGCCCAAAATATAGTTTGCAGCACCAAGATCCTTCATGTTGAATTTGGAGGACAATTGGGTCTTCAAATCCTGAATAATTTATTTGTCATTTCTAACCAGCAACATATCATCCACATACAAGACCAAATAAATAACACGGTCACCAATTAATTTAAAATACACACATTGATCCTCTTTGCTTCTGGTGAAGCCAAGTCCCCATATATATGTATCAAATTTTTGATACCACATCTTTGGTGAATGTTTTAACCCATACAAAGAATTTTATAACTTGCATACCAGTTCTTTCTTACCCTTCATCGCAAATTATCCAGGTTGCTTCAGGTGATCTATTAACTAGGTAACATGCAGTCTCCACTACGTCTGTCCAGAATTTCTGTCCAAACTCAACACCATTGAGAATGCTTCTTGCCATTTCCATCAATGTCATGTTCATTATTTCTGCAACTCCGTTTTGTTGAGGTGTGTATGGAGTAATATTCTGTCGTGCTATACCACACTTCTTACATAACTCTTAAAATTCCTTCTTAGAGAACTCTCCACCATTATCTATCTTCGACACCTTTATCTTCTTCTCTGTCTGGTTTTCCACCAGAGCCTTAAATTATTTAAACCTGTCAAAGATTTCAGATTTATTCTTGAGGAAATATATCCATGTATTCCTCAAGAAGTCATCTATAAATGAAATATATTACACATACTTACCCTATGTTGGAACCAACACAGGTCCAAACACATCAGTATGCATAAGATCTAATATCTTGTTTGCCCTCTTAGCACCAACAGGGAAACTCACCTGATTCTGCTTCCCATATACACAATGTTCACAGAAATTGAAATCCAAATAGAAATTATACATAGCATCTACCATACCATTACCATGAAGTATTCAAAGGCCCTTCTCTCCAATATGCCCAAGAATTTGATTCCATAGCATGGTCTTTTCTTTAGCGACCACTAGGCTTTTTGCTCCACTTTTAGGAACCACAGAATTGTTTCACCCATCAATAACAATGCTACTCAAAAGCTTGTAAATATTTCCAATCTGAACTCCTCGCATCAATACCAGTGCTTCCTGAACCATCTTGCAGGTATCTTTCTCGAACAATGTTTTTACACCTGCATCATCCATCTTTCTTATAGAAATCATATTTCTGGTCAATGCAGGAATATGCAAAACACCAGGAAGTGTTCTAATCCTTACA
Source organism: Pinus albicaulis (assembly GCA_034641835.2). Classification (NCBI taxonomy): domain Eukaryota; kingdom Viridiplantae; phylum Streptophyta; class Pinopsida; order Pinales; family Pinaceae; genus Pinus; species Pinus albicaulis. Next base: position 396,031,563 of record CM076569.1, on the reverse strand, counting down.
CCTTACAACTTTAGCTTGAATTTTCCATGTTTGAAGACATCACGACCATCATAATTCTCATACTTGCAGAACCACATCCCCTAAGAAGACATCACGACCATCATAATTCTCATACTTGCAAAACCACTCCCTATGAGGAGTGAAGTGAAAGGATGCACCTAAGTCAATCAACCATGCCTCATGATATACATGTGTATTTGAAGAAGAATCCAAGTACACATCCCCACCTTCCTTTGAGGTGGTTTTCGCCTCTACAGAAGGAGCATCATCAGATCCCTTTCCTTTCTCGGGAGCTTTAGATCTACAATACTTTTTTAAGTTCCTTTCCTTTTTGCATTTCCAACACACCTTTACAAGATTTCTTGGAGATTCAGATCTCCCTCTAGATTTAGATCTCCCACTCAAGAACTTATTTTTGTTTATGTTATGGGAACTTCCTCGTATAGATAAGGCATATCCATTATGGCCCTCCATATTTTTCCATCTCATTTCCTCCAATAACAAGGCTGAGTCAATTTTATTGAACTTCAAGGTAGTTGTATTACTACTTATTGCAACAACCAGAATATCCCATGAATCTGGTAGATAACACAATAAATTGATGCACTTATCTTCATCTGATATTTTAATATCAATAGATAATAACTAACTTACCACAACAATGAAGGCGTTCAGATGCTTTGTCACCAAGTCTCCATCCTTCATCCTCAGGTTATACAATGTTTTTCGTAGGAATATTTTGTTCACCAAAGACTTAGACTGATACAAATTCCCTAAATTTTCTTATAAAGCCTTCATCGTAGCTTCCCCTGATACACTCAACAATATTGAATCTAAGATACACAGTCGTATTGTGCTCTTTTCTTTCTGATCCAACTTCGCCCAGTCTTTATCTAGAATTTCCGTTGGTTTAGTACCCATATCTACTACAATCCACTGATATTTATCCACCAGCATATCCTCGATCTTGAGCTTCCACAACTTAAAGCTCTGACCATTAAATTTCTCGATCTCTATATTTCCACTCCTCGCCATCTTCTTTCACCGCAAGAATCGATCCCGTAAATCTCCCACTGAACAGGGTCTACCATAGGCCCAAGAAAAACCCCTCAGCAACAAAGGTGTCCCCTTGAAGCCGAAACAACTCTAATACCAAATGTAGGTTTTAACCCTATACAAAAATTATATACAAAAAAATTCTTAAAACAGAAAATAAATAATAGCGAGAGCATAAAACATAAAACATATATACACAGAGATTTTCCCCTGGATCCCAAATTCGGGACTACCAGCTTAATTTTTCATTATGTTCCTTTCAATGTTACAATACATATATACACTTGTCAATGCATTCATAAACCCCAATCCATTAACCCTAGATTAGAACATAATCGTAGTTCCCTTGATAGGATCTACAAAATACCATGAACAGAAAATGATCATGCCCAAAACCATGTGCTAAACCCATGCACAAAACCATAGGTAGGTCTAACCACATAATATAGGGTCCATAAATATTTTACTGGGGCATTGCCCCAGACCCCGTGCAGGGGGGTTGCCGTCACCGTGCAAACCCCGAGACATGGGGGACCCCCTATTGTGCTCGACGCAACGAAGGGAAAAGAATATAAGCCACACCCATCACTTTGGATCTTTGGGTTCTATTGTAACTTGATGGTGGCTACCATCGTAGTGGGCTCTACTTCAATGACTTGCTTACCCTTGTTGGTTCCCTTGTCGGGTTCTGACTCATAATCAGAGCATGCATCCATCTCCGAGTCTTTCAGCTCGGCCACTAGCGCTTTCTTTACACAACATTCATTCGTGTTGTGAGTGGGAGTTTTATGGAACTCACACCACTTTTCAATGCCATTCTTTGCCTTCCTGTCATCCTTGCCTTGTGGCTTCGAGGATTTTCCTTAGCTGGTCCCTCCCGGGCTCTGTCCTTTGCTCTACTTTGGATTCACAGATCCAAATTCTCGCTTCTTTTGTTTCAATTTCTACTTGATATTGGGAGCATATCGATATTCTGCACCAAGTGAAGAGATGTCAAGGAACTCCATTCCCTCCTGAATGTATCTGTGAAAAAGTTGCGATACTAAAGCACCAAGTGTTTCTCTGAATATTTGATACCCAACTTTGTGCACAAGGTATGGAACAGATTCGTCAGATCATGCACATATTGATCTCTTTGTTGTCGCAGTGTCTTCCATTGTATGTACGTGTCCTCATAGCTCCCCACGGGGTAATATTGTTCCTTGATGGCATCTTGGAAAGAATTCCAAGTGGGTGCAGCTGAAAACAATGAGGGTTCTCTCTCATCCTCTCTATCTATATTATGTTTTTTCCCTAAATATTTATATTTAGATATTTTATTTAAAGCAAACATTAAATTACGTTTTATTAATAATATTTTTAAATAAAATATTAAACAATTCCATATTAAACAGAGAATGACATATCTTAATAGAAAATGTTAAAAGGTTTCTAAATATAACTAGTTTAACTTTTATATTAGAGATTACATAATGACATATTGATAAAAACTTTAATATGCATGTTTCAAACCTCTATTTTATTATCTTAAAATGAGTCTTCATGTTACTTAATATAAAGTTAGATATATTTTAGTTCTATTTTTAAAATTTAATAATCATTTTTATGGATTTTTATTTAATTGTGTGCATTTTTTTTTTATTTAATTATATAATTATATCTATATATATTAATTTTTTCAAATTTTAAATGTGTAATTTTACTATAAAAAATAACTTATAATAAATAAATTAATGAAATCAAGAAATTCATAATATGTTGAAGGTAAATTTTCATGACATTATTATAATAATAAATTTGTAAGTTAAAATTTAAAGTTATTGATAAAGGTTAGGGATTTAATTACTTGTTTTAATTATGGTATATATTAAAAATAATAATAATAAATTTTTTATAATAATAATAATAATATTTCCTAAGAAAAGAAACTCGTATTTTTATTTTTATTATAAAGGAAAATATAGTTTGTATATACATAATAAATTGTATATTTTTCAAGGATTAAGCCCAATCCTTGTGAGGCAAAACTTAAAAAAAATATGATCAACAAACCATATACTTGGTTCTTACATTTTATAGTAGAGCATGAAAATTAAACATGAAACCAAGTTCATGTTGCAACCCATAACTATAGCATATAAATATGTTCATACAAAATTCTGATATAATATAGAAAAACAAAAATCTACAGAGTAGTAAGTAAAGTGACATGCATAATAAAAATTAGTTATCATCAGCAACACAACCATTCATATAGGGCCTATGATAAAAACTATAAATTTTCTGAACCTTGAAATCTTGTTACCAACCATAGCCTCGGATATACGAGCAGACCTTCCTTAGAAAGATCGTTAGCGAGCCCACTCCTCGCCCTAAATACATGGAAGCATTAAAAAAAATGTGAATAATTGTTTAAATCGTTGAATATCCTCCAGAAGATGAAGAAGCAATATATTCATGTCGCATTGAATCATGTTAACCCAATTTATAACTAATAATGAATCATCAAATCACTGAATATGTGAACATCTCTTTTCAACTGCAAAGGATATAATAGATCTGCAAGCATGCTCCTCAACTTAGTTATTTGATCACCTAAAAAACCCCATTTTGACCTAGAAATAATGATTTTATGATAAATGAAGAACCAAACCACCCCTAGATATGGGCATCTCCCCTTGAGAAGCACCATCTATGTAGCCCCAGGGGATGGAGATATCCAAATCTTAAATATGAATAGGATGACCACATAGAGAGACCTTGGATTGAGGATAATATGATAGAATAGCCAAACCATTCACAACAACATTTTTCGAGCACAAAGAAGAATCTATGAAAATATCCCTATTGTGAGCAAGCCCAATTCTCCAATAGAGGATAATGGGAAGAGCACAATAAGGTTGTGACTCTCTATAGTTGAACCATCTCCTCTAGGTGACTTCAAAATTAATACCAGCCAAGTAATAACATATTTAATAAAATGAAAAACTAATTAAGAAATTAAAAGTCATGCAATTTTTTGAAAGGACATTATATGTTGAAAGAGAGCTCGATTTATCCATAGTATTATTCATATTTTGTTGACGTTTTGAAGTATTCCTTCGCATTGTCTCTTCTTTCCTCAAAGCATTTTCCTAATAATGGATCCTCTTTGGGACTCGAAACATGATAAAACATGAATACTACTGTGGATAATCCAATCTCTCTTTCAATAAAAGAAAACCACGGAAGTATGAAATCTAACATTATTTCCCTGTATGAATGAGACACATGGAATAAGGTCTGTTTACTCAAAAAGTAAAGTATAAAGATAAAAAGAAGAGTAGTTGATTCCTTCCTTCACATCGTCTCTTCTTTCCTCAAAGCATTCTCCTGATTATGGATTCTCTTTGGGATTCGAAACATCTACAAAATATGAATACTACTATGGATAATTCGAGCTCTCTTTAAAAAAATGAAAACCACAAAAGTCTGAAATATAACATTATTTTCCTATATGGAAGGGACACATGGAATGAGATCTATTTACTCAAAAAATCAATCAAAAAAATATTGAAATAAGAGGAACAGATTCCTTCTTCCTTTGTATTGTCTCTTCATTCCTCAAATAATTGTCCTCATGATGGGTCCTCTTTAGGATTCAAAACATCGACAAAATATGAATACTACTATGGATAATCTGAGCTTTCTTTCAACAAAAGAAAACAGGAAAAGTCTAAAATCTAACATTATTTCCCTATATGGAAGGGACACATGGAATGAGATCGGCTTACTTGAAAAATCAAGGATAAAGATTGAATGAAGATCAACATATTCCTTCTTCCTCCACATTGTCTCTTCTTTCCTCAAAGAATTGTCCTTATGATGGATCCTCTTTGGGATTGGAAACAACGTAAAAATATGAATACTATTGTGGATAATATGAGCTCTATTTCAACAAAATAAAACCACAAAATTATGAAATCTAACATTATTTCCCTATACGAAGGGGACACCTAGAATGAGATATTTTTACTCGAAAAATCAAGGATAAAGATCAAAAGAAGAGCAACAAATTCCTTCTTCCTATGTATTGTCTCTTCTTTCCTCAAAGAACTTTCTTGACGATGGATCCAACATAGTTACCGATCAAATAGGTAACTGAGTTGATACCTACCTTTTTGAGGTAGCAAAAAAGCACCCGATTTTGAAAAGTGGTGATGCAGAATCACCCTTTTTTTTAGCATATTTTTGCCACTTTAAATTTTTTTATTTATGAAGTATGAATATTTGTTTTAAAATGTTAGTGATTTTCATGCTAATTTTGAAAAGTGTTGATGCAGCATCAACCATTTTTTTAGAGTGGTAATTTTCATGTTGGTAATAAAACAAAAAAAATAAATTAAAAAACATGACAAAAAAGTCAAATATAATAACAATAATAATAATAATAATAACCAATAAAAAAGTAAAAAAATAACAAAATTAACTTGTAAAAATAAAAAATTTAAGCAAAAATAAATAAATAAAATAAAATGAAAACAAAAAAATTCGAAAATTAAATAAGGGAAAATTTTCAAAAAAACACATAATTTAAAGAAAAAAAATTGAACCAAAAAATAAAAAAACATCAAAAACAATTTTATTTATTTATTTATTAAAAAAAGCCACATAATTAAAAAAAAATTAAATAGAAAATTTAAAAATAATTAAAATACAAATATAAAAATAATTACAAATTAAAAATTTAAATTAAAAATAAAAAGTCGAATTTAAAAAAAATAAAAATGAAAAACACATTTTAAAATAATTAAAAAAACCAAAAGCAAAAATCTATTTTTTTAAAATTAAACCATTTAAAAAAAATTAAAAAAAAGTAAAAATTAAAATTAAAAACATTTAAAAAAAATTAAAAATTAAAAATTAAAAATAATCAATAACATATATATATATATATATATATATATATATATATATATATATATATATAAACAAATATTAAGTTTAATAAGTTTAAAAAAAATAATTAAAAATAAAAATAAAAATTGGGTCGCCTAGGTGGCAGCAAGGGTCAGTCGTTGGGCAAGCGGGGAGGCTGCATGTAGCCCCACGCCTGCCCAACGACTGGTCCCGCCACGACATGGTCGTCAATTTCTAATTTTTGTTCAATTAAATTAATTTTTTTGTAATTTTATTAAATAAAGTTTAATATTTTTTTTAATTTGATCTAATTTAATATAATTTTTTAAAATTTTTTATTTAATGTTTTTATTTTGTTTTTTGTGTTTCATTTTAAATTTTTAATTAATTTTTAACAAAAACATTGATTTTAATTTAAATAATGTTTTTTTTATTTTAATTTTAATTTTTTTAATTTATTAAAATTTAATATATTTTTAAAAATTTAATTCTTATTTTAAATTTTTTTTTTTAATTTAATAAATTTTTTCCTTTTTATTTTTAAAAATTTATTTGTTTTTTCTTAATTAATTTTTTTTTTCAACTTTTAGTATATTTTTAAATTTTAATTTTAATTTTTTTTTCAATTTCTAGCATATTTTTAAATTTTATTTTTTTTCGATTTTTAGTATATTTTTTAATTTTAATTTTAAAAATGTTTGTATTTTTTTTTATATTTTATTTATTTATTTTTTATTTATTTTTTTATTTTTTTAAATATAATGAATTTTTTTTTCAATTATTTTAAAATGTTTTTTTATAATATATATATATATATATATATATATATATATATATATATATATATATATATTTTAAAATTTTTGTTTCAACACTTTCTATTTTTTGGTGCTTTTTGCACAAAAAAAATTGGCTTTTACTTCCATTTTTAGAAAATGTTGAAAATTTACCCCCCCCAAAAAAAGGTTATTCCAGAACACAACTTTTTAAAAAAATGTTGAAAAATTACCCCAAAATATTAAAAAAAAAAGGTTATTCCAGAATTCAACTTTTCGTTTTTGGGTTGGTTTTTCATGGTTTTTTTATGTTTTTTTGTTAGAGTTCCCATTTTGAGGTAATAGTTCTCGTTTGATCGGTAACTATGTTATCCTCTTTGGGATTCGAAACATCAACAAAATATGAATACTACTATGTATAATATGAGCTCTCCTTTAATAAAAGGAAACCACGAATGTATGAAATCTAACATTATTTCCCTATATGAAGGGGATACATGGTTGGAATGAGATCCATTTACTTGAAAAATCAAGGATAAAGATTGAAAGAAGAGCAATAGGTTCCTTCTTCATCCGCATTGTCTCTTCTTTCCTCAAAGCATTGTCTTGATCATGGATACTCTTTGGGATGGGAAACATCGACAAAATATGAATACTAATGCAGATAATTTGAGCTCTATTTCAACAAAATAAAACCATAAACTTTTGAAATATAACATTATTTCCCTATACAGAGGGAGCACATGGAATGAGATATGTTTACTCGAAAAAATCAAGGATAAAGATAAAAAGAAGAGCAACAGATTCCTTCTTACTCTACATTGTCTCTTCTTTCCTCAAAGCATTGTCTTGATGATGGATCCTCTTTGGGATTCGAAACGTCGACAAAATATGAATACTGATATGGATAATACAAGCTCTCTTTACAAAAAAGAAAACCATAGAAGTCTGAAATATAACATTATTTCCCCATATGAAGGGGACACATGGAATGAGATCCATTTACTAAAAAATCAAGGATAAATATCGAAATAAGTGCCATAGATTACTTCTTCCTCCACATTGTCTATTATTTCCTCAAAGCATTGTCTTGATGATGGATCCTCTTTAGGATTGGAAACATCGACAAAATATGAATACTAATGTGGATAATCCAAGATCTATTTCAACAAAAGAGAACCACAGAAGTCTGAAATCTAACATTATTTCCTTATAAAGAGGGGACACATGGAATGACATCTGTTTACTCGAAAAATCAAGGATAAAGATCGAAAGAAGAGTAACACATTCCTTCTTCCTCTGCATTGTCTCTTATTTCCTCAAAGCATTGTCCCGATGATGGATCCTCTTTGGGATTCGAAATGTCAGCAAAATATGAATACTATTGTGGATAATCTAAGTTATCTTTCAACAAAAGAAATCCACAAAAGTTTGAAATTTAATAGGATATTTTATGTTATAAATTAAGATATATATTTATATTCATTCATATATGTGTGTGTGTGTGTGTGTGTGTGTGTGTGTGTATTATAAAAAGTATAATTTAATTTTTTTTGAATTTATAAAGAAATAAAATATATTAAAATTCGGTTTCCATTATATTTTTTATATTGTTAATATACTATAATGTTTTATGATGGATGTTGAGAAGTCATCATAATATGTAAGTTAAATAGGAGAGGATAAAAAAATGGTTGAGCTAGGGTTTCCATAGTCCCGTGAATTTAGATTTTCAAATTAAGCAAGACCCTTAGGTCATTTTCCCTTATTTAGCTATACAATTATCCTTGTGTTTCCCCTTTTACACATTAGATTTGGTTGTATTAGGATCTAGGTCGCGATGATGATTTGGTGGACTATTTAGATGACCCCACTAATGTGATTGAAATTTGGTTGCTTTATGATGATATTACTTCTTTACGATGCGAGTCTTTGTGGACAATGACTCACCATCCCTATTAGCACATCATGGTTTGAAAAAATCAGTGGAAAATATTTCCTTCTCTCCGGTGGGTTCTGTGAGTGGGCTAGACTTGTGTGTGGTATTTTCCTCAAGAGGAAATTATTGAAAAATGCAACAAGAAATTCTCGATTTGATTTTTCCTTGATTGAATTGAGAAAATTTGAATTTCCACATCAGCAGACAACCTGGATGATGTTAACTCAACTGACATGGCTTTTGTCTCCTATTTTACTCAGTAAATTTGATTTGGAGGAGTTCGAGTTTATTTTATCAGTTGTGATTGCTAATTTGTAGCAATCAAGGTTAGTTGTTTAAGGTTGTTTTCAGTTAAACTAGTTCCAACTTTTAGAAGAACTAGTGGAGGGTCAAGTTGTGTAGTGGGACTTCTGTCAAACTCAGCGATCATCCAGTTAACTAATCAATCAACCCAAAATAGCTAGTGCATGCAGAGAATTCAACTTACCCAGTTGAGATGGAGATTCCAAGGTAGTGTAACATCATTTGTAACAAGTGTTTCATGTAGTCAAATGATCAACCTAAAGGAATTACACAATCAATTGGAGGAAAATTCCTAAAAAATAGGGGCTAATTCCTCAAGGAACAATGCAATGAAACAGGAGCTCAAGCCAAGGAAGAAATTGAATAATTATAGGTCATAGGCCTTCAGTGAGAAGTGAGATAGGTTGTGCACTTGCAGGGTGAGCTCATTTGAGCAAAGAAATTATAATCCATCTCTATTTCATCTGATTAATGCAAGAGGCATTGCCATTTTTAGCATATTTATTTCCCCAGATAAAAATGCTTGTTGCATGTGTGTGATTTCTTATTGCATGTCAGAAATTTTTGTTCTAAATTGTGAAATAATGTCCGTAGAATAATAGAGTAGGCTTGTGTCTTGTGATTTTGGTTAAAACATCATGAAAAGTTGCAAATATACAACATAATTTCTACATGGTATCAGATTTGGATTCATATTAGAGCATAAATTCGAAGTTGTTTCTTAGAGGTTTCAATTTGGAGATCATTGTTGCAGGTTTTCTTCAAAACCGAGAAGATGAATTTCAATGGAGTAAGGCTTGAGTATCCTTGGAAGTCACCTCTAATTTTGTTGCATGGAAGGATCACATGGAGACGATATTGGATGATAATGGATTGCTAGAATACATCAAGTCAGATGTTGCAAAACTATAAGAATATGATGCCTAGAACCTTGCTCAGTGGAATAAATATGTAGACAAATCGAGGAGAATAATATTGTAGGGAGTAAAGGATCATATTGTCTCAAATCTCCATGGAAAGGAAACTTCATTCACTATGTGGAAAGAATTGACAGAATTGTTCGAGAATAATGGTGACCACAGGAAGCTAGCGGTAAAGGATAAAATTTGAAGTATCAAGATGTAGAAGAATGACACAATTTCAGAGTATCTGGGCAAGTTCACACAGTGTCGTGATGAAATTGGCGGGGTCAGTGTTAACGTCCCTGGAGAATACTTGGTAAGCCTAGCCCTTCCAGGCCTTCCCAGGAGCTAGAACAACTATTAAGATTCGATGAATGGGAGGGAGAAACTACAAAATAGGGAGTGCTTATGGTATGATTTGGTACATGAGGAAATAAGGTGGAATGCCAGAGATGCAACTTCATTCAAGGGAGAGGATGAAGAAAATTTTGCATTGGATGGAAAGGTAAAGAAGGGAAAAGGGAAGAAATCCCAATCCAAACCAGAATCTAGTCAAGGGGGCGAGAAGAAAGATTTGTCAAAATTAAATTCTTCCATTTTCATGAATTTGGGCACTATGCCACGAAGTGTCCACATAAGAAGATAAGAAAGAAAATCTCAGGAGGGGAAGTAGGTGAAGCTTTGGATTCGCAGTTCAAGATTGACTTTACCCTCATTGCATGCATGGAAAACACAATGATGGGGAGTGTGTGGTACTTGGACTCAGGTGCCTCGTTTCACATGATGGGGAATAGAGATTTTTTCAGTGATCTGGAGGAGAAATAATTGTAGATGCACATCGATATGGGGGATGACAGAAGGTACAACATGCCCAGGGTCGGTACAGTCACCTTTCAGAGGGAGTTGGGCTCCCCCCTCAAGCTCAAGGATGTCATGTTCATTATGGGCCTAAAGAAAAATCTCGTCTTTGTTGCAATTTTGGAAGACCGTGGATATGATGTGATCTTCAACAAAGGAAAGGATTTCCTGAGACACATATCCATGAGACAAGTGAAGCATATCAATGTTTAGGTGAAGAACCTGTATAAGCTAGATGTGGAGGATTGTGATGCATTGAGCACAAAGGCAGACAAGGTGAAGAGCCACGATGTTGGTGAAATTTGGCATAAAATACTTGTCCATTTTCATCATGGAGCTTTGAAGATAATGCAACAGATAACCACAAGCCTACCCAAAGGAGCACTTGAGCAGTAGGATGTATGCACAAGATGTACTTTGGGGAAGTACACAAAATACACTTTCCATGATCAGGACAACAAGGCACATGCAGTCCTAGAAATTATCCACTCTGACATGTGTGGATCTTTATCCACAACCTTCACTTTCAGGCACATATATTTTTTCATTTTTATTGATGACTTCTCACGAAAGTGTTGGATATTATTCAGAAGAAGGAGGATACATCCTCCAAGTTCGTTGAGTTCAAGGCATTGGTGAAGAAAGAAACAAACAAGAAGGTGAAGGCTCTCAAGAATGATAATTGAGGTGAGTAAGTGTTGAATGAGTTTAAAAATATATATTCATAAGAAGGCATTCGACGAGATTTGACAACACCCCACAACCCACAACAAAATGGGGTGGCTGAGAGGAAGAACCTTAGCCTTGTGGGAGCAACGAGGGTGATGTTGCATGACCAAGGCCTACCTCTGCACCTGTGGGCTAAAGCATGAAACACAACAGTCTATTTACATATCTGAATTTCTCATTGTATTTTGGGCATGATTACACTAGAGGAGGATTTCTCAGGGAGGAAGCCAGATGTGTCACACTTCAGGATATTGGGAGCCTTCGTATACTGCCATGTCTCCAAAGATGCCAAGAAGAAGCTAGAGCTGAGAGTAGAATTGGGGGTATTTGTCTATTACATCGAAACTCCCCAAAACTATTATGTGTACTTTCCATCCCTCAGAATTGCAGTGGTATGAAAAATTTGTAAAATTTGATGAAGAGAAAGTGTTTTGGTTCTCTCTTGATAGGGAGCTTCAGATCCCACCAGAATAGGAGATTTTATCTCCAAACAGGAACCTAAAGAAGTTATGGAGAAGCCAAAAATTGAGGAGAAAAGAGTGGAGACAGCCACTTAAGAAAAACCATCCAGAGAAGGTAGGAAAAGAACCAGGGAAGTTGCGAGACTTGTGCAGGATGTGAGGGAGAATTTGGGTGCTCCTTCAAATCAACACATGAAGAGAAGGTCACCAGATAGGTACACTAGCTACATGGATCTAATGACTGAGCCATCCTCATTCGAGGAAGTAGTAGATAAACTTGTATGGGTTGATACAATGGTGGAAGAGTATGAATCCATTGTAAGAAACAGTGTTTGGGAAGTGGTCCCAAGACCAACAGATAAATTAGTTGTAGGTTCGAGATGGATCTTCAAGGTAAAGCATGTCACAAATGGAAGCATAGAAAAGTACAAGGCCATTGTGGCGAAGGGGTACTATCAGTTTGAAGGGATTGACTATGAGGATACCTTTTCTCCTACAACAAGATACTCATCTATCATATCAATTCTTGCTCTGGCTGCACAGATGGGGTGGAATATCCACTATATGGATGTGAAAAAAACATTCCTTAATGGATTTATTAAGGAGGAGGTGTATATCGAGCAACCATATGGATTTGAGACTTTTGATAGAGATTCTCATGTGTGTAGACTCAAGTGAGTTTTGTTTGGTCTCAAGAAAGAATCCCATGCTTGGTACACCAGGATCAATAGCTATCTCACCAGTTTGGGCTTCACCAAAAGTGAAGCGGATGCAAACCTTTATCATATTTTGGTAGAAGGTAAATTTTTTATTATTGTATTATATGTTGATCATTTGATTTTAACTGGTGATGAATAGTTGATCATATATTGTAAGGAGGCCCTTGCAAGAGAGTTTGAAAAAAAGGACATGGGTCTCATGCACTAATTCCTCGGATTAGAAGTGTGGAAAGGAGATGAGGATTTGTTTGTCTCTCAAGGAAAGTATCCATGAAGTTGGATATCTCTAGCAAAATATCTCATACCAAGTGTGATCGATCCTTGTAAGTATCTCAATGCATGTTTGACCACAATCCAATGCGCATGAAGGGGCCCAGTCATACATTGAATCAATGTGTTAACTGCATAACATGTATCTGGAAAGTTGTTCACGAGGAACATCAGAGCCCCAATTAGATGTCTATACTCGGATGGATTTTCCATATCAGGTCTGGTTGCTTTTCCACACAGCTTCTTGAAGTTCATCTCCATCGAAGTAGTCATCGATTTGCACTCGGTCATATCAAACCTTTCCAGTAGTTTCACTACATACTTTCCCTCTGAGATAAATATCTCACTGGGTCTTTTCCACACCTCAAGGCCCAAAAAGTAATTCACGAGACCGAGGTATTTCATCTTGAATTCAGAGGCTAAATTCCTTTTCCATTTGATCACCAGCAGTTCACTTCCTGTTAAGAATATATCTTCAACATATAGAACCAGAATTAGTGGTAAACCTTGGACAACCTTAAAATAGAGGTTGGGACCCGCATTGATTCTTGTGAAACCCAGTTTCAATAGATAGCTATCAATTTGAGCATACCAAGCTTGGGGAGCTTGCTTCAATCCGTATAATTCTTTATTCAACCTGAAAACATGTGTTCTGCGATCTTCCACTTCAAATCCCTGTGGTTGTTCCACATACACTTCTTCATGTAACATACCATGGAGGAAAGTGGTCTTTACATCCATCTGATGAAGGGCCCATCCTTGACCAGAAGCAAGGGAAACTATTGAATTGATATTTTTATAACGAGCCACGGGAGAAAATATGTCATTGTAATCTTCTCCCTCTTTTTGAGAGAAACCACGAGCTACAAACCTCACTTTGTATTTCTCAAAGCTTCCATTGATTTCATGATTGATCTTAAATAACCATTTCAAAGTCATAACAAACTTCCCATGCGGTCTCAGCACCACATCCCATACATAATTTTTCGCAATATATTCGTATTCCTAGGCCATAACATCCTTACAAAATTATTCTTTGACAACTTATTCAAATGAGGATGGTTTGGATTGAATCATGGTGCTCATAGCAACTACATATCCCTAATACCTGCAAGGTTCCTTCCTTTATCTGAATGATTGACGAATGGGAATACTTATTTCACTATCCTGTAGAGTGTCGTGAAGCCAAAGAGGTATTTTCCTTACAAGAGGATCATTGGAGGTGGATCTAAAGGATCCATAGGCTCCATGGGAGTATCAATATCATCTGACTTTGGCATAGAAGGACCATCTAGAATTTCCTTGTCATCATCATCTTCCTTGGGAGGTGGAGGAAGATATCTAGCTTTACTAAGTGCAAAATTTTCATCAAAGGTTACATCCCTGCTAATTTCAACCTTCCTTTGATGAGGAATGTATATTCTGTAAGTCTTAGATTTTTCATAGTAACCCATAAACATACCTTTTATACATGTAGCTTCCAACTTATTTCTTTTGTATTTTGGCACATGAAATAATATTGGACATACAAATATGCGAAGATGGTTGATGTTGGGTTTGTTACTTGTAAACATTTCTTCCGGGGTCTTGTTTCTCAATACTTGATGAGGCACCCGATTTTGAACATACACAGAATCATTTGTGACTTCAACCCACATAAACTTTGGTACCTTCTGATCATGAATCATGGCATGATTATCGTCCATTATCAATTAGTTCTTCCTTTCAGCTAAGCCATTTTTTTCAGCTGTATAAGGCACAATGGTTTCCTTCTTGATCCCTTATTTCTTGCATAATGCTATGAATTATTTTGACATGAATTATCCTCTGTTGTCAGACCTGAAAGAATTTGATTGTTTTCCTTGATTGAATTTCGACAAAAGCTTTGAATTCTTGGAATCTTTCGAAGGCTTTATCCTTGTGGTAATAGATATGACCACCAAATGAGTGTACAGGAATCAAACCACATAAATATGAATGAATGAGATGGAGGATGGAATTTTTTTTGTTCTTACAGGAGGGGAATGGTCCCCTTGTTTTCTCCATCATGTTGAGCTCCATCATGTTGAGCTTGAAAATTGGGAATACCTTATACCAATCTCTTTAATTTCAGAAGAGCATCATAGTGTACATGAGCCAGCCTGCGGTGCCATGATTCACTAAGATGATTAGTGTTGTCAGCCAATGCTATAAGTGGCCTGCATGTGACTTTGTAGAGTCCCTCAGATCTTATTCCTAATGTGAATGCACATTTCATATGCGAATCAACAGGCCAAGATAAGACCTTTCCATTGATGAAGGAAACCCTCATCACTTTATCTTATAATGTAGATATAGAAATCAAATTCTTCATTAGACCCGGCACATACATAACATCATGCAACAATATTGGTTCCCCAGAGTTCAACTGAAACTTGAAAGATCCAAATTCTTTTACGAGATGAGTGGAGTTATATCCAAGAACAATTTTTAGCTTGGTCTCCCTCTCTCTCAGATCAGAGAGGACTTATTTGTATCCAGAGAAGTGATGAGTGGCCCCGCTATCAACCAACCAACCATCCCATGAATCCGGTCGAGAAGAACTAGTAAGTGTAGAAATTAGAATATATTCAATTTTATTCACATCATTACTTTCATACCTATAAGCCCTTGGCTTCTTGTGAGAATGATTTTCTTCTTCACAATCGCTTGAATAATCTCTTCTCCTTTCAAATTTTCTTTCGCGATTGTACCTTTGATTATCTCTTCTTATTTTATCATTCAAGTTGCTTCAGGTGTTTTATCGTGGCCCCTTTCTCTTTTCAAGACAATCACGTGCATAGTGACCTTTCTTGTGGCATTGTGACCTTTTGATATTTCTCTTTTGTTGTGGGCGACATATGCAACAAGCTCTCCTTCTCTATTCTTCTAAATCCTCCCTCTTTCTAACATATCGACTCTTCTTGAGTGATTTTTCCAACAATATCATCAAATGACGAAAGGGCGTTAATGTTACTGATAGTAGTGATGAAAGTTTCCCAAACATAAGGAAGACATATAAGAGTCACGACAACCAGCTCTATGTCGGCTACATTCCCTCCAACCCTTTGGAGTTGATCTCTAAGACAAGAGATCTTCATAACGTAAGACTGAAGAATTTCACCTTTGTTCATCTTCAGTTCCTTGAGCTGATATTTCAAGGTGATTATCTCATTTAAATTGTTCACTTCATACATGTCGGATATCTTGTCATACATGTCTTTAGATTTTCTTAAATTCCCAACATATGCAAGTAAATGATCTTGTAAACCATCAACTATGATTTTTTTTCTTTGGACTCACCTTTGTTATATCGGTTCTTGATGATGGTGGAAGCATCTTCTGAAGGTTCGAGCATCCTTCCTTGAATGTAGAGGAAGACATCTTGACCTTGACTTGTAGATCTGCATTCCGATAGACTTGTAGATCTGCTTTCTAATAATGAGGGCTTCACTGCTTGTCTTCACTTGGGCTTTTCCTTCACCATAGCTCGGATACCACGTTAATTTTTCAATATTGTTCTATGTTGAATCAATTACTTTAGCCCCATTTAATTTTCAGTAACAAAGCATCCAAATATAAGTAGTGTAAATAACCATAAATAGTAACTGAAGATATAACAATGCATGCAGTGACAAAGATGACAACAGCACAACCATAAGAGACAACATATTGGTCCAAGACCAGGGAAAACCCCCACTACGGGGGAAACCCTTTCAAATATTATTCTTCAATAGATATTCATAAAAATTCTCAGCTGAGATTACAATGAGACCAATACATATATGTAGTGGAAACAAATATATCAAATCTATAAATCTACATATCTACAATATCAAATGCACGAATTCGGTGTATCACCAAAACCAAGTGATCTTAGTTTCCCAATTCTAGATCTAGATCTAGAATGTTGTCAATGACTATTCTGAAGCGACTGTGACAGCGTGACAGAAGGAAAAAGCCACTACTCAATAAATTGATTGTGATCCAAATCAGATCTTCCCAGTAAATCTCTTAATCATAGCCTTAAGATGGTCTGCCTGCGGCTGAAGCACCCATAACCGTGACCTAAGCATTATGTACTGCGGTTGAGGGTCTGATCAACCCAGAACCCTAGTCGCGCCCTGAAGACTGTCTTCATGCAACTTTACCAGCTCAATCGTGGTCTTGACACGGCATGCTCGCGGTTTTGGCTAAGCTTAGTCGCTACATGCTCGCGGTTATGGCCTAGAACACCCAGATCGAATGAGGGACCCTTCCTGTGATCCCAATCCTTAGCGCAAGCTTATCCTAACGTACCTGTGCAAGCCAAAAATTGAAAATACGAACCAATACCAAAATAGCATGAAGACGATATCATAAGCAAATGTGTGCAAATTAACTTGGGGCCGCTTCTATTTATAACTTTGTGAGGGACCGCTTGGGGCTTTGACTGAATACACATGAGTTTAGGCCGACCCATAAAATAATAAAATATTTTATAACTTAACTTCTGCTTAACCGATTGGGATGATCTATAAGTTGATTTTATTCCTCACGAAAAGAGGAATATAATGGAATTATACTCTTAACCAACTAAGCTTTCTAATGTGGAATTTGACTCTAGTTGAAAAAATTAACACACCGGGTGTAGGTGTATGTGTTGTGTTGTATACGAAGTGTAGGTGTATGTGTTGTGTTGAGCGTCAAGTATAGGTGTATGTGTTGCGTTTTACACTGGGTATAGGTCTATGTGTTGTGTTGTACACTGGGTATATGTGTATGTGTTGTGTTGTACGTCCAGTGTAGGTGTATGTATTGTATGGTATTGTATGTCATGTGTGGGTGTATCTGTGTGATGTACATTGTATGTATGTGTACGTGTTTGAGGAGAAGCGAAGGCACTGGGTGCTTATCGGGTGGGAATTGATCCATTGTGTGCACGGTATTATCATCAATAACAAATAGGTTGGTCATAGAGGCCATTTTGAGTTAGGTCAAGTGGGTTGATCAAATAAATTCATGAAAATATTAAAATTTCATGATTAGTCTATAGTTTTAAAGGGTCTAAGGTGTTTTTGTGTTATGTAATTAAGGTCTTTTCATAAGCCAATTTCAAAAAATCGCATACATCAGGTCAAATAATTCATTCTTGACATTTGTCGCCTTTTACCTGAGTCCGCAACGATTTTTGTGAAAAACAAGTGATTTTCGCTACGCACTCACTTGACAATTCCATAGAGAATCTGCCAACTTTCTAACAGAATTCGCTACGAACTCCTCTTTTTCTACCACGGTTAAGGGATTGATGCTTTGTTAGTTTGTGAGAGGTTGGGGGTCAAATTTCCATCACATGCTTACCTATTATGAGTCATAATTTAGTGTGTGTCACGCTTGGTCATCATCACCACCACATCATTATGTTTTATATTCACTTTTTTTTTTCTTAATTCAACCTTCATGCATTCGAGCCTAACCACTTACCTTTTAATCCCTGTGAGCTTATTTTTCCACCATTTCATTGTTTTGTTTTCGATCTAGCTGCTATCATAGGTGTTTGCCCAATTCTATCCACAAATAGCTCGTTGTCAAAGGTTATCTTTTGCAGGTGTCAACTTTCAAAGAAGGAAGTGCTATTTTGGAGGAGATGGACGCACATAAGAAGACCAAAAAGGGAGGTTCAGTGGTCAGGTATGAACCTATGGACCTCAAATTGGTCATGGAAGATCCTAGTTTTGCAAAGGCCTTCACCAATGCTAGCTACATGATATTTTGTCAAAAGTTGCAGGGGTACCATGCTCAAGTTTCCAAAGACTTTGTTGTAAATTTTGTGGGCAATGCTTCAAAAGTAGGCAGATTGAGATTTACAGTTTCCCCTGAAACCATTGCTCAAGCAACAAAGATTCCTAGATCAGGGGAAGAATATTTCAAGGCCACTAAATTTAAATTACAGAATTGTGATGAGTTCTTGAAGCAAGAGCATATAGGGGTGGACACGACATTAGGTATACCTAGGAGCTGTCTAAAGGAGAAATATTCAAAGCTATTGTTAGTAATCCAGAAGTATTTTACATGTGAGGGAAGATTCCACATGATATACCAGTACCATTTCATACTTTTACTCCATTTTACATAAATAGCTCTTAGATATTCCATTCTTCCTTTTCATAAGTCTAGGTAATATGTATGATAAATTTCAAGCAAGACCTGAGAGTAGTGAGACATATGTATTTCATCATGGATTGATTAAGTTGTTGGTTATGGAGG
This sequence comes from Pinus albicaulis, assembly GCA_034641835.2. Classification (NCBI taxonomy): domain Eukaryota; kingdom Viridiplantae; phylum Streptophyta; class Pinopsida; order Pinales; family Pinaceae; genus Pinus; species Pinus albicaulis. Next base: position 396,012,387 of record CM076569.1, on the reverse strand, counting down.
AATTTCAAAGGTTGAACAGGGACTGGGCTACATTTTTGTTTCTAAGTGGTTATGATGTGGATGTGATTACTCCAAAGAAGACGCCCAATTCCAAAACAAATACTCCCAAAAAGGATAAAGGCCCCATAGTTGAAGCTGAAGTTGAACTTGAAAAAGACATGCAGCCTGTAGCAGAACCTATGGAGATGGAAGTTGAACATTTTCAGGAAACAACAGGGGCACCTCAACCACCATCTACAAGCATCAAGAAAAATTCTGACACGAGGACTTCTAGGAGGATTACCAGGAGTCAGACAGAAGGAAAGGGTAAACTTGAATATATTTTGCAAGTTATTGACATTGAAGAGACCCATGTAGTTAAACTAGTGGAGATAAAGGGAACCAAGATGAAGAAAAAAGGTCTTACTGCAAAAAAGCTTGATTTCTCCAATGAGGACTCTGGTTATGTTTTCAAGCCTAGAAAGCCTTTTACTAGGTCACATCTCTCTAAAGGGGACAAATTTGATAAAAATCAGAAGGAAACATAAAAGAATAAGCAGCTTATGCTGGAAGAGATCAATGAATTATCCCCCACAAAAGAAAAAATCACTAGGGCACAGAAAGGCATAGAAAGGCAAAGAGAAAATAATAGAAAAATCTGAAGTGGACATCGTTAAAGATCAAATTAAGGAGGCAAGAAATGAGGTCATAGAGACCAAGCTAGAGCTGGAAGATTTCAAGCAAGAAAGGAAAGAATTTTCAGATTTTAAGAAAGAGGTCAGTAAGAAAATTAGTTTTTATGATGAGATGGCTAAAAGGTCCAATAAAATGTTGAAAAGAACATTACCTTTGCATAAGATGATGAAGCATACCTTGAGGAGGAATAGATGGCTACATGCAGAGAGGATAAGGCTCTTAAGTTAGGTTAAAGAGATGGAAATTAAAATGGGAATGGTACAGACAAAGTTAAAGAAGAAAGGTCTGAAAATGGTATTGGTAGATGAACTTGCTGAAGGTGAAGCTGCTACTTCTTGAGGAGGGTAAGATGTATTTTCAATCAATTTTCCTTATCATGCTTCATGCCAGCATCTCACACATCCTTGGACAATTTTTGGGAGGTGGGAAATGAAAATATAAAAATTTGTAGTGTATCAGGCAATTTTGTAGCGTACTCCAAGCTTAAAGCCAAGTTTTCGCTACGAACTCGCTAAAGATGAATTTTTGCAATAAAATCAAAATTTTGTCATAAAGGGAGTAAGTGAGAGTATCTATTTAAGTGTTTTTACTTAGTGGACACCTTCAAAACATAAAAGAAGTCAAACAGTTTGCAGAAGAGGTCAAATGAAGATTACTACGAACTTCTCGCTATGAACTTGCCTAAAGTCCTAAGTTTTTGCAGCGAAGGAGAATTTCAAAGTTTTTCAAGCATTTAATGCAGTTTTGAAGAACATTAATCATCTGGATTAGTCAAAGAGTATCAGTGGAGACTTTGGTTAATGAGAACACTCATCATGGAAAGTACTTAGGCTACCAGATCAACAATTTTGGACACATCATCAACTATGGCAGCACATCCCCAAAATCAGAGGAGCAGACCCTTAATTTTAGTTTGGTTTCTTTATTGTTTAGTTATGGGTATTTCCACCTTAGGCAAAGTGGTTGTGTTCGATAAGTGTTATCATGAATGGATCATGTAAAAGTTGTTAGTGAAATAAATAGTGTTAGATTTCTAATAGGTTCCGAACTCTTGAAAATAGAAATATCACTAGATTCTGTCCTTGTAATTCGTTTCTTGCTTGGAAAAGGTGTCTTCGGGAGTATTCGAAGGTCTAGCTAGCTGGCAGACTACATGTAAAGATATCTAATTTTATAAATAGGCAGATAGAAGGATTATAAGAGGTTGATTGATGTCATGCTACAAGCTACTTTTTAATATTTTCAAGTTGGTAATATACAATTGGAGAAGGCTTCTATCAGACCTGAGATTCATTATGTGTTCTCATATGTGTTTGTCTTATCTATCTATTTTATTTTTATTCAGTTAATTTTATGTGTAATTACTTGGAATTCATGTTTAATCATGTTCCAATTTCCTGTATGCATATGGTTTACTGTTCAAGTTGTGTTTTGATGAGAATACACACATGCCTTAGCTTCCATGTTAGATGTTTTTCATGTAATTAAGTTCCCTCTGAATCTATGTCCAATGGTAGTTATTTATTCACATCCTTCACTTGCATAAAAAACATTCAAAACACACTCAAAGTTAGCCATATTTGTTTCCAAGCATTTTCTATTGAATATCATACATTACCTTGAGAGAGCCCTCTCAGGTTGGAAAGCCTAAGTTCCAACTAAAAGGCCTATAGTCGCATGCAATCACACCCTTGCATTGGTTATGCAATCACACCCTTACTGTGGTTATGCATGTGACTAGAGGCCTATATTCGCATGGATGCATCCTTTTGCATGTGACAGGAAGTCTAGATCAGTGAAAAGGCAAGTTAAATCGGATTTTGAATACTTGGAAGGGTGGTTTAGCCCTTGGGGGTCCTATGGCACCCGAGATAGGTTAGTAAGGTTTTGTTTTGTCGATTCCACTTCCTTAAGGTGATCTAGGAAGTTGAATCATATCATAGTAACTCTTCATCATATATTTACCCCGGTGGACCGGTGAACTTGGGTAAGTGTTGGAGGAGGGTGGTTACAGTATATTCAAAGGGAATAATGGTGGCTTCACCCTAAACAAGCCTATGTTACAATAATTACCATTTCTCATGCATGGTGTTAAATGGACCATTATGAGTTCTTGATTGATCATCTTCATAATTTTTTTTGATACTAACTTGGGTAGTTGTTACTACATTCTTGTTTTTTATGGTACTATATAAATGAGCTAATTTCCCAATAAACCTTAGTGGATTATGTGTATGTTTTTTTTTCTAATAGATTTAAAGGGATATATTGATTCATAATCAACTCTATGCTTGACTATTTCACAATGAAGTGTCCTTGATAACACTCATGCCAGTGGGGGAGGGTGGTGCCAACTCTCCTTATAGAGAGATTTCGATGAACACTTAAGATGAAGCTTGGTGACCACCTTTCCAATGTTGCTTCAAGATTAGTGATATGTGATTTTGATTTCATTGTTAGCTCAATTTGAGTAATGGAATATGCTATGTCACTTTATTAAATATTAATATTTCCAAGTATGAATTTTCATTGACATAACTTCTTTGTTTTTCCTACAAAACAATTCCAAACAGCAAATTGTTATCATTTGATTGTTGTGATAGTGCAATGATTGATCATCTTTCTATGGAACCACATTATACAAACAAACCCTTCCCCTAAAATTACAAACAATATGTAGTGTGTTTGACATTATGTAGTCGTCGAGGTATCCATTTCACTCAAACCATAATTACCAAATTTGGGTGAATTTTCCTAAACTATACAAAAAATTGAAAGTTCATTTTAGTATGTGAATTATTTAGTCTCGGTTTGATTCATAGTTCATTGGAATTTGTTGTAGAATTTTTCCACCACTTTCTCCATGATAGAAGCCATTGCAACCCTTTCCCTATCTCATCTACTTTCCCTTCCATAGAGCCTACTGCGAACCCTTGTTGTCACACATAGAATCTCCACAAACCTAGTTCACAAAAAGTGGCTAGACACACTTGAAGCGTGAATTTCATGAAATTCTCTCAAAAAACATCAATTTTATCATTGTACTAGATGATAACAAATCAATCCATGGCTTGTTGGACAATTGGTTGATAGATGAAGATAATCCACCAACCTAGAAATTGTATGTCCTTGAACCAAAGTTATACATTCCTAAAAGAAAATAATAAGATTTATATGGTTTTAAGAGGTATAATAAAAAAAAATTCTTCAAATTCAAAATCTTCCACCTAAATTATTTTTATATCATTCGAAAATCGAATTTGAAATTCATAACTCTGATTCAAATCTCATTTTTGAAATAACCCCTTCCCACTGGATTCCAAATATAGTGAATTCACCAAAAATATGAAACATTATCCAATGAATGAAGGAGAATCATTATTAAAATATCATTCCAAACACCCATTATTGTGTACAATTTCTTAAAAATATGGCTCAATCTTTCAATTTCTCTCCAAAACAGCTTGAAAAACACCATAACTCTCAAGAGCTACTCTACTTGCCTTGCATTGAGTTCCTTATACATAAGTTAATTTTAAAATATTTGTAATAAATGGATGGTATTTGTATGCATGGTGTAAAAAATGCACTTATCTCAAGACCTTTATTATGTCACTGCCATAGGCAGTGATATCTAGTGATCGTATTGCATTATCAATTTTTTTTGCATTTTTATAATTAAACATTGGTTTTGAATTTTTTTGAAGGCTGATGTTGGCCCATGGCCACCACCAAGACTATGGAGCCTGAGGCCATTCGTTAGCCTCTGTCTCCTCTTGGTCTTGTCAACGGAAGCCTTGTACTCCTAGCTTACCGTGGGGTAAGCCTTCATGTGCTCTTTTCGACCGCTAATTTATTGAGAAACCAGTTTGTTTAAGCTTGACAACAAGCACTGGGGTTGCATTCAAAAACCGCAAAAAGAAGAAATTTTTTGCAGGGGTGTGGCTCGAACTTGTGATCCTTTCAAACAATAAAGGAGAGCATCGGTTGTTTATGTGTTTTGGGCCATGTGCCAGGACCTTGAAGCAATTTCTGCTCGAATTCCATGGTTGGCAGCGATGTTTATTGTGTTTAAATATTACTACGATGGCGAGTGGAGAGTCTCTTCTTTGGGGAAATTAGTGGCCATTATCAATCTTACAACTAGGAAGACTCTGTATAGGGTTCAAGGTTCATATTCTCATGGCTTTTCCTTTTGTTCTCGACTTAGGCAATGACACTTTCATGGTTTCGATGTTTTGAAGCGTTTGAATTCTGTTTGTTTTGAGAGATTTAGAAAGATGTCAGATATTGTGTAAATGAACTCGTTTTGTGAGTTGGGATGTGGAAATTTTCTTTTTTTAACTCGAAAATGGATGAGGAGGAGCTTTTCTGCGGGGTAGGGTAAACGTAAAATGTGTGTTGTATGTTGCATCTTAGAGGAGATTCATGGTCTTTTTCGGCTCTAAATTGCGAAGATTTGTCATTCCACTGATCTATTTGAAGAATTTATTTCACATTACAACGTAGAGAAATTTGGAGAGAATTCATCTATCATGTAAATGAAGACGTTTTACTGCCTTTTACGTCGCTCGCATCAGATAGGATGTGGAAATTTGTTTATTACGGTACTCGAAAACGAATGAGAAGGTGTTTTTTGAGCGGGTAAATAGAAATTGCGTGTCTTATGTTGTGTTTCATAGGAGATATGTTTCTTTCCGACTTTAAATTGCGAGGATTTGTCGTTCTAGCAGTTTATATGAATTTTTTTTTTCATAATAGCACTTCAATGATTTCTGGTCATTTTAATTACATTTTTGTTAAAAATGACTAAAAATACTTATTTATTTCACAAAAAGGTGTATGTGTCAATACACACATTACATCCAGATTACTTTAATATATAGAGTTTCTCATATCTAACTTATTTGTAGGGTAGAAAGAAAGGTATCTCAAATATAGGATGGAAGCATTAATTTAAACATCCCTTCTTAATGCTTACATTCCATAGATTTATTGAAAATACAATCATTCTTTAGCTTCTTAGTATAGGCTCCAGTAAGTTGCCTCATAACCCTCGTAAAGCTGTAGTCCGCAAGTTGGATTCCCAAGTTCGACTCTTGAACTCCTAAATAAAGGACCTCTCGAAGTCAGTTACCGGACAACATCCCAAGTTGTCGCATAACTTCATTATAAGACCACTCCATGTCTTCAACGAATGAGGGATCCTTCCCTAGATCAACAACTGCCATACTATCTAGACAACCATCCATATTGAGCCTTACTTCCACTCAATCTCTTAAATAGTGGCTTCAGACACATAACTAAACTGCTAGGCATTTTATGAACAAGCTCCCATCTACGGAGATACATGGGTGTCAACTGTTGTACTCGCTAGTTGCATAGAAAAGTTGTCTAAATACGGAATGTATCTAGATTCAGTTATTAGATCATGACCTTTTTGTCTGATTTTGAAAATTTGCCATCAATTAATTTTTACCAGCGAACTTCTACAAAACAAACTTCTAAAATTTAATAGAAAATATATTACTTCGTTGTCCCTTTACAAAACACACTAAAAATAACATAGCATCATGTAAAATAGAACATCCATATAATTCATCATTTTTGTTATGAGCTCATTCTCCTTATCCGGCCTACCATCTTCTTTTGTAGTAAGATCGTTGGGCTATGAAGACTGCTAAGTAGATTTATCATCATAGCTTAAACCAATCTCATTGGTCTTGTCACCAAGAGTTCCATCGGACAGTGCAACAAGGTCGAGATACTTCTCAAGGTTCCACCTGTAAGCTTAAATAACGATTCTTAATGCGGAATAAATACTTTAAAAGAATCGAAAAATAAAAATTAATGCCCAATAAATCATACCTCCAGCTATTGATGCTGCTCACAATGTATTTTGTATGCAAAATTTCTGGGCTGCTTCACTATATAGAAAATCCCTTGCGCCCTTTCCTTCAGTGATCAAATTCCAGGCCACGTATACTAATGGGTTTTCCAGAGCTGCTGACTTGAAATAATGATGACAATGTAGCCCCGAAATCAACATCTGTTCACGTTCTAAATTCGTATCTGGAGATTCCAAAATTCAATGACTACTCATGCGGCATAGAGGTGAACGAGGCCTACATAAACGTGCAGTCTCTGTGTTGTTGCTCATTCGAGGAGAGTGAGCATCACCCATACAAAAACACGACTTTCCTATCCTTCACACAAACAGAAAGAAAAAGAATACATGAAATTTGAAGGCACTTCCAAGCTCTGCTCGCTCTAGCTTGATGGTGTAAATCTGAAGGGGATTGAGTTAGTGAGCTTGGGGACCAAACAGAAGTATTTATAGCCAAGCTTCCATCAAGCTTCTATTGGCTATGTGTCAAGTGTTCCACAAATCATGGTAGAGAACTGCAGTGGGAGTAATGGACCACTTTAGAAGCTCCCAACAAGAAAATTAATTAACTGCAGTTGATTTCCGTAATTTAAGGAAATGACTGCAGTTGGTTTCCATAAATTAAGGAAATGATTGTAGTTGGTTTCCAGAAATAATTAACTACAGTCATTTCCATAAATAACTGGCCGTTGGGAGAGGGAGCGTAACACCACCAATATATGTGGCAGGGGGAACAAACATGATATACTGATAAATGTTTTCGAGCTAAGAAATATAGTCATTGATATGAATTTTAGCGCATCGAGTATATGGTGCCATGATTCCATCTCCGAATTCGGTAGTTCATCGTTCTCATAGATCCCTTTCAAATTCATTATCCTTCCTCATCGCAAAGGGCTCTAAAATCGACGACGCAGAGAAAATCTTGGAGTTTGCAGAGCCCTAAAGCGTATGATCATACCATTGCATTCTAATCTTCTATCCATTTTTACAGAAATTGAATGCGAGAAGGCATCCAAGAAAGATCTAAGATCTCCTACCAGAGAGATTAGTACAAGTCTTGATCTCAGGAAGGATTTCGAGGATCAAGCTTCAACAATTTCATACCACTCAGCTTTCGCTTGCAAAGGATTCAAACAATGGCCAAGCAACCTTACTTCTCATAAGCAAGTCCACAACGCTGATACACCTTGGCAACATAAGATTCCAACAAAATTGGCTAGCTTAATTCTCCACATAGCCACAGAATATCTCGAACCAGATGCTCAACAAAAGTGTCAAAACAACACGATGTACATAGGGTGCACACCAATCACGTCTTTACTTGTATGGGTCAAACCACACACCACAATACACTCTCGCTAAACAACTCACACCAATTTATTCTACATTTATATTTGCATCATATTATATCTTGGGATTTCCTGTAAGAGAGTTACTCACATAGTCATTAGCTCTTATACCATGTTTAAAATTACTAAAAGCACTCATATATTTCATGCAAGGGTGTATGCGTCAATATACAGACATTACATTTAGATTACTCTAATATATAGAGTTTCTTAGATCTAACTTAATCTTAAGTTAGAAAAAAAGATTGAGAAAAATTCTCAACCATCACAAACCAACATCTCAAATATAAGATATAAACATTAATTTCAACAATTTTTAGGTTGCTTTTCAATATCTTTTCACTATAATTGAAAGAGATTGGCTACTTTTGGAGCTAGATGGAAAAATATAGACCAATTTGCAATGTCCTTTCCTTGTAAATAAACAATTCTCTACTATGTCATCTTCCTAAATGATGATTGTTCCTCTTCCCCTTTGCGAACAAGGTGTACTATCAGGAGTGGTTTTTGTGGTATCAATAAAGAATATGTTGTGTTTTTCGCATTTTTGCCGGCGAGTGTGGTTCTAGTTTCATTTGTCCCTCTAAAGAAAATAATTCTAACATCTTTAAAGTATTGTTCAATTGTGACTTGATGAGTGCCATTTAGTGCAAATGATATGTGCGATTAGTTGACTGGTCAATTTCTGTCTCTAATTTGCCTTTGCGTCTGCCATTTGATCCAACCTATTTTTTTAGGAATGGTTGTTGATTCTTCTGTTGGATTAGCTCTAGTTGACTGTGTTTTTGCGCAAATATTGGTTGATTTTGACTGAGTTGGTCTTCTTTTGGTTCTAGTTATGATTATGATCTTTAAATCTACATTCTAGAATCAAATGATTCATTTGTTCAAGATAACCAATACCATATCTGGGCATGTTTGGTGGCCTCATTCTACTGAACATTTCTGTTAGTCTGGGATCTTAATTCTCAAGTGTAGTTATTTCATGCATCATAAGGATATGGTCTGACTCGTGGGGAAATGGGATGTCAAAACACCTAGGATTTGGGCATGGATTTACAGAAGTAGAAGCAGGGGCTTCTCCTGTCCTTGGATTATGATTTTCATGAATAACAAGATAAGCAAGACTGCTGAGATTAACTAGTTTTTTACATTGAGGGCGTGAAACTTCAAGAGGATTAAAATTAACAAGCTGTGCAAACTCAAACAAATCAATATGTTTACAGGAACTGGAAATAATACTAGAACAAGTTGTATCTACAATGTCTGGATTTATGTACATAGGAGACTTTCTACAAGCTTCTTCAATCCTTCTTCTGTCTATGGTGGATCTTCTGGGAAAGAACAGAGTAGCTGAGGATTGATCTTCTCTGATATTAGCAGAAGTAATGCATCTAGCAGAGATGGGCTTGGGATTAGGAATGACCCAATGCTCAGGGAAGTTTAGATCTTCCCACTTGATAACTTGATGTTCCACCTTTTTATTTTTTGAATCTGTGAGAACAACAATGCTAGTTTTGGAATATCTGCTGGGTGTATGGAGGACTGTAGGATATAGGGTGTTGGTGTGCCTGAAACACCCTCTGGTCTGAATGGCAATGTTATTTATTTTCTTCTTCATATCAAACCTTGAGGTTTGGATCTGAAGTTGTAAGATGTCTGCTATTGTCTCATCAAAGACATAGATGGGGAAATTCAGATAGCAGTCGAACCAGACAGGACCATTTGAAAATGGAGCAACAATCCCTCCAATTATTGAATCAGTGTATTTATTATGGGTAAGATCTCTCACGGTAGCTAAGACATAGGTATCTATCCCTTTGTGCGTGAGAGCACTGATTCCGACTCTAATACAACCCAAATTCAAATATTTTGTGTCTAACTTTTTAGCTTTTGCTTGAAGCTGCTTAGGATCTAAAAGGGGTATAGACTGTACACAATCTGAGTTTCTTCTATAGAGTTGATGGATTCTTTGATAGATATTCTAGTAGCGGCTTTAAGATTCCAAGCTGTTAGATCTGCATAGACTTCAGATGCAGATATTTTAGGGAGTTTCCATCTGGCAGATGGCTCAGCTTCTTCATATAATAACTCAGAGGAATTTAAGGCTCTACTAGACGCAGAGGCAAACATATCCTGAAGGGGATCTTGTTCTGCTCTTTCTTTCTCATTTAACTCTCTGAAAGAAATTGATTTTCTGAAAGAATCCATACTTTCTTCTTTTCTGGAATAAAGAGAGGATGATATTTTGAGTACTGACCTTTTCTCGAACCAGATAACCTTTCTGGCTTTGATACCAATTTTACGCAGAGGCTTCAAAAAGCTTGCTCCACAACAGCAACAACAGGTTGATTGGCCTTGTTGAGTCTCTTCTTTGTCTTTGGTCTCTCAAACTCCTTTACACGAACTCGTACGCGAACCTACTCCCACTGTCTCGCACTAACGACCTAACACATGGCTTCCTCGCCTTCAATGGTCTTGGCATCCCATGCAGTTTGGCAAACCTCCGATGAACCTCAAGCTAATTTGAGAGAGAGAAATATTACCTCAACAGACATTAATAAGCTCAGAGTGACAAGTACTCAAAATGCGGAATAAAACTTCTTCTCTTTATTGATATTTCATAAATGTATTACATAGATCTTTATGGACTCAAATTTATTTTCAGAGATTGATCGTTTCAGCATTTACTAGAATTAGCTTCTCAATATATGAGATAGCATACTGGAGGCTACCTGGCTGATAACAGACTCTATCTAAGAAATATAACACACAAAAATATGACACAAACTTGATCTAATGATCTGGCCACTTTAGGTTCTCACCAGGCTCATAAGTCGTGATGCGCAGGCTTCTCAGATCAAACTCTAGACTTGGAAATTGATCTTCGTGATGCAAGCAGATCGAGTTTGAAATCACAGATGCAGAGCAGGAAGAACTCAGACTCCAACTAAAAAACACACAAAATGACTCTAAGACCTGATGCCGAAAGACTGAGCCTTACCCTCCTTATATAGGATATGAGGGGGGACAAATAATCATTTCGGATCTAACAAGGACTATGACGTGGAGGAGGAATCATTGCTTTCGGGTAACACCGAAGTGACATCCGCACAGAGACTCCTTTCTCCGGACTCTAACATGTGAATGTGTGTGTACAATGTGGATGCCTTTTAGTACGTAAGGCTCACGAGGAAACTTTTTGTTTATTTACACAGAGGATGCTTTTTTAACCGGGAAAAGCCCTCAGGAAAATCCGGTCGCATTAATCCCGTGACTGGAAGACAGTACAAAGTGGATACTTTTATTTAGTGGAGTCCACGAGAACCACTACTGCTTTCTGCAGGATCATCAAGGATTTTTATACCGGGGAATCTATACTTATAATTTTCATCCCAAGCTTTAGTATAGATCCTCCTTACAATCATTGGTTTATTCAAAATGATTTGGTGTTTGATTTTGGTCATTACAATCCAATAATTGTGCTACCTCATATGTTGCATTAGAATTAATGAGTCATCTGTTTGAAGCAGATTTCTAACTTTGGAGAATGGTGCATGGATACACTCGCCAACTCCGTTACCAATCACATTGGCTTTGATAAAAGTTTTCATAAAACACAGGATCCATGGTGGTTGCATTCAGACCATAATCTTTCCACCAATCTTGTAGCCACCCTGGTTGTTGATTTCCTTGCATGATCCATGCGGCGCCAAACTTGACCTTGGTGTAATGAGTCTCATGTTTGTCGTCTTTATTCATAAGGTCCCACCACAATTTTTTGTAACCTGCAAAATTATAAATAGTGTCAGGGAATAAAAAGTCAAGATTATTACCTGGCCACTGGTTAAAATGGGTCCACCTCCATGCAGGTTCTCTTGTTCTGTTTATGGCCAAGTGTTTGTAATAGACCTTTTTTCTATCACTTCTGCCTATACAAGTGACAGAGATATCCATAAAGTCATTGGCCAGAGATTCTTCGGCTTGGAAAGAAGCCATCATACTCCTAGAGTATACCATGTCGTGTATCCAACAACTACCTTTTGGGTACACTCTCCTTTCTTGTACAAGATGATGAATGTCTGTATGGTTTTGTAAATTGGCATCCAGTGCTTTGGTATTACGGAGATGCCAAGTGGGCTTCCACTCATTTCTGTATTCTGTCCAATCTTTTTCTTCTGAGATCATCCTGAGGATCTCTCTCTGATGACTCTGGTCCCATTCTGTCACAATCACTAGGACTTGGTCTTCTGTCTGTTCTTGATGCTGAATATATTCTCTACTCAAAAAGTCTAGAAGATAATTGTTTACTCCTTTAACGTGCTCAACTTTGAAGTCAAAGTTAGCAAACAATGCTTGCCATCTGGAAAATTTAGCTTCACCAGGCTTTTTGATGTTCTTAGAAAGAACCTTTGCTAATGCTAAAGTATCAGTTATTAGCAGGAAAAACTTATTGACAAGATGAATAGAAAATTTATCAATACAATTCCAAGCAGCTTTTACCTCCTTTTCTATGGTAGAATAATTTTTCTCTGCCTTGCTCCAAGTTCCAGAAGCAAACTGAACCACTTGTTCATCTTTGTCTTCTTCATTCTTTTTCTGCTTCAGCACACCTCCCCATCCAATATCACTTGCATCTGTGTCAACTACTTTGAAGAATTATTCATCAGCAACATGCAAGATAGGAAGACTTTTTACCTTGGCTTTTATCTGTCTGACAGCTTTTTTGTGCTTATCAGTCCAAGGTGATGGATTTTTTCTCAGTCTTTGATTTAACAGAGATCTGTCTACAACACAATCCTGATAAAAGTTAGCCTCATAATTTATACATCCCATAAATCTCTATAATTGTGTTTTGCCCAAGATGACATCTGGGAATTTATCAGTAAATTCCATCGCATGGCTTTGTAAAGCGATTTGGCCATTGTGGATTGTGTGTCCTAAAAATTTAATGGAGGTCTGGAAGATTTCCATCTTCTTCTTACTAAGCACCAGACCATTTTTCTTGACCAGTTTTGCAAAAAACTTCAAATGCCTGAAGTGGTCCTGTAAATTCTTGGAAAAGATAAGAATGTCATCAATATACACAAGCAACCAAGCAGAATAAGGTTTGAATATAGAATCCATAACCTTTTGAAACTTAGATGGCGCATGCTTGAGGCCGAAGGGCATGACATTCCACTCGTAATGTCCAGCCGGAATACTGAAGGCAGTTTTGAATTTATCATTTTCTGCAATAGCTACCTGCCAGAAGCCGAATTTTAGATCAAACTTGGAAAATACTTTTGCACCTGAGATCCTTCCTAACAGATCTCCTTTGTGGGGAATAGGATAGGTGTCATCTACAAGAACAGAATTCAGAGGCTTGTAATTTATAACCAGCCTTAGTATCCTCTAATCTGTTTAGATCTCTTATTGACATAAAATCCATAACAGTTCCAAGGACTGCTGGATTCTCTTATTCTCTTATTAGACTTGGAAACTGATCTTCGTGATGCAAGCAGATTGAGTTTGAACTCGCATATGCAGAGCAGGAAAAACTCAGACTCCGACTCAAAAACACACAAAATGACTCTAAGACCCGATGCCGAAAGACTGAGCCTTACCCTCCTTATATAGGATATGAGGGGGGACAAATAATCATTTCGGATCTAACAAGAACTATGACATGGAGGAGGAATCATTGCTTTCGGGTAACACCGAAGTGACATCCGCACAAAGATTCCTTTCTCCGGACTCTAACATGTGAATGTGTGTGTACAATGTGGATGCCTTTTAGTACGGAAGGCCCACGAGGAAACTTTTTGTTTATTTACATAGAGGATGTTTTTTTAACCGGGAAAAGCCCTCGGGAAAATCCAGTCACATTAATCCCGTGACTGGGAGATAGTACAAAGTGGATACTTTTATTTAGTGGAGTCCACGAGAACCACTACTGCTTTCTGCAGGATCATCAAGGATTTTTATACCGGGGAATCTATACTTATAATTTTCATCCCAAGCTTTAGTATAGATCCTCCTTACAATCATTGGTTTATTCAAAATGATTTGGTGTTTGATTTTGGTCATTACAATCCAATAATTGTGCTGCCTCATATGTTGCATTAGAATTAATGAGTCATCTGTTTGAAGCAGATTTCTAACTTTGGAGAATGGTGCATGGATACATTTTCCAGCTCCGTTACTAATCACATTGGCTTTGATAAAAGTTTTCATAAAACACAGGATCCATGGCGGTTGCATTCAGACCATAATCTTTCCACCAATCTTGTAGCCATCCTGGTTGTTGATTTCCTTGCATGATCCATGTGGGGCCAAACTTGACCTTGGTGTAATGAGTCTCATGTTTGCCGTCTTTATTCATAAGGTCCCACCACAATTTTTTGTAACCTGCAAAATTATAAATAGTGTCAGGGAATAAAAAGTCAAGATTATTATCTGGCCACTGGTTAAAATGGGTCCACGTCCATGCAGATTCTATTGTTCTGTTTATGGCCAAGTGTTTGTAATAGACCTTTTGTCTATCACTTCTACCTGTACAAGTGACAGAGATATCCATAAAGTCATTGGCCAGAGATTCTTTGGCTTGGAAAGAACCCAGCATACTCCTAGAGTATACCTTGTCGTGTATCCAACGACTACCTTTTGGGTACACTCTCCTTTTTGGTACAAGATGTTGAATGTCTGTATGGTTTTGTAAATTGGCATCCAGTACTTTGGTATTACGGAGCTACCAAGTGGGCTTCCACTCATTTCTGTATTTTGTCCAATATTTTTCTTCTGAGATCGTCCTGAGGATCTCTCTCTGATGACTCTGGTCCCATTCTGTCACAATCACTGGGACTTGGTCTTCTATCTGTTCTTGATGTTGGATATATTCTCTACTCAAAAAGTCTGGAAGATAATTGTTTACTCCTTTAATGTGCTCAACTTTGAAGTCAAAGTTAGCAAACAATGTTTACCATCTGGGAAATTTAGCTTATGTAGATGTGATCAATTTGACTCGTTCCGTCTTTCTGTAATGTTTTTTATTTTTATTTTTGGCAAGTCTTGTTTTCCAGACTATATAGCAATAAATAAGTCTGGCTCACATATACTAACTGCTGAATGGTGTATTTGTTTTAATCTTAGTATATGCTCAAACATATTTATTGCTAGATAACCTGAGAAATAAGACTTTTAACTTGTAAGCAATTAAAAGTGAATAAGGTTGTGGACTCTTCTGGGTTGGTCAAAAGGCATGGGAAAAGACTCCCCTCGAAAAACAGGCAGAGATTTTGCTCAAAAGGCATGGGAAAAAACTCCCCTCTGAAAAAGGGCAGAGATTTTGCACCGTCCATCTGCATTATTGAGTTCTGGAACACAAGAATCCCATAGCAAAATGTCTTTGTTAAATAAATTGCCAAACCTGCCAAAGATGTTGATACAGAGGTAGCCTTTTCAATCTTATCATCATTACTGTAATTTATTGGCCCATTTATTATTATTAACTCAGGATATATAATAACAAATAATTTATTTATTATTATCAATTGTGATCTTTTTAAAATATGAATATATTATTATTATATATTGAAATATTGGATCTGCCACCGAGGAAATAATTCATTCGTTAACTTTTTTAAATTATAGCTATGCACTTTCCTCGTTATCTATTACTATCCTCTATCCTTTATTGAATGCTACATTTATGTCGTTATTATCCTTTATTATCTTCTATTGAAATGTTACATTTTATGTATTTCTAAATGGAATTTTTTTGTTCGTATAATTGGAAGGGCCATATTATCCATCCAGATCGCTTGATTTTAATGATAACGAACCCTTGTGTCACACTCTATCTTGTCCCTCAAAGAAAAAAGAAAATTTAATATGACCAATGAAATGGCACAACATGGCAAAGAAAATTTGAGATGGCGCAACATTACAGTAAAGTCCAAGTTTAAATTTTAGTAGTACATTTTGGCCTTCACATTAAAGAAAAAGCTTTTAAATTTAAACCAAAAAATTGTTTTTAATTTACGAATATACATTATTATTTAAAATTGTATTTTATATATTTATTTTATTTTTTTGAATACTTAGTTTTTATAAATATTTAATTTTGATGTTTCTTTTAATTATATTTATTTTTGTTGGTTTTTTTATTTATTTAACGAGTGTATGATTGTGGATATAGTTTTTGTAAATTATTTAATTTTTAGTAAATTTATTATTAAAGTGTTTATTTTTATAATTTAATTTTTATTTATTTAAGTTTTTTTTTTTAAGATGGGTTTATTGAGTTTTTGGGGTAGTTTAACTGGTGATGATCTTGCAAATGAAGTGTTATGTGAGGAGGTTTAAGGTTCAAATCTCTCTATTCACATATGCTTACAAATTGGACATATGTAGGCACCTCAAAGTTATATTAGTATTGGTTGGAATCAACCCTCTCAAGTGAGTATGAGACAAGTGAGTGTAGGACAAACCTAGCAATTATCTTATTCAAATCCCATTAATTAAGACACAATACACGAAGATATGTGCATTTATTAGTTTTTTCCATGATGCTCCCTTATTTATATATATTTATATATATTATATGAACTTTAGGTGGTCCACCTTGACCCACTTTCGTCATCTTGTCAATTCCCACTTCAAGCATAATCAAATCAAGTATGATTTTATGCTACTCTATTTGCTAAGCCCACTCCCAACTATTTTTTCGTTACCTCTAGTCACCAAATGATTTAATGGAAAACCACATATTTTCTTCAACTACATTCTCCAATCTCTCTCCAAACCACATGTTTTCATTAGAGTGATTGCTAGGAAATTTATTAAGTTAATTTGTGAAGGAGTTTGTGTAAGTTTATTATGTCAATAGATTTTTATGTTGTTCTTTGTTTATCATACTATATAATTTTGTCAAAAAAAATTATTACATATTAGTTAAGTTGATTAATTTTTTAATAGAATTGATTATCATGTGAGTTATTTATATTAAATGTTATTATTACTTCTTCTTTTTTTTGACAGAAACAGTTATGATTTGAATTAAAATTCTCGGCATAAATGCCCATTTACAAGATTTCAACATTTTCGGGACAGCTCCCAAGCTTCTCCCATAATTAAAGTCCACCCATTTTTAATTCAGACAATATGAAACTTCTTGGATTCCGTAATCCATATTATCGACGAGATTTCCCCTAACTTAAACACACATACAAATTGCTGACGCAATAAACAATAAAACATAAAATCACATCTATGGAATTGGATCCCAATTTTCCTTCTCGTCCCATATTAGAGTGCTCGCTGGAAGAAGGGCAACTCTATTAGCTTCCGCATCCGCCTCTTTGTTGTTGGTCCTCAAAACATGGAAGAAGCTTACCTTTGAAAAGAGATAGCAAGCTTTTTAATTCTTGTCATCGGCCTCAATAGCCGAAGATCCTTCGGTCTTGAATTTTCCACAAGCATTTTTATGAGTGTCTGGGAATCGCTTATGATCTTTGCCTCCTTGATGCCGACCTTTTGCAAAATCTTGAGACCTTGCAGCAGCGCCATCCCCTCTGCTTGGGTGTTGGTGTCTTGGCCTAGACCCCAAGTGTATCTGTGCTCAATTTGGCCCTCCATATTCTTGATTACTCCTCCTGCATTTGCATTCCCCGGGTTTCCTTTTGTCGCTCCATCAAAGAATAGAGTAAAACAAGCCACATCCTTATTCCAGTTGCAGAAGTTCTCTTCGGACATTCTGATCTGCCAGTCTTTTTTCTTTTCCTCTTTTGAATCTGTCTGGGAGAATTGTAATCCCAACATGCCTCCCCATTCCAAATCATGAGGGGAGAGGTTTTCTTCTGAGAAATACCCCACATGCTCACACAGGAATTCTTTGAGGATGCTTTTTATCTTGACCGAGACCACTTGTTCATTATGCATTTTCCCCTGGAATATTCTGCAATTCTGCTCCAACCAGATATGCCAACAAACTAGTTTTGGAAGAACTAGCCAACTAGCCTTGAACCATATATTATTTGGGAGCTGTCCGGGGTATCGATGCAGCCAGCTAACATGCAAATCGAAAATGGAGGAGGGGAGTGAAATTGTCGCAGACCAGTGCTTCAATACTTCATTCCAGACCTTTGAGGCAAAATTACAGTCCAGCATGATATGCTGAGCGTTTTCCTTGCTTTTCAAACACAACGAACAACGTGAAGGGCCAAGGAAGCCTTTCTTCCTGAGATTATCTGCTGTGAGAATTCGATTGTGACATAGCAGCCAATTAAATAAGTCAATTTTTGGAACCGAATTCTGTTTCCATGGGCCTTTCCATAGCGCCGGGCATGGAGGTGCATATGGAATTGTGCACAGCGATTTGTAACCCTCTGCCACTGTATACACAACAGAAGACGACCCCCAACCTCGATGGTCGTGTTTCTCTAATATTGACGGAGCATTCCCTTTAAGCTTGGAGCGCAGCATTAGCCAAGCATTTTCCAAATCGCTTGGTAAATCTGGCCTCCTCCATCCCATCCAGACGATATCATTCCAAGAGGAGATGTCCCATAGTGATACCAAGTCTGTGTTCTTCATCCAGAGGCGCAGATCCTGTAGCTCGTGAACATCCTTGAGGGGCACATCATTCATGATTCGATCCTCCTAGATGTCGATGGATTTCCCATTCCCCAGAATCCAATACAAATTGTCCTGAATTAGCGCTTGGGCTTGCACACACAGTTTGTGAATTTGTGAACCATTTGTGGCTTGAAAAGGCCTGTCCAGACTTCGCTTTCTTTACCCTGAGAATTATTTCTTCCAGAGAACCCGTTGTGCCCAACCGTCCTTAGGGGAAACTTGCCTCCATAGAATTTTAGCCCCCAAAGCTAAGTTTTGCAGTCTCGGGTCTTTAAAATTTATGCCACCTTCCAGAATTGTTTTGGTGACTTTGTCCCAATTGACAAGCAGTAGTTTGTTCCTGTTTTTCTTTCCACCTTTCCAAAATAAGTTTCTTATACAGCCTTCCATTTTCCTGAGAAATCCTAGAGGAGCTAACATAAGCGAGGCTTGGAAGGTTGGGAGACTGTTCAAGACTTACTTTATTACCATAGTTTTCCCTGCTAGATTAAGCCAAGAAAACCCCCAAGATTGCAATTTGGATTTGAACTTGTCTAGGAGGGGAATCCAATCCTTGCCTGAAGGATTTTTCTGAAATATTGGCAGAGCTAGATACTTGAAAGATGTCCAACGAATGGACCTGGCGAAGCCCCAGCTCCTGGAAATTGCATTCAGTTCACTTGGAGTCACATTCCATCCATAAATGTGACACTTTCTAGCATTCAAACTACAGCCTGAAGTAGCACAAAAGTCATCCACTACCAATTTAAATTGCTTGGTAGTAGGAACAGAAGCAGCCCCCAGAAGAAGGGAATCATCAGCAAAAAGGGCGTGGTTGATCACTTTTTTTCCTCTCACAATTTGGATTCCCATTATATCCTGATCTAGTCTTCTTTTTTCCAGGATGAAGCTTAATGTAGAGGCATGCAGGACAAAAAGCAAAGGGGAAAGTGGGCATCCTTGCCTTAGCCCTCTCGAGGCTTTAAAGAAATCAGCAGCTCTCCCATTCACCAACGGAGAAATCCAAGGTTCAGAAATGCAGGCTCTGATCCAACTAATGAATCCAGATCCAAAGCCAAATTGGTGCAAGACTTTGAGCAGAAAAGAATGTCTAACCCTATCAAACGCATTTGCAAAATCAAGCTTAACTATCATACCTTTTTCTTTCCTCTTAAGGCTAGAATGTATCGCCTCCTGGACTAAGATTATATTGTCCGCTATTTGTCTTCCTTGAACAAAGCCCCCTTGGTTCTCCGGAATGAGGTCTGAAGTATCCTTTTCAACCTGCTAGCAATCACCTTAGTAATTATCTTGTACCCAATGTTGCACAAGGAAATGGGTCGAAATCTATTAAAGGAATTTTCCCCATTTTCTTTCGGAATGAGTGTGAGAAAGGCAGAGTTTGTACTGCCCCCAATTTTCTTACAATATTGAGATTTAAGAAACATTCTATGCAAGTATTTTTTTACAATCTGCCAGCAAGCTTGAATAAAGTTTGTCGTGAACCCGTCTGGGCCTGGGGCTTTATCTGGACTCACTACATCCATGCTCCTCTTCTTCACTAAAAAGGCTTTTGAAATGGTTGAAGGCAACCTTTTTAATACTTGAAAAATCTCCATACGTTTGGGTTTCATCTTTAATTTCTGAGATTGAAATGAACCCTCTCCTAGCTTGGGCTTGCTTGTGAAAAAATGATGTGTTTCTGTCTCTAGATTTCAACCAAAGGCTTCTGGATTTTTACCTCCAATATTCCTCCTCCTGTTTGCATGCACTATGAAATTTGTGCTGAAGATCTTCCTCCATTTTTAAAGAATCCCTCAATATTTTTGCCTCTTCCATCAAGTCTTGATGAGTTTTGAGAGTTGTTTGGGCTTTCTTTCTTTCTTCCACCGGGCTAGGGATGTTTTTAGCCCAACTTTTCAAAGTGATTTTCACTCTTCTCAACTTCTCCTCCCAAACATAGAATGGGGAACCTATGACTGGCATCTTCCATATTTCTTCTACCCTCTCCAAGAAGTCATTTTGATTTATTCAGAAAGGACAAAATCGAAAAGGGATAAGGCCTAGATTCGTTTGGGCAGAGAGTGCCAACATTATTGGTTTATGATCCGAAGTGCTACTAGAGAGAATACTCATCTTAACATCAAGGCCAAGCAGCAGAAATGAACTTTGAATGAGGAACCTATCTAATCTAGCAGCAATATGCCCGGGGCCTGCCCATTTATTAGACCAGGTATACTTACCACGGCAAGGCTTGATGTCGAGCAGATCCCATGCATGAATGAGGTTCTCCACCCACTCGCGAGCTGGATCTCTCACAATACATCCTCCTCGCTTTTCTCCTTGGCTTAGGGTAATGTTAAGGTCTCCTGCAATAAGAATTTTTTCCAGCTCCTCCCCGTCTTCCATGTTTCTCAGGGAGTCCCAACAATTTTCCTTTTCTTTGACACTAACCAGGACATAAACATTGAAAAGGCTGAAAACCTCCTTCGATTCTTAGTGTTGAAACTTTGTGAACAGCCAATGAGCATGTTCCTTTTTAGCAACCAACTTGACCTTGGAAGTATTGCAGAGAGTGCCCAAACCTCTCGAGGACCCTCTGGCTGAGACAGCCATTTTCCCTCCTTTATTTCAAAATTTCTTACTTCTTTGAAGGAATTCATTTTCCTCCAATTTTGTCTCCTGGACAAGCATTATGTCTGGGTTTTCTGTCATGTTTATATTCCTCATGGCTTCTGCTTTTTTCTTACTCCCCAAACCCCTGCAGTTCCAGGAGATAACCTTCATTATTTATTTTTGTGAGAGTGAGGGCCGCCCTTGGAGCCCTGTCCTTGGTTTCTTGCCATCTTTGGATTTTTGGCCAAAATCTTTTCCAAAGTAGGTTGACTTCCTTGCACTTTGTATTTGTACGTTTCTTTCTCTCTCTTCTCCTTGGTTGACATTCTTCCCCTAACCAACCTTCTTACCGTGGATTGGGAGTCTCCTATCTCTCCTTCCTCTTCGAATCCTTCCGAGCCTTGGCTTTCCACCTCACTCACTGTGTGATTGTCTTTGGATCTCTCTGTTTCTCCATCCTCTTGCCTTGAATCCTTTGTCACTTCAATCTCATTAGCTTCCTTTTATTCCGTCCTTGCATTCTCCATTGCCTCCTTCTGAGGCGGATCCATTTCAGGGATTTCTTATGTAGCTGATCCAAGGGGCCCGAACCTGTTCCTCGAATCCTTTGATGGGAGCTTTTGCTGAGCCACACTATTGCCTTTGGGTTGGTGTCCTTTGCCCTTTTCTTGTCCTGCTGTGTTACAGGCCTTAGGGTTTTTTTTGGACCTTTTGGCCTGCTTCCAACCTTCCTCTTTCTCCTTATCCTCCTCGCTCTTTTTTGGGCAATTTCTAGCAAAGTGCCTGTATTCATGACACCCCCGACATTTGAACGGGAGTTATTCATAATCCAATTTTTGAATATGAGACCAGCTTCCGACATTAATTTTGATATCTTCCGGGAGCCCTACTTCAAGATCCACCTCCACACATATCCGAGCACAATCGTATTGGTCTTTATTGTTTGATGATCAGGAGCTCAGGTTTTTTTAAAAATGCTCAAAATTGGAAGTGCTCAGAATTGGTTGCAACCTTAATGACCGGAAAGGCCTCGTCGCTGCGATTCTGGCGTCATGAATGGCACTCAAATCTAACGTCGTATGTGAAAGTTATGCAGGTTTGAAGTCTTCAGTATCCTTCAAAAATCCAGTGGACCAAAGTTGACTTTTGACTTTGAAATTATTAAAAAAAGAATATTCCAGGAATATTCCTCGAAATATTCCCTAGAATATTCCATTTGGGCAAATGAAGGATGGACAAATGGCATTCTGTGATTGGTTGAAGGTTTGACTTTTTGGGATTTCGGCCAATCAAAGGGTGCCACATGGCAAGCCTGGAGGCCGCCACATGGCCCCAGGCCAGAGATGTATCGTCGAACAAAATTATTGTGACTCTACAGGTTTTGACCCCGGGTCTATTGGCTGGCAGCCCACAGGCCTCACTACCCAGGCTATGTGAAGTTCTTAACCTCTATGCAATAGAGTTGCTATTTAAAGTTTAAGGTTATATGCGATGGCAGAAATAAGGACCTAGCCCCATAAGTAACCGAAGGTCATATCGCAGGCGCTTGAACCATGGCCTTATAGCCTTAAACTATGCGGGTTTTTTTTGGCGATTAACAATAAACATTAAAACATGTGACCGCTCCGAAAATAAATACCACGGTGGTTTGTTAACGATAAAAGATGCGGTTTAGGTGGCGGTTCGGGCGGAAGCACCATGTGACCGCCACCACAGACATTAAATGTCAATGTTGACGGTTCTACCATTCTAGAGCGTAGTCCGACAATTTCGGCCAGTCTACCAAATTTAGCGCGCCTATCTGTATTTTCTCCACTTTTCGTGGAGTTTGTTTAGGGAATATTGGGCAAAATTGGTTTTGGCCACATCTCCCTCAATATTGATCCAAATTGGACAAAATTTTAGTCAAATTTGGCTTTCTTCAGCATTCTGGAGAGTTTGGGATAGGTTGCAGAGTGAACAAAGGTGTTCTACAGCCATTTTTGCTTTAGGGAAGCTTGGAGAGCCATAAGGGCCATCAGGGAAATGGAGCTATATTGGGCTATAATTCACTGTTTGAGGTGAAAAAAAAAGCCATTTTTAGCTTATTTATATCTTCTGAAGTCAATTTCACAGTTTTTTTTTCCTTTTTAGGCATTTTTCTCACTATATAACCATTTTGAGCAACTTAATAGAGCAAGGACATGCCCATTGGGAGCCTTGGACCCGGCAGATGTAGCCCAGGAGGGGTGAAATTCCCCATCATGTTGTTGTGTTATGTTATGGTGAAGTTTTTCTGTTGTGTATTTCTAATTTAAGATGTTAAAAAGTAAATTTAATTAACATTACCTCACACATAAGACTCAGAAACCTTATCAAAAACACTTTGTTTAACTTGCAAGACATGGAGAATACTTTGCACACTTAATTAAATGGAAATGGATACTTTGCAAAAAATTTACAAATACTTCCATTTTCAGATCATTTGGTATCGGAGCTAGTGTTTTTTAGCATTAGGAGAGCTATTGTTTCTCTCTGTATTTTTCTTGTGCAAAGGGATTTCGTTTAAAGACTTATTAGAACCCTTGCAAGCAGTGTTTAGCCAGTTTGGGGCAAAATGTGTTGTAGGTTTTTGAGGCTTAATTGGCTGAAGTTTAAGAGATGAGAAGAAGCCCTTAAGCATGTTTTCAAGAAAATGTGTTTAAACAATGTAAAAGATTGACTGTTTTACTGTTTGCAAACTTATTGTTGTTTGAGTTTGCTTGAGATTTGGGGATAGCTACTGATTATCTAAGTCTTGGAGAGAACAAAAAAGGAATAAAGTGTTGAAGGCATATTCCTTATCCCAAAGTACCTTAAGGTCTCCTTTGGAACACAAACCCTCTTGACGATTGTTTTTAAGAATCTCTTGGAGTTTGTTTGTTGTTTGGTTGCTTGAATAAGAGTTGGTCTTTACATCCATTTGGTTAAAAAGATTTTTCATTTGTTTTGAAAAGCTTTGAGAACTTTTTGGAAGTTAATTTGTTCATTGAAATCATAATGACAACTTCTACAAGTGAAGTTTCCTCCTTCACAAGATTCTTCAATGATGATATGAAGCATGAATTTATTATATTGAAGGATATGGTACAGACTTTGTTTGAGGACAAAAGAGAAAGTACTGAACTTCATGAATAGTTGTTTGCCATGAAGGAAGAGAAGCAAGAGATTCTTCAAAAATTGCATGATATGGAGAGGCAACTCCATCAAGCCCAAGAGGCTTTGACCAAGAAAATGCATGAGGAAGAGGTAATCCATTCTAACTTGCCTGCAGTTTCCTCTTTAGAAAGGTGTGTTGGTTCTTTCAAAAAACATACAAAGGGAATAGGGTCCAAATTAATGATTAAAATGGGCTATAAAGGCAAGGAGTTAGGTAAGCATGCACAAGGCATGGTTGAACCTGTTCTTGTTGAGGAACGACCCAAGAATCTTGTTCTTGGTTATGTGTAGTTTAATGGCGAAAATTCCAAATCTTTGATGGCATGTGATGCTACTTTAAAGAGAACCTTTATCAAATATGTCAAATTTGTTTCAAAGATTATTGCCATTTCTTTAAGCCTTTGTTGCAGCAAGAAGAGGGTAGACATGTAGCTTATGGCATGCATGCAAGTTTAGACAGTTCTCAAGACAAAAACGGTGATGTTAGTCAGAAAATGAAAGTTGTAGCATCTAATAGTTCATCTTCTCATGAAGACAAAAAGGATGAACATTCGAAGCAGCACAAGAGGTATAAATCTTATCATGATCAATTTGATTGTGTTTCTGCAAAGCATGATAATTTTACATGCTTAAATGGATGAAAGTTTTTATGTACATTTTGTGGTCGATTTAACCATCATGTTTCGAGATGCTGGATGAAGAAGAAAGCATACAGGAAGCAGATGAGAAAAAGACAACTTTCAAAGAAGGTGCATAAGTGTTGCACATTTTTCCAAAAGAAGGGACATGATGTCTCTCATTGTTGGACTTTGCATCCAACTGGTCGTCCAAAGCACATGCAGCAAGAGGACAGGAAGATTGGCACAAGTGGAACTATGGATTCCATTATCGATGTGAAAATGAAAGATTCACATGAAGAAATGTTGCAGCAGCAAAAGTCGCCATGGAGGTGGCTTGGAAAGAAGTGGATGGACTTTTTAACATAGTAAGAAATACTCCCTTGTACATGCACATTTCGGTTGTATGCATGTATTCATGTTGAAAAGTTTGATGCAAGATTGCACATAAATGCGGTTCAGTTGAAGGAATTTCTTTGTTGTTGCAAAATTTCACCGTGGAGGTGTGAAAGAGGAGTATGATACTCACTTATATTGCAGCAATATTTTATTTTTTAGTTCAACTCTTTAGTCACCCACATGTTTGTGGGATTATGTACTTGTTGGTACTTGAAAGGAAGAGTTGAAGGTGTACATATGCATGGAAGTTGTATGTGTAAATAGCAAACTGTAAATAGGTTCATTGTACATTGATACATGCACATGTGTTTGTTAAGATGTACCATGATGTTTATCGACTTGTGTTGATTGTGTCGCACATGTTTTTCGACTTGTGTCGATTGTGTTGCACACATTTTACATTGATTTTGTGTCAATTGTATAGCACATTTTATGTCGACTTGTTGTTGATGTCGCATGTTGCACGACTTATGTTTGAGCCACCTTGGATCATTGATCAAGGCAGCGATGTTCAGATCCTTCTGAAAATTTCTTGCCAGAAATTTTCTGAGTGAGTGCAAGAAAGGCAGCTCTTGACAGGAGGACAAGCATCGAGGAAGGGAAGTGTGAATTGCTTTCTAGTAGTGGTTTAAAGTCATTAGCCATGTAGGGAAAGTGTTTTGAGACTGAAGAGAAGAGGGTGCAATTTTATTAGTTGTTGTACAGATCAATTTCAGTATTTTAGTGAGCTTTTGGGGTCCAAAAGCTTCCCATTTGGGAGGTGTGATCAGGAGCTCAGGTCCAAGTTGCAAAAAATGCTCAAAATGGAAGTTCTTAGAATTGGTTGCAACCTGAATGACCGGAAAGGCCTCTTCATTGCGATTATAGCGCCATGAACGACACTCAAATCCGACGTCGTATGTGAAAGTTATGCAGGTTTGAAGTCTTTAGTATCCTTCAAAAATCCAATTGACCAAAGTTGACTTTTGACTTTGGAATTTAAAAAAGAATGTTCCAAGGAATATTCTGTGAATATTCCTCAGAATATTCTCAAAAATATTCCCTAGAATATTCCATTTGGGCGAATGAAGGATGGACAAATGGCATTCTGTGATTGGTTGAAGGTTTGACTTTTTGGGATTTCGGCCAATCAAAGGGTGCCATGTGGCAAGCCCGGAGGCCGCCACGTGGCCCCAGGCCAGAGATGTATGGTTGAACAAAATTATTATGACTCTACAGGTTTCAACCCCGGGTCTATTAGCTGGCAGCCCACAGGCCTGACCGCCTGGGCTACGTAAAGTTCTTAACCTCTATGCAATATAGTTGTTATTTAAAGTTTAAGGTTATATGCGATGGCGGAAATAAGGGCTAGCCCCGTAAGTAACTGAAGGTCATATCATAAGTGCTTGAACCATGGCCTTATGGCCTTAAAATACATGGGTTTGTTTGGGCGGTTAAAAATAAACATTAAAACATGTGACCGCTCCGAAAATAAATACCATGGTGGTTTGTTAACGATAAAAGATGCGGTTTAGGTGGCGGTTTGGGCGGAAGCACCATGTGACTGCCACCACAAACATTAAATGTCAATGCTGACATTTCTACCATTTTGGAGTGCAGTCCGACAATTTCGGCCAGTCTACCAAATTTAGCGCGCCTATTTGCGGTTTCTCCACTTTTTGTGGAGTTTGTTTAGGGAATATTGGGCAAAATTGGTTTTGGCCATATCTTCCTCAATATTGATCCAAATTGGACAAAATTTTAGTCAATTTTGGCTTTCTTCAGCATTCTGGAGAGTTTGGGATAGGTTGCAGAGTGAACAAAGGTGTTATACAGCCATTTTTGCTTCAGGGAAGCTTGGAGAGCCATCAAGGCCATCAGGGAAATGGAGCTGTATTGGGCTATACTTCACTGTTTGAAGTGAAACAAAAGCCATTTTTAGCTTATTTTTGTCTTCTTAAGTCAATTTCACAGCTGGTTTTGCATGTTTAGGCATTTTTCTCACTGTATAACCATTTTGAGCAACTTAATAGAGCAAGGACATGCCCATTGGGAGACTTGGACCTGGTAGATGTAGCCCAGGAGGGGTGAGCTGCCTCATCATGTTGCTGTGTTATCTTATGGTGAAGTTTATTTGTTGTGTATTTCTGATTTAAGATGTTAAACAGTAAATTTAATTAACATTACCTCACACATAAGACTCAAAAACCTTATCAAAAACACTTTGTTTAACTTTCAAGACATGGAGAATACTTTGCACACTTAATTAAATGGAAATGGATACTTTTCAGATCATTTTCCCTATTGATGAATTTGCCCAGCGCATCCCCTATGTGTTTCAGTGAGACCCAGTTCCAGCAGTGTATTGGGAGATTAGGCAATCTAACCCAAACAGGCAACTGCTGAAGGAATGTCCTCTGCTGGATCAAAATCCGGAGTCCACTTATTCAGATACAGCCCTTGTCGCTCCATAAAGTAAGGGCCATTCTTGAAGATCAGCTCCCTATCTTCTTTGGAGGTAACTTCGAATAAGAAATAACCTGTGCCCAGAAAATAAGAGGTGACATTTTGGTTTATCAATGGCTTCTAGTTCTTTATCACCCAATCTTCTGTGACTTTGGGAGACGGCCACAAGCCTGTAAACTATCCCAGTCCGGCAGGAGAGACATTGCCGGCATTTCTTCCAATCTTTTGACGAACTTCGTGGTTGCAGCCTTCTTCTTCTTGGGCAAGGAGGCGATCAACGAGCTGAAGGCAGCTGCATTTGGAGAAGGCAGAGGACGAGGGGAGGAGGGGAGCCCTTGTCGAGCCTGGCTCCTCCATGGCTACGACAACCCTAGCAAAGCTTCAGCACGTAGGCAGGTTGCAGGCATTGATTTGATTAAAATGTTATTATTACTATTATTGAATGTATAATTAATTAATTATATTTATTATTGAATGAGTTATATGTTGTTTTTATTTAAAAATAATTAATTATATTTTTTGTCGAAGGAGTTGTATATTTTTTATTTATTTATTATGTTAATATCTTTTTATCTAATATATTATATTATTTTTTTTTAATTTTTTATTAAACTTATTTGTGACAGCTGAATTTGGTATTAACTAGTTGTTAACTAGTAATATGACATTTTAGTTATTATTTTTTAAAAGAAGACTAAAACAATTATTATTATTTTTATTGTTATGAAAATAAAATTGGTTATGGAAAAGTAGTTCCATAAAAAGCTAAAAAGGCTGATGGTAAAAGTATTCCAAGAACTGAGAATTGGTTGGACAGTTTGAACACTGACCTACTCCTCTGAGGATAAAAGGCATATCCCAGTGAGGAAAAGGGGCTTTGTTCATAAACTAAGGAAGAGAGTGAGGAATTTTCTGAGCTGGTAGAGACCAGTGGAAACCACTCAATGTTTCTGAAAATTTATGGTACTGACTGGACTTGGGGTCCTAAGGTCACAACAGAAAACATTGTCAACCTGTACCTCTCAGGTGTGGAGCACGGGGGGAAGAGAATGACATAGTTGCCTCCCTTAAAGGTTGGGTGGACATCAGCAGTGAATTGCACATTCAGAGAAGTAACTGTGCATTCCAGTCAATTAAACAGGAACGATTTCATTAAGTGTATTTATAGGTATGTGCTTAGTTAGATTCAAGGACAGCAATTTTATGAAAGACCATTGTTTGAAAAGGACCGAGATTCTGTATAGCTTTATGATTAAGCAAGTTATTTACAGGTTTTGTAAATTATATGTGAATCTTATAATGTGTTTATGAGTTTGGTAGTTGTGAAAATAAAAAGGAAATGCTATTAAGGGAAAAATAGTATATAGCCATCCTTAGATTAAAAACAGCAGGTAATAGTGTTATATATATTAAAGTAAACATAGTGGTAACTGTGTTGAATAAAATATGGAAGTTACTGTGATATATGAATACAATGGTATTATCTTGCTTTAGAAAACAGTAAATACTGCATGGAGAACTAAATTGCATGGATCAAAATCTATCAAGACATGAAAACAGGGTAGCAAGTAAAGGAATAATAAATTACTGAGCAAACAATATAATAGTAAGACTCGTGACAGATGGTTGAACCACTGAACTTTGACAATAAATTGTTTGGAGAGAACTGTCGGTTCTGGACACGAGGTAGAACCTCAATTCTAGAACACATCGTTTCGCTTGCTAAAAACTATACACGGACAAGTACTGGAGGTGGTCCGGACACTAAAACCAAGAATAGAGAAAAAAACCCTGTGATGGTAAATTTTAAGGGAATAACAATGCAGAGATAAGGAACTCTCGTTTCCAAAACTTTATAGTATGCCAATAAAACATCTACTATATAAGTAAATTCTAATAAAACAGACTCTTTTAAAGATATACCAAAGGAAATGCTAATTACCCGAATCGGCCAGAGGCTCGGCGAAATACCATAATAAACAGATATCACAATATATCTAGAAGGAAAAGATAACCATGAGAATGCAGTTGATAAACACAACAAAATTTGCTTCGAATAAATATATATTACGTTAAGTAAAACTAGAAAATCTTGCAGAGTACAGTCCGAACGAGAATATAGATGTTCATAGATATTCAAACCTTCACATTCGTAAAAATCCATAAAAGGAGTCGGGGAAATCCAACCGAGACCAAAAGAGAATGGTTCGAAGGAAACCCACTTGAAAACAGTATTGAAATTGAATTAAGCATAACTGTGTATAATTACAGAAATCATAAGAAAACACCGACTCCGGCTCTTATGAGCTAACCGAGAACCACTGTGTTTATGGAATGGTTCTATAAATTCTGAATTCTATTAACTTAACTGTAATTATACTAAACATGTCGGCGAGCTTGCAGACAAGCGAATTCGACCGAAGAATACCTAGAAGAGCAGGGTGGAGTTGTTAGTCGAGACTCTGCAATCAAGTTAATAGACAACCCCTGTTTATGGTAAGAGAGGGTCCCTGCAATACCAAGAGACATGAACCGTAAGTGAAGGAAAATGAAGTTAAACCAGGAATAAAACTTAAATGTAACCGAGAATGAGTATTTGTATCCACATTTACCTGAAATTAATGAATCTTCAACAAATGTTGCTGAGCACCAAGCTGGTTGAGTGAGAACCTGAAAACAGAAGTTGAGGGTTAAAACTTCATAAACCAATTGCAAAATCTGAAAACTGATACGAAAGGATAAACCTTGTGAAACTAATTTACCTGCAGTAATAATCCTCCTTAAGACAAGTCGAGCGCCGAACTAGAGAAAGGGGAGACCAGAAGAAGTGAGGGGACTAAAATCTCGATGCATTAAAACTATGAACTAATGGTCGAAAACACAATGACCGGAATGAAAAACCATAATGTGACAAAACCGAAAAAATTGCCTGTGCTTTGGGACTGGATTTGGTCTGGTACATTTGCGTGAGAATAATGGCCGTAAGAACTTCCCCAAACTTCCGAAGTGGCACAAACAAAATACACTCCATTCATGCTCATGGAACAACGCAAATATTTTTCCCAAATTTCAACTTATGAAAAGGCGCAGAGATAATATCCATTCACGAGTCATCATAGAAAATGGAATACACCTGGTTAAGAAACCCCATTAACGGGATTACCGTGATTGCAGAAAGAGGCAACGAATTCCAACGCCTAACCTCGAGGGTTGCAGACCCAGTTCATCGTGCGGCCAGAGCAGAACTATGGAAAAAAAGGTTAGGGTTACTGGGTTATACCTATTCCCTTCCCACCGAAATCACCATCGTCGATCACAAAGGAATCGGATGGAGAGAAAAAGGGTAGGTGGCCCATTGGAAACGTAAACACGGATCCCATCAAATCTAATCACTGACACGAGTAATGAATTTGTCAGTACTTGACAAGATTAGATGGTATACAGAATTAATTCGAGACAGGTATCAGATATACATGCGAGGACAACAGTGGGTTAGAACTATAGTTTAATTAACTTGGATATATGCGGAAAAGACTCAAGATAAATGCCAAGATACCTTCATTATTAAAATCATGTACGTCAAAATGTATTAACTAAATCTGAACCCAAAACTTATGTGTTGTTAGGGTATTCTGCTGAAGTTTTGTATTATTAAACAAAATGTATATATAAATGTTTATAATTATTCCAATCATATGGTAAAATGTAATTTTTTTTTTAATGTGATAAAGTTTAAGTGATAAGTGTTACATTATTATAACCATACTCATATCTTTTTTTTTAAATCAATCTTCAAATTTTTATAATGAATATCAAATTAATAGAAATTTATATTATTTTAATATATACTTATTATATATCAATTTTATATTGAAAAATTTAAAAACATTATTTATTGTTTTGAATTTCTTTTTAATTTTAAAAATATTATTTACAAACATAAAACCATGTCATTTTTACACAATAAACAAAATTTACGGGGAAAAAAAATAATAATAACATTACCACTTCATTTTTATAAAAACATATGTCTAAACATATTT